>CM070560.1:6999235-7412136 GCA_036346405.1 Phyllostachys edulis | reverse complement strand
TGATCGGGTTCAAAATTCCTATTCATTTGAGGTTTTTGATTCTTTTGTAATCAGAGCTTTCAAGCAGGGAGTCTGTAGTAGAAGGATCACGGAGGATATCACCTTAAATCCTCCTGCCACTGTCGCCGAGCTCTTCGAGATGGCCGATCAATATGCTACCACTGTTGAAGCAGTCGAGTGGAACAACACTATTGATCGAGATGACAAAGTTCCTCGAGAGGTGGGAGAAAGTGGTAAGAATAAAGATAAGAAGGCCAAGAAATCCAAAAATAAGGCAAAAGGTCCAAAGCTTCAAGTACTTGTTCCAAGGAGGTCTCGTAGTGAGCAATAAAAATCCTCAAGGCTCTAAGCCATACTCGATGAGAGGCAAGGTAAGCGCCTCGAGTGGAAGAAAGACAAGCCTAGGTGATGTCCTTTTCATAAAAGAAGGCCATGACCTTCCATAGCTGCCCGAGTTTTCCAGCGAAAACTCGAGGACTACTCTGACAAGGACCACTTCCTACCCTCCAAGAGGTAGGGCAAGCCGATGGTCATCCGTGGTCGAGCGACAACGAGAAGATGTCATTCCAAGATCTCGAGCACACCATTGAGCATATCTATGGGGATCATTGGCATCTGAGTCAAAATGATAGCTTAAGGCTATCGAGCGTGAGAGTAAACTCCATTGACCCACCTCTAGTCAATAAATTACGAAGTGGTGGAAGTCACCATCTCCTTCGAGAAGGTATTTGCCGATCCTTCGCTCGACTAGGTAAACTTTCGATCGTGGTTGAGCCTACCATCAACAAGCTGTCAAATAAATCGAGTGTTGATTGATGGTGGTAGCTCGTTAAACATTCTATTCTGAGTACCACTGAATGAGATGCAAGTACCGGGACCAAGGTAAGATCGATGCGATACTCTTTTCATAGTATTATCTTTGGGTCTTGACCAAACCTATTGGCCAAGTTCTCTTCCTTTAACATTAGGTTCTCCAAGTAACCGGAATGAAGAAGATCTCCTTTGATGTGAGTCGATTTAAATCGGACATATAACGCCATACTCGGACGACCAACTTTGTAAATTCTTAATCGCTACTCATTAGGGGTATCAATGTCTTAAGATGCTAGGTCCCAAAGGAGTTATCACAATTCAATGTGATAAAAAGATAGTACACCGTGGCGTGGCCGTCGATCCCTCGAGATGGTTGGCGGATACCGGCTCAAGAAAAAAAATAAAAAGCGACCTTGACGGCGGTCAAAGCCTAAAAGCTGCACCTAAGCGAGCGACCGAGTCAAGAGGTTCCTTTGGATCGAGGCCCTCGAAAATTGTTAGCATGCAGGGATACTTCGACCCCAATTAGAAAGATGCCCTCATCGCCTTCCTCAACAAGCGAGATGTCTTGTGCGTAAGTCATCGATATACTTGGAGTCCCAGAAGTGATGGAGCATAGGCTAGCTCTATGGCAGTAAAAGTGCTAGTAAAACAAAATTATGGAGATTTACCACGATCGACAAGATGCTATATAAGGTTAGAATTGGACAAGCTACTTAAAGCGGGCTTTATAAGAGAAGTCGACCACCAGTGGTTGGCCAACGCCTGTAATGGTTATGAAGTCTAATGGAAAGTGGCGTGTGTGTAGGCTTCATGATCTTAATAAAGCTTGTCCAAAATATGATTTCCTTTACCTCGTGTCGATCAATTTGGTTGATTTATTTGCTTTGGTTGTGAAACATTTTCTAGATGCATATTACAGTTTACCATCAAATTAATATGTGTCAGAAGATGAAGAAAAACCGCATTTATTACTCCATTTGGGACATTTTGTTATGTCAAAATGCCATTTGGTTTAAAAATGTTGGCGCTTCTTTTCAATGCTTGATGCAATCGACTTTTTACCTCGGCTAAGCCGAAATTTGGAGGCCTATGTTGTGATTTAGTAAGTAAAAAGCATCAACGACTTAATCAAGTTTACGACTTAAGAGAGGCGTTCGACAACCTTTGAAAACTTTGCTGAAACTCAATCACGATAAGTGTGTGTTTGGAGTATCTTTAGAATAATTGCTTAGATTCCTTGTCTCTGTCACGAGGAATGAAGCAAATCAAAAAAGATAAAGGATCGTGCAAATGCACCTCAACCATGAAGAAAGAAGTCTAGAAAATCACGGGATACATGGTGGCTTTAAGTCGTTTCATTGCCTTTGGGAGAAAAAGTATTACTTTTCTTCAAACTTCTAAGGAAGCACGAGGGTTTCAAGTGGTCGAAAAATAGCGATGCCTTTGAGGATGTCAGAGGTATCTTCTGAATACTCCTGTTTTGTTTCGAAACCGAAGAGACACTCTTAATTTATCTAGTTTGCCGCGCCCGACGATGGCCGCGATCTTGTAGTAAATGGGCGTGAAAACTTTCAGCGACCGGTTTACTCACGTAAGTGAAGTTTTGCAGCGGGCCTAAGGGCGTTACCGTCGGGTCAAAAACTTCTATATGCCTCCTCATGTCTTGAAGAAACAGCGGCATTATTTTGGGCGCAAAGATAATTGTCTTGGTTTGAGTTCCTTAGGAGTAGTCCTCAAACGGTGAAGTAGTGGGATGAATGGGAAAATAGTCATTAGAACTTGGGGAGTTAGACCTCCATTTTGTGTCTGACGGTAGTTAAATCTCGAGATATTGGCGGACTTTGTGGCCGAATGGACAAATCATGAACACATTGCGGATCCCTAATCACGATACCCACGACTAGTGGACGATGTACTAACGGGTCACTTATTTTAGGTGGCTCGAGGTAAGGGGTGGTCTGGAATATCCTATGAGAGACCTTAAAGTATGCCATTCAATTAAACTTTCGGGCCACTAACAACGTGGTGGAATCTGAAGGTTTCTTTGGTGGCACTCTGATGCTAGCGCAGCGATTTGATGACTACTCGTGAGCGAGACTCTCAATTAGTCGTGAATCAAGTCGGAAAAAAATACGGTGCTCTAATCAACCATGTCTTGGTACTTATCGGAGGTTAAAGCTTGAAAAGCATTTTTTAGGTTTGAGTACAATTAATCCCTCGAAGGATAATTTTCTTCTGAGACCCGACTTGCTCGTATAGCTTCTTCGATCGCCAAGTACCAAAAGGAGTTTTCTTGGAACTGCTCAAAACATCTCTAGTTGAAACATCGGAGACAACTCCTATTGAAGCAGACCTCTCTAGAATCTGAGGATACCTAGATGAATCCTATCTCTGAGTATCTTGGATGGGTACCATACCCAATGATGATCTCGAGGCGGTCGCTTATCCGAAAGGCCAAAATGTATACTTTGATCGAAAGAGTCCTCTATAAGAGGCACTCAAGGGATACTTATGTGATGTATATCACGGAAAAGAAGAGACTAAACCTCATTCCACGACATTCTGAGGGCATCTATGAAACTCATGCTTCCTCTGAGCGGCTGGTCAAAAAGCCTTTCGATAAGGGTTTCTTGGCCGACTCTCTACAATGCCAAAAATTTGGTTAAGAAATGTGTACAATGCAGGTTTCATAGCAAGCAAATCACACCATAGGTTCAAGCATTACAAATAATTCCTCTATCTTGGCCTTTTTGCGTCTGGGGTCTCGATATCCTAGGACCCGTTCCCAAAAGCTCCGGAAGGCCGAGTTTCTTTGTGGCTATTGATACATTCACAAAGTAGATTGAAGCCAGACACGTTGCTGGGATAATAGCGAGCGACAAAATAGTTCATCATGAGAAGCATGATCCTCGGTTTGGAGTCCCAAGTCGAATAATCACAAATAATGGTAAGCAATTTTGAGTGCAAAATTCCAGAATTTTGTGATGAGTTCAGTACCAAGAGTGTTACACCTCTATTACCCATCCTCAAAGCTAGGGGTGGGGGTGAAGGCGAAGCGACCCAATGGAGCACCGATCCATTCCAAGCATTAAACCAAATGGGCCACGGTTCGAACCAAATGGGCGGAGGAATCAAGTCTCGTAACCTAAAAGCTCCGTTGGATCTATCGGATTGAAGCCGATCGCGTAAGCCTCCTCCCCCGATCCTCTATCCCCGGGCGGCCAAAGCTGGGATCCCTCCACCCGCCGCCGCTAGATCGACCACCATGCTCCGCCCTCTGCTCGGCCCCTCCCGGCGATCGCCGCCCGCGAGCTCCTTATTGAGTCACCGCCTCGGCGCGAGATCCCGTTCCCACGCTCCACAAGCTCACGGTCTTCCTCTCCGGCAGCGGCGTCGTGCAATTCGACAAACAGTTGGCGGCGTGGCGGCGTCGCCAGAGGCAAGTGGCGTCGGTGCTCCCGGTGGAGGCGGATCTTGCCGTCGAGGCCGTCTTGAGTACCTGCCGTGCTTTCGCCGCATCTGTTGCATCGAGGAGGAGAACAAGCGGAGTTCACGACCGCCCTCGCCCGCCAGCAGTGTCCTCGGTTCGTCCACAGCGTGATCTTGCGGGTGCTTTGGAGGCGGGGAGGCCGGATGGAAAACCTTGGTGCGACTTCGGAATTTGGTGGAGTCTGGACAAGCGGTGACCATCGCCATTTGTTCATCTTTAGTGCAGACGTACTACTTCTGTTCCAAGATGTCGGCGCTACACTTGCATGCACCGCTACACCATTTGTTCGATGTTATTACTAAGAAGAATGGTGAGGTGGTTAGTGTCATTTATTAGGTGCCACTGTGTTCTTGGTATGAAAATGGCATTTCCGTTTCAATTATAGCGGTAGCATGATGTCGATTTTGCTCTGGAGTTAGCTTCTTTGTTTCAACCAAGTTTGTGTTATATCGTGTTAATCATATGTGTTCTTGAAATTTGAAAGGATTTTGGGTTGGTGTTTCACTTCTTTGTTTCAGCGGTGCGATCCATAAGGAGAACAAAATGTAACACCCCTAACCCAACTAGAACTGGAATGCTACTAAAATTAAATTAAACAAAACTAAACTAAGATCATTTACCGATTTGGCGAGAACCTCATTTGTATAATCAACTATCTGAGGTTCCATCAATTGATCATAACAATTAACACTAAACTCAATATTCAAGTTCATTCGGGCATGCAAGATAATCTAATAATCATAAACAAAACTTGCTATTCTCCTTATTACAAATAAATGAAACATTTAACCAATCATCGCGAATCTCAAATAGCTTGCTAATTATTAGAATAAAGACTAAATGATAGGCGCCGGGATGAGTGGTAGTTAGTGCATCAAACATCTACTCCCTCCCATGCATGCCGTTCTTGCGATTGTACCTAAAACATATCAAAGCAAGTGTGAGCCCAAAGACTCAAACAAGTATCAACAAGGTTAAAGCTAAAATCACAGTCATAGCATCAATATTCCAAATAAAACATTTCACTAAACATAAACTTCATGCTTGTAATGTCGTCCATGCAATGCACCTTTTAAACTTTATCTCTTTTAGCATTTTACGTGTCACGGGGTATACATCGTCGATGTATACCCTTGCCTATACTTGCACGGCATAGGGACCAAAGCCTATACTCCACAAGTATAGGGACCTATACCCATCATCATCATGATGGGGACCTCTTCTCATTGCTTGCGTTCTGCGAATGTAGGGACATCGCTCCGTCATTTACATAGCAGGGGACCTCAATGATTCATACTTGGTCACCTAGTGACCAAGACTCAATCATCTTTGACATGCATATGCACAATGACATCATCTTCCAATTATATGAACTCAACATGTACATAATAACATATAAGCATTAACAACATACGGAAACTTTAACCATAACTTGCATTTACCAAGATATATTGTAATTCATCACATTGACATCCATGCATGGCTATTACGAACAAGATACAATCAATCTCGAGCAAATAATCATAATTATTCTACAACAGAATACTTGCCTCAGCAATGCGAGAGCGGTGGGGCTGAAAGAGGCGCTGCCCACAGGGATCACGCTCCTACCTGAACATAATGATAACCCAAACTAAGACAAGCATACTGGACCAAAATCATAAATAAGAATACAATTGAACTCGCTAAACTCCCAACCGTTTCCAATTTTTCCAATTTCTACCGATCGATTTGGTGTTCACTGCGGACAGTCAACTTATAAAAATACATAACTTTCTGCTCAGGAGTCCAAATAAGATGTTCTAATACTTTCTGGAAAGATAATTAAATTACCTAAATTAACTTGGTTGAGGCCCTTCTGATTCTGCCATTTACTGCCCCTACCAAGCCAATCTACAGAACATCAATTACCACGTCGGGTTCTCTGGGCGGTACACTAAAATTATCATAACTTTTGCTACGAAAGTCCAATTCTTACGTTCTTTAGTTTTCTGGAAAGGTGAGAAATTACCCATCTTTTTCATTATAACGAGATCCTCTGATTTCGTCTTTAACTAATATATTAACTCAGATTTCTATAGACTATTAGGATGTTGACAGATTAACAGGACAGCGGCACTAAAAATTCATAACTTTCTAACCGTTAATCAGATCTGGGTGTTCTTGGCGACCACGGAAAGCTTAAGGATATAACCCAACTATCTCTAAGAGATTGGATCCCCAGATTCTGTGTCTAAAGACATGAAAACCGTCATTCAATCTCTTGGACAGAACACGATCTATTAGCTGTTGATTACTTGATCTACCAAGCGAAATCAATTGCAACTAATACACATCAACCAGCAAAGAACACGCGATGTTACCCTTGTAGAATCGTAGGAAGGCGATGAACTCTCCTTGAAGGTGATCTCCTCTCCTTTCTTCACTTGATCGTGAGGAGCACCAGCGAGGAAGGGAGGCACCACCATGGAGGAGAGGCGTGCTCTGATAGTCATGCTACTGATGGCGGCGGCTGTAGCTCTGATCAGCTAGGGTTTCCCCTTCCTTTTATTGGTGGTGGCCCCTCATGGGCCTCTTGGGCCAAGGCAGAGGTCCAAGTTCGAAAGAAGTGCGAAACCCCTTTTTTATGTCTAATTTCTCTTTTGAGCAGCTTTCTTTCATAGAATAAATTGGAGTATTACATTAAAACCCCTCTTTCTCTGTTCAATCGCTTTGCTAAAAGAAACATTCTCGATTTAATTACTCTCTCGATTTATTTATTCTCTCCAGATTTAATTTTTGGGGTATTACATTCTACCCTCATAAGCGAAATTCGGCCGAATTCTATTCAACCTCAACACCAAAGAATAACCCTTTGCTAAAGATTTACTAACATTACTATGTAGCGGTAGTGAATAACTTTGGATAATGCTCGCATCGCAGACTCCAATTCCCAAGTCGCCTCTCTCTCGGACTAATGGGACAAAGGAACCTTGACACAAACCAGCGACTTGTGCCTCGGCGCTCGCTCGACATCTCTAACAACGCCTGAGGATGCTACTCAAGGTCGGCGGCTCATGAAACTTCAAACTTCGGACCTCTCTGGTACTCACTCGGCCTTTGGAATAAACAAGGCGATGTGTACTCCGCGCATGGACTCAATACTGATCCTAACGTTTTGCCAACTTCAAACTTCCCACAACTTCAAAAAACAAACCAATGTACCTTGGGATATCCTTCCTTTGGTACCAAACCACGAAATTTGTGCATAAGCATATGGAGCAGCTCATTCTATCTTTAGTCGATCTCTTCATCCTAACAGGAGGGTCTTAGTTAGCGAGGGGCAGCATAATACAACTTATTTTAATCGACTCTAAACATCAGATTCAAGCTGAAATCAAAGGATTCACAATGCAATTCAACTTCCTCAAAACACTCAAATCCAAAATCGAAGATTCCCCATGAAAACCTTTTCATAATCCAACTAGGCAGTTTGCAATTAAACTCCACATAAGCCAAAAGAAATCACTTTCGAGTGCTCAAATCAAATACTTCATTTTAACTCCCTGAGCTGGAAAGAACCACCTTGCCGATCATAAAGTCGGATCATATTGTACATGATATCCATCATAAAAACCCAACTCATACAAGAACCAATTGAGTACTTCTATACTAGAATTTTTTTTGAAGTTCTTTTAAGAAATAAATCCTTTCCCCAAATCATGGGCTTCAAATCATCACACTAACTCATTCTCTTAAGCATCAATTCCAAAATGATCATCAATCGAAAGAACAACCATTTCCTTTCTTTGTCTTAACCGAAAAGAACCACGCATACTAAGATGAATCAACTCAATTTATAATTGGCATCATCATAGAGACAAGGCTCAAATAAAAACGAGGAGAATATTTCATCATCCCAGAGTACAATCCTTTTTTGTTTTCAAACTTTCTTTTAAGAATTCAACTTTCTCTTACATCATGAGATTCCAAATCATCGCATAACACACTAATTCATTTCTTTTAATTTGGCAAGCCTCAAATCTATGCTCAAAGCGAACAGAAATCCACATCTAGGAAGAGAGACTCTTCCAATCCACAATAACATCTTGTGATCACCTTCTCTACCAAAGGAATTACTTTGACAAATAATAATTCCCAACACACCTCAATATAGATTTCAGCTACAATCACATCACCTCAATCTTTTAAGGATAATCAACTTGAAATTCACCATACACCCTCATTTATTGCATCCAAAAGATCCTATCAAAGATCACCATAACTCTTGGAACCTAATAATGGGAAACTAAGTTGCTAGCATAAAATGCCAAGCCCAATTCACCTTTAAGAATTCCACATTGAACTTCCGGTATACTTGATCGGTAACCCTCGGATCGATGACTAAAATTTCTGCACTTCGACAATAACCTCGATTATTAATGTCAACATTCCTCGCTCATCAAGTAGCGCCCCAAAGCGATTTATTTTACCAATCTTGGACCTCCTCTAATCCACACCAATCCAATTCGGTTACACAACCACAATATACACATTAGCAATACCCTAAGCGATTGACCAAGATTCAAACAAAGGGTATTGGATCATAATTTGCCATCGTCCCACTAGTTGTAACACTAATCAATTGTATTTCATCGACAAACATTCCATTTAGTTAGAACCCTCTCCAGGTGTTATAGGTCAAAACCGAATCACTATCTACTGCTCTTCAAATAGCTTGGTTCCCAAGATTTCACCACTATCATATACTTGTCCACCACCAACCAGTTGACGTTCTACACTTTATAAGACTTTGGCAATACAAGTTGGTTAATTCCTTTCTCAAAAGGAAGAAACAAACAAATACAAGTTTCAAGCATGAGAAAAGCGTTGCTCCTCGGGTAGTCTGAGACCAAGAGAAACAATCAAATATTAATGATCTCGAAAAAAAAACAAAATCTGAGTCATAAATGAGGGCACATGTCCCACCGGAAGGAACTTCCAAATCCCATAAATCGAAATAAAACATTGCTATGAAACCCAAGAAACTCTTAGGCTGTAACAACGAGAAAAGTTGCGATTACAATTCTTAACTCAACCTCAAATACTTAAGGCACACATTTTCCGTTAACAAAAGCAATTTTCTTTGATTACAACATTACTTGCCATCTTATGCAAGAAATGCCTTTAAAACCAAATCAAATTAATCACTTAGAAACCAAGCGAAACTTTCCATCGTCACATTGCTCAACTAATCCTTTGGTCATAAGTTTTTCTCGACAATCCTTTGGTCATAGTTTTCCTCGACCGATTACCTAGTCGTAAGTTCTTCTATGACAACCCCATAAGTCTTTGTGTAATTGGTGAAGCGTAAAAGCGACTACGAGTAGTAGTTACTCGCCATCTCTCGCCTACTTGTAGAGTATCGCTTTCTCTGCCTTGGTGGATAAGTTACTGTTGTATTGATAATAGTGGCAATTTGTTCCAAAGCTTTCTACATAAAGAAAAGACAATAAGAAGCGAGAAAAGACACGTATGTGAATACCGAGCGACATGTACTTACATTCATGGTTGTTCGAGTAAATGAGATAATACCCTCGTGGGGTTCTTTAGTTAAATCGATCTCTTGAACTCGGTCCCCACACCTTTTCGAGGCGGCTGCTAAGTCGAAAACATCCCCTCTGTTGGGAATATCCTTAGGGTGAGAGCGAGCACGAGATCTGACGCATGCGAGATCCTGACGGTAGCAGGGTCAAGAGCCAAGGAATGGTCGAAGAAATCAGACCCTTCCTCTTCTTGATGATGCGGCATCGATAGCTTGACCTTGGGGTGGGAGGAGCATCTAGCGATTTCCTTCAGCGTGGTGATCAAATGCTTCACCCCTATGGTAGGATGCTTAGGCGCTACCTCTGTCGTCTTAAGCCACGGCTCCACGACCACCTCGATGGTCGTGGCAGCCAAAAAAACGCAACTTGCACCACTCGGACGGTGAACAATCCTTCGACCACTGCCACTGTCATTTCTCTGACTGCTGGAGAAATGGCAATGAGTTCCTCGACAGGAATGTCCATGATGGTTAGAGGGGTCAGGCTAAGATCATAGAAAGAAAAACACGTCAGATGGTAAAAGGAAAAAAGGTAAATGATGTTCTTACACTTTTGTCTTTTTACAAACCTTCATGTGCTAGACTTGATCTTGAACTTGGAAGAAACCTTCCCTAAGGAAGATTTATTTGACTTCTGCTCAACCACGTCTGGTTGAGACTCAAGTTGAGAAATAGGGTTAGACACGATCACGTCTGGTTGTAGGTCTTGAGCGAGCACTACCGCTCCTTGAGCCTCCTGGCTCTCTGGATGGTCGAGACCAGGTCTCGACCACCTCAAAGCGCACAACGCCCTCGACCATAAACACCTCTTTGGTGCGATGGTTTCCTTCACAAAAGATAAAAAAAAAACTCTTCCAGTTCTCCTTTTCTAGTTGCTTGACAAAGCCGCGGGAGGCAGAAACTGCGAAAGTCTTATTGTCGTAGTAGAAGGGTACCTTGGTCTTGGGGGCTTTGCACTTGAGAGCATTGATGCTCGCTTCGATCACCCTTGCTTCCTCTGTAGTAGCCATGTCTACAGCAAATTTTGCAAAGGGCATGATTGAAGCAGTGGAGCTTGAACTTGTGCTGCCCTTGTCGGCGACTTTCATGAGCCGACGCTTCTTGGCTGGAGGAGCATCGACTTGCTTCGCCACCGTGCCGATGACCATTAATTCATCCTCTTCGTCGTCTTGATGGTTTTCCAAGCCTACTTTCTACAGAAATCAAAAAAGAAAAAGAAATATAACTAAGCAGTTATAAGTTTTTCTATGACAACACCCTGGTCGTAAGTTCTTCTATGACCAGTACCTAGTCGTAAGTTTTTCTACGACAACACCTTGGTCGTAAGTTCTTCTACGACCAGTACCCAGTCGTATGTTTTTCTACGACCACAAGATCTTAAAGATGAAATCAATTCTTGATTACCTTTAGGTGCTCCATCTTGTCCTCTGCGGATAGGACCACTAGGATTTGAGGGGCCACCACATTCGGTGCGCAGAGATTTCTCACAAATAAGCTTGACTCGAGCGTCAATTTCCTCTTGTGAGAGGTCTGCAGGAGTAAGTAAACTTTCAATAAGCCAAATTCGAAATTAACAGAAAGAAGGTTAAGATTGAAAGTTTAGTTACCCTTCTCGTAATCTCTGGTTGAGTCTTGTAGTCCCGAATACCTCCACATGGGATGAGCCCTCTTCTTCAGAGGGCTAATATGGCGCGTGATGAAATTCTTCACCACGTGCCATCGATAAATCCATCTTTCTTCAAGTCTTTGATGGCTTGAATAAAAGGCGTCCGTAGAGATCCTTAGAAGTCGAATCTCGGGAAGGATCTTCTTGGCTAGATTTCGGTGAAGGAGAGGTACATCCTCATTTGGTCGAGTCTCGATAGAACCACCTCTTCTTCCATCCACAGCCTATGAAGCGGGTGAGCATCTGAATGTACTCCTTCGACTTCCGTCGTGGAGTTTTAGACTCTGACTATCGGTGACTCCAGCCTAGCCTTGTCATTCTATGGAAATCTTGGAATAACTCCAAGTCATTTGAAATCCTAGGTAGGCCTCACACAGTGTGAAAATGCCCAACATCGTGATGGAATTGGGAGCGAGGTTCACCAACTCCACCGAAGTGTTAAGTACAAGTGTGAGAAAGGGTGGCAGAACAGCGAAGGCCACACTCTGATGCGTCTGAAGATGGGAATTTGCCCAATCTCCCCAACGGCCAATCTTGCCTAGTAGCCTCAATCCACTTCACGAGCGCCTCCTCGGGATCTTCTCGGCGACGAGTCTTCATCTTGGTCGCATCCATCTCGATTGGCCCACTATAGGCGGCTTGACCATCTTTCTCAAGATTCGAGATTTGGATTTGGAAAGATTTAGGAGGGCCTTCGATTTGATCGGCGTCGGAGGCGCAAAGCTTGATGAATAGTGGGGCGATTTTGGAAAAGGTAAAAACCTAAGTCTCACCCACGGTAAGTATTTATAATTGCGCTTGAGTTAAAGGCGTGGCGACCAACGATTGCCACCGCTTAGGAACCACTCCATGAGCGAGGTCTATGAGAGTCGATTGAGATTCTTAAATTTATCGCTCGAAAACCAAGTCTGTCTTTGCACCTCAAGTGAAATTACCTTCTTGACAAAGTCTATTTACGGTCAAATGAAACAACAATCGAAAAGGTTTTGCTTCCTATTACGATCTGCGACCACGGTGATCGTAAGATCTCCTCGACCACCTTGTAAGTTGTAAGATTTTCTACAAATTTCTTGACTAAGTCAATCTCTAGTCAAATGAAATACCGGTGAAGAGTTTTTCCTTTGACCATCATTCTCGACCACCTACTAGTCGTAAGATCATCTATGAAGGTAGAGGCCTGATGGCGAGAATCTAATAATCCTCATTTAATTATTTATACGTAATTCATATTATGGATAATAATAATCATATGGTTATTGAGTATAATCCTTAATATTTATAAAGGAGAAAGGTGGGGGTCGTAAGTTTTTCTCGACCACCCCCATAATCATAACTCCTTCTATGACTATCCTATAGTCGTAAGTCTTCTACGACTATCCATAGTCGTAAGTCTTCTCGACTATCCCATGATCGTAAGTCCTCCTGCGATCGGCTGTGGTCATAAGCTTTACTACGACCATCACCTGGTCGTAAGCTCTTATATGACCAATCTCTAGTCAATGGGGCTTACAGACATGTGGGCCTAGTCGACTAGGGAATCTTCTGCACCATAACTTAGGATATGGGCAGTCAATTCTTTGTTATTTTAGGGAATAATGGCGCGATCTAACTCTTTGTCGATGATAAGCGCCTAGTAGCGTGGGAGCGTTACTACTCCCATAATAATCTCGATGTGGCTCCATCATACGAAGCATTAAGGCGTCCTTTGAACTGGAGAAATGGCAGCCCACTTTGAGAATGGTATAAAAGGCGGGATCACCAGGATAAGAGGGGGACACACAACTAGGAGCACAAGACATCTCACTCGAGTCTTTCTCTTGATTACGTAAACCGGACATACTCAATACATCCGCATGCGATAGTAGGGTTGTTATTCTCTCGAAGAAGGTCGAACTGTATAAAAATTCTCGTGTCGCTCTCTGCATGATTTGAGTCTTGGAGATCCCCAAATCAAACAATCGTTCGTAAGTTCGATTCTAAAGCACCAACAAAAGCGAAACGAGCGGTGTCTTTGGCGCCTGGCGAGTGGTGGGACGAAAAGGTCTGATGGGTGGGGTCGTGAGAGGAGAAGCGGGAACTGGCGTGAAATTTGGAGTGGGCGGGAGGAAATGGGCCAATCTGATTTGGCCCAATGGGCGAAGCGAGAAATTCAAATGGAGTTGAATTTTCGAGAAAAAGACCGAGACTTTGCCAAATTGTTAAACCTATCAAGTGTGCTCCAAATTTTATGAAATATTTTGGGAGCCTCTGACATAATCTAGTTCATTAAGTAAAATTTCAGAATTTGATGTGTTACGTATTTTTCTCAAAAATTCTTTTAATTTAATTTTGCATATAAATTCAATAGCTATTTTGATGAATTTTTAAAAAACATCCACAGGTCATTTTTCCACATATAAACATGCTTAAAATTATTTCCACACTAGTTTTAATACACTTACCCAAAATTGGGATTTTTGGGAAGTTACATGTAGCATGCATTATTCACGTCGAGCCCAACCGTCCAGCGCTTGGGACGACATTGTTCATCTTTGAGTCAGATTGACCAGCGTGTGGGCGAGCCTTGTAACAACCAAAAACTATTTTTTGAGTCCGCTCGCCCACCATGTAAACAAGCAGCTTTGCGGCGATTTAGATGCGGTGGAGGCGGACGAGGCACATCATCGCCTACGGCACATCTGTTTGTGTCATTTTTGTCAATTCACTCGCCAAGGATTATTTTTGCTATTTCGTCTCACAATAGTGCTATTTTAGCCAAATAATAAAACCATTTTTTAGTCCGCTCTCCCAGCGCATAAACAAGCCTTGTAGTGGCGATTAAAATGCGGTGGAGGTGCGGACGAGGCACGTATCACCCTCTAGGCACATCCAGCGGTGTCATTTTTCAATTAGCGCGAGCATTATTTTTGCTATTTTGTCTCTAGCAGTGCGATTTTAGCCAAATAATTGAAGAGGCTCAATTGGTTATCATAAATAAATGGGCATGTCTATACAAGATTTGTTGTTTTCTCATTAAAACAATCAAATTTTAATTCATTTACAACTTTGTTATACATAAATTACTGAGTAATTTATTTATGTAATTTTTGTTCACAGTCCTTGTAATTCTTATCGAAAGTCTTAAAACTCATATTTCCATCACATGATTCAAAATCTAACATATACTTTGAGATTTTGAGCGGGAACAAAGACACAAAAAAATCTATGCCAACAAAATATGGCAGCGGATGACCTGTTATGTTAGAAAAAATCATAATAAATTCGAGCCCAATTCATTATATGAGAAGAAGTACAAATCTCAAAGCATATCGAGCGGATAAAAATTTGATTATTTTCACAAATAGAAAACAGTCAAATTTTGTTTAGCAAATCTCTAAATAAATTCATATATTCTAGAAACCGAGAGGTCACGGCAATTTTTCTTCGTAGCCATAGCACTTACATATATCAGACGGGCCTGAACTCGATGCCCTCTACGACGAGCCCGCGCTTGGGGTACCACCCAAGACCTCGAAGCTCACCACCACCTCCCTCGTCACCGCAGCCACGGCACCCTCGTCGACACGCAACCGCCCCATCTCTACCTCCGACCACCCGTCGTCCCGCTGCGTCGGCCGCCTTGGCCCATCGCCTCCGTCGCTCAGGCCGACGCCCCTGAACTGCGCGCCTCGGCGTCGTCGGGGCGGAGGCACACGGCGTGGTGCGACGCCACGCGGCCGCCCACGGCCACCGTGGTCTCCTGGTCCGGAAGCTCAGGCCACGATGGCCGTCCGCCGTGCCGAACACCAGGTACGCCGCGTAGGCGGTCGCCGGTGTGAGCGCGGCGGCTGAAAGCCGGCCGTAGATGTCCAGGCACGTGCAGTCCACTAGCTGGGCCACCTCCCCAAACCTACCACACAAAAAAATATATTTTTCGTCAGTAAGACATCAAATACTTTTACAAGCAGAAGAGAACTTTTATGAGGTCGATCCCTTTGTGAAGACTACCCTCGTATATCCTTCTGATATTATTCTAAGGGATTCAGGAGAACGGGGAGGAGGACAGTCCCCACACAGGAACAAATCGCCCCATAGAAAATTTTTCTGAACAAGCTGGCTAGCTAGCGTCAGTCAGGATAAGACAGATTAATTATTGAGTTATATGATGCATGCAGATGCAGATGCAGATGCAGACGCAGATGCAGAGGCAGAGGCAGATGGCAATGGCGACATGTTGACGAATCAAACGGTAGACAGCACCGGGTGAGCTAGGTCGCTGTTGGGGAGTAGTAGAATTGCTTTGGAAGTTTACTTGCTCCCGCAGGCTGCAGTCTCTGTGTCCGTGCCTGCCACATACTAGTAGTAGAAATGTTTTGTACTACTAGTCCCAGTGGTTGCATTTACCCGGCGCTAGCTTGTAGTAGTAAATTTCTACGGGTTTTCCACGGCCTGGTTGAAAAGCTTTCGAGGTTTGTCTGAAGAAATAAAAAAGAGTTGATTTGCTGCGGTATAATTGGAATTACGGATTTGCTATTTCTAAATCACCTAAAATTTTCCAAAGTCTAAGTCAATTTTTTTTTGATCATTAGATTTGTGTAGGGATTGATGCGCGTCTAATTAGATGTTGATTCATTGTATGAAAAAATGTAAATTATACTTAAGAAAAATTTAGTCACCTTAACCCTTTGTTGAAATTAATTAGTCAGTTCTGTGACAGACACGAAAACGTGCGTCGGTACGACAAGAACAGCATGGGCGAAAAGTCTCGCTTTGGAAGCGATCAAACTGATGCGGCGATATTTTTCAGCTGACGTTTGGGACCCATGGCCGGCGCCGGAGGAGACCAACAACGAGTAAGCATGCAAAGCTCAGCGGCCTCTCTGCAATCTGCATCGCCAGCGAGAGGTTTTGCAGAGGAGAGTAGTAGTCGATGCAACGGAACAAAAGGCATCATCGTATCGCTAGCAAGGATGAGGTTTCAGAAAGGAAAAATCGCTACGTTGCGACTTATGATCGATTGACCACTCATGCGACAATTAACAAACTATATATGATGAATTGTTTTGGAATGATCAGATTGCGTGCGAGAGGAGAGATAGAAATTAAGTTGTGTTTTGCGTGGGCCTAGAATAGATAGAAGATGGTAGCTACGAACAACGACGACGGAGGAGGAGGTATATATGTATGTACCTGGAGAGAGGGTGAGGGATCCATCGCCAGCTGAACTCGCCGTCCTCCCATGGAAGGCTCAGCATCCTCGCCGAAAGACCATAGCACTTGGCGCCGCTCCCCTTCTCCAGCCACACCGCCTGCTTCCGTTGATCATCACACATGCGTCTCAAATGATCACTGCACACAGCGCTTATTCGATGCGGATGTACTCATGTACAAGTTGATCTTACCATCTTGCCGTCGTCGACGAGGACGGTGTTGGTGTTGTCACAGAGGCCAAAGTAGATGTCCTTCTTCGATGCACCGTGGCACGCCTGAGGCGGCGCCGACGCCGAGGCCAGGATGGCGCGGTAGTCGGGCGGGAGGAAGCGGTCCCAGACGGCGTTGGACTCGGCGGCGGCGCGGAAGGACGGGGACACGGCGGCGCAGCAGCAGGCGTCGCGCGGGGAGGTGAGCGCGATCACGTGCGCCAGGCAGCTCTCCGGCAGGTCGCCGACCTGGGTCTCCTCCTCCACCGCCATGGTGGTAGCCATGCTACTAGCTAAGCTTCTTGAATCTTGTAATAATGGATATATACAGCAAGCTAGCTGGCCCAAACTAAGGAAATTCTCCTTAATCTAGGGAGTAGGCAGTGATGGATAGGAGGAGGAAGTAAAGCCTATTAATGGAGCATGTGCCATGTTTATACACAATACTAGTGTTATGAGTAGCGCTTATATTTATTATGAGATCGATAGATCGATATATATACAAGTGCTGGTGAAGACACCACCGATGTAGGAGTAGCTGAAGACATAGCGGGTGTAGAAGCTGTCGAGAATTGAAGAAAAGCGATGGTGGCGACAGCGGACTGCAGCAGCGAAGCGAATCTCCTCAGACGAACAGATACAAGGTCCTCCAATGAGTCACCACGAGAGTAGCATGCCACCAATTGAACACGAGTCTGCTCATACTCGGCCGGAGGCAGGTCAAGAAATCGTGAATCTGACGAAGCTCGGGTGAGACTTCTTGGCGCAGCAAGACTGATACGTGTGGCAAACATCTGGTCTCAAAGAGTCAATCTAACAGCCGTCTCGCAAACAATTGGGCATAGAACTCGTTTACAGTGGCATGTCCTCTTTGCAACGATTGCTCTGGCGCAACAGAAAGATACAAGAAATCACTAGATTGCCCGTAGTGGTTGCACTGGATGTGTCCACATCAAGCTGTCGAAGCTAAACCAACCACATCCCCAATGAATTGCACCTCCATGCTAGCAACCGAGAATAGCGAGACACAGACATCATCATCCATCCATGTCTTGTAGGCAACATATCTGAGTCTGAAAAATCTCCATAGCATCCTCAACAACACTAGATGCCTCTTCTGGCGTCTTGAGAACCACGAGCTCGGTGGTGGAAGTAGGTCGGCGGGTAAGGCAACTTCGCCCGATGAAAACTCTCAAAAGCGTTGACCATGCATGTCTTTGAAACCGGTCCCAATAATTGAGACCATCGAAGATCATCGGATAGCGAAATGGAAGCGATTGCCCATTGGTGGCGTATTTGGGCGGCACGGCGACTAAGACAACGAAATCTAACGAGCGGCCAGCGGTGGTTAGAGCGATGTCTTGTTTTTTTACCGAGCCAACTAACTTAAAATCGAAGCACGCTCGTCTTGGACCTCTGAACCAAAAACACCGCGGGAACTAGGGTTCCCCGTGGCGGCAACGATAACCCAGTGGGCGTGATGGTGTCGGCCTGGCGGCAATGGCGGCGGAATCTCGGCGACTCCTCGGCGGCGTCAAAGCGGCAAAGCAATAGCCTTCGGCGGAGGTCGGCTCGTCTTTGCGAGATCTGAGCTACTGCGGCGATGGCGTCTGGCGGCCGGCGGCGGGATCCTCGGCGGAGTCCGGGTGACGGCGGCGGCCGAGTCGGCAAACCCCAATCGAGGTTGTCTCGTGGTAGAAGCGGCGCCAATAAGCTGCCGCAAGAAGAAGGCGGCGGGTGGCGCAAT
Source organism: Phyllostachys edulis (assembly GCA_036346405.1). NCBI lineage: Eukaryota > Viridiplantae > Streptophyta > Magnoliopsida > Poales > Poaceae > Phyllostachys > Phyllostachys edulis. The sequence continues at coordinate 7,393,434 of CM070560.1, read as the reverse complement.
GAAGATGGCTTCGGCAGACGCGTCACGAGGAAGACCTGACGTGTTGAAAGCGGAGCGGCGTCTGCGAGTAGAAAATCCGGCGAGAGGCGACAACGACAACCGGCGGTAGATGAGGCGAGGCGATCGCGTGAAAAAAAACCCTAACCCTACCTGGCTCGATCCATGTTATGAATAGTGTTTGTATTCATCATGAGACCAACAGACTAATATATATACAAGTACAAGTATGATATATATGCAGATAACCCTTTATACAACAGAGAAAATACATAGATAATAACATATATCTAACAATTACGACTAGACAAGTAGTACTGATCTGCAGCCTAACCATCGAAGAAGACCTTTTATACTTTGAGGAAGGCTAGCAGTAAAGACCGCAGGCTGCATCAGAGCCCATTGGTCAAGACACACGCATCATCTTTGCGCGATTAGTTGCGTATACATACAAGGAAAGAAAGAAGCAGACGAGCGACGGTGGCATCGGGAAAAAAAGTCGCGTCGCCGTCGTGCGGTTCCGTTCCGTCCACGGCAGGCGCCGTATGGGCGCAGCGGCGGTCTATGGCCCTACGCTTCCCTTAGCGGCGGGTCCAGAAAAGAAACTGAGCGTGAACATCACGTATATAAGTTACGTTACATAGTTGAAAGGAGTTAAGTTATGCAGTTGAAAGTTTAAATAGTATCATGCGCCGATGTACTGTTTTTGAACTAGAATTAATTCGATACTATTACGGGCCAAAATTGAGGAGCCATGTATGGATCCACCTGGCTTCCTTCGGGAAGATGAACAAGGACTTTACGCCGTTCTGCAGTTCTTAAGGATGTGTTTGGTTCAGATATCGCTTCTTTGATTAAATGCACAGGTCATCAGAAATTTGAGCGGTAAGGCGTGTCGATCTGATATAGGTTGTTTAGTTGGTTTTTTACTATTAGTAGAAATTTGTCTTTAAGATATTGTTTAGTTAGATGTATAAGGGCGTTAACGACAAGCGTAGATGCAAGAGGCGGTGGAAAGAAAATGTTAGTATAGCTTTAATTTTATCTTAATATATTCTAATAGCCCTCATTTTATCTTAACCCACTTTAATCCTTTGTAATACTACTTAATAAGCACTAATCACCTCTTAATAACGTCGTTAGCAGACCCTACATATGGAGAAAGCGAAGAAATTGACCGTTTCTGTCTAGCACGGCCTGAAAGCGTCTTTTGCATCTCTTCGGTCAGATTCTTTTTGCATCTGACCATCCAAATAAGCGAAACCAAAAAGATTATATACCTAAAGAGCTTAGTTCAAGTTTATACACCTTACCAAACACACCTTAAGATGTTGATCTTTCAATTGGAATTCTTTTTACCTCCGTCCTTGATGCTCTCTTGGCTTGTCTAAACGGCTGATACTGCTCGATATCAAGTACTGTATTCATGTGCACCTCGCAACAACAACAAAAAAGTATTAGCCGTATCTGAACGGAACCTGACAGCGAAGATTCACGTCACGTGGGAAAAAAAGAATCAAACGGCGACGCCCCGGCATCACGCAAATCGCGAGCCAGGTCAGGGCCTCTACACGAGATACTGCCCCTCCTTTTTTTAAATGACACCCTAGCATCAAGTTTGGCCGCTAATATGTTTAAAAATACTACCATGTTAAAAACTATATCACTAGATTTATTGTTAATAATTTTTTATAATATTATAATTTTATTTTTATATATTAAAAATAAAGTTATAAAAAATAATAGTTAAAATCGCATGTACAAAGGATGGAGCATATAACTTGATGGTTAGTAAGTACATGCAGAGAGAGACCGCGGCTGTCCATGTATATTGAGGTCAAGAAACAGGAGGGGGGAAAGAAACAACACAAGATACAGCGCTGTCCATGTATATGTACCTACATCAGCAGCTATTGACTATTGTACATCATGATACTATTGTACATCATGATCTCTTGTGTAAGGCACAACTGTTTGACTTTCTAACTGTGTTCACCATTCGACCAATTTGGGCCGTAAAATGGCTTGCTAGCAGCGTATGTGTTTGGTTGGTGGGGTGAAAATGAATGAGATAAGATGGTTCTTTACCGTGTGGTTTCATTGTTTTCGGTGAATAAGATGATTCAACATCTAGAGAGATGTCACAGCTCCATTTTCATTAAGTGGAATTTAGATGCAACTCATGAGCATACATGTCATTTTTGGAGCATATACACAAATTGTTGCATTCAAAAATTTCAAATTCAAGTCAAACTTATAACTCAAAAGGAAACTCCAAAAGAAAACTGAAGTTAATGCTTGTAAAGACCTCTAGAAAATAATTTATTCAAATACTAGAATAATTATTATAAATAAATATTTTTTTGTCAAATCTTTAGAGTTCAATTTGACCTTAAGAAAAATCTATGCTCTTATATAAACCTATTAGGTTAAGAATTTTAAAATAAGCATTTAAATCACAAACAGTGATGTTTGAAAATTTATATGGATTATATTTCATCCCAGTAACCTCTATGAAAATTTTCATTTTTTTCTAAATTTATTTGCTATTTTATTTATCACGGTCAAAGTAGAGAATTGGAAATCAATTTAGTCAACCATTTAAAACCTAACCCAAACCACTTTGAACTATAGCGACCGAGCCCGAGCCTTTTGACTTGACTCGACCAGACCGTTTCACTCGCACCCAACCCCGACCACGCTGCTCTCGCTGACATCTCGAGCCCCTATACCAGCGCCTTTCTTCTCCACCGCTTCGCCGTGCCATGTAGCACCGAGCGCCAGAGCAAGGTGGTGTTGCGTCTGGACATCACCATCCATGCATTGCAATGTCGTTTGGCCACCGCCGTCGGCGTCCATTTAGGAGCCACCATGAGTGACATCGTCACTTTCTCCGAACAAGAAATGCGGTCGGTCGGAGCCTCTACGAGATTAGGGATGGCAATGGGCCCATTCCCCGTTCCCCGACAGGAAATTCACCTATTAGGGGTTAGGGTTGGAGCTATTTTTCCCCTATAGGGATTCTAATATGCAAATACAATTCCCCATCGGGTGAAGTGGGGCCAGGGCCATTCCCCTACTCCCCATCCCTTCTACCCGCATGAGCCCTCGATAACCCTATGACATGTGGGCCACTAGCCCACTACCCCATTTAAATCTTTATGGTTTGCTTGCTAATTTGCTTGGGAGTTGGGACACCATCTTTAATAATATTGTTAGAATTCTTCATTTGGAACAACGATAAGCCTTTGTTTAAATTATTTAGAATCTTGATTATGTCGTCTCTATGTGTGTGTGTGTAGGAGAGTTGGAGATCAATTTTGGAGTGCAGGTCCCCGATAACTTAAGCGAGGGACGGTGAGCGGAGGAGAATAGCACCCGGGGCAGGGGACGGGGATAGGGAATAGTGATTTTTTTTTCTTTTATCGGGGAAGGGGATGCTCTACCACTCTCCACCAGGGAATGGCTCCATTGCCATCCCTACACGAGATACTGCCCCTCCTTATTTAAATGACACCCTAGCAGCGTCCTTGTTAAAGTTTGGCCGATAATATGTTTAATAATACTACCACGTTAAAAACTATATCGCTAGATTTGTTGTTAATAATTTTTTATAATATTATAATTTTATTAGCATATACTAAAAATAAAATTATAAAAATTAACTATCAAAGTTACATCTCGTACACCTAAAAAGGAAAAACGCCATAACAAAGAACCGAGGGACTAGGGAGCATATAACTTGTGGTTAGTAAGTACATGCAGAGAGAGACCGCGGCTGTCCATGTATATTGAGGTCAAGAAACAGGAGGAGGGAAAGAAACAACACAAGATACAGCGCTGTCCATGTATGTGTACCTACATCAGCAGCTATTGACTATTGTACATCATGATCTTTTGTGTAAGGCACAATTGTTTCTTTATAATTGTGTTCACCGTTCGACCAATTTGAGCCGTAAAATGGCTGGCTAGCAGCATGTGTATTTGGTTGGTGGGATAAAAATGAATGAGATAAGGTGGTTCTGTACCGTGTGGTTTTATTGCTCTGAGTGAATGAGATGATTCAACAGTTAGAAAGAATATTTCTTAAATTTGTATTTCAGCACCATAGATGGAACAATTTACTTCAAACAACCAAATACACAGACGACATTTTTTTTTTGAACCATCTCATACACACGTACCATTTGGTTTGTATGCCAAGGTGTAAATTCCTTTCTTCTTCCTTACTCGATAATTGTACCCTTTTTCCAATTAATGAAATTCGAGCTCCTGATTGTAACGGAGCTTGCCTAAAAATGAAGAGAGGACCAATCCAGTGGTTTTTTTAGCCTAATTCATAATATAAGCTAGTGGTCATGAATCGAGTATAAACTTTTCTTAATGCTTCCTGCCACTTTGTCAGTATGAACTTATGTGTATAATCACCCTAAGTGGTATCCTCGTGCTGCCGCCTCCCGCAGAAATAGATCCCCCTTGCAAATAAACTGAAACGCCATTTAGTTGTGAAAATCTTGAGAAAATTGAAATAAACTCACTACTACAAAAATGCTAATACTGAACGTCTGATCATAGATGGTTCATTGAAACCTTCTGTATTAAACACAATCTCAGACGGTTTTTGTTTGTCGACCGTCCGTGTTATTTTTCGCGCTAAAAACCTTCTGTGATGGTTAGAACCGTCCGTGATACTTCATAGACGGTTTTAAACGATGCTTATGCTGTGATATTACTATATATATGAGGCGGTTTTTGTTGAAAATCGTCCGTGATAATTATATATTACAGACGGTGCAGTGTACATATATAGCTCCCCAACAGAGTCTTCTTGATCTTCATCTTTGGCACTCGTCACGGTAACGCGGGAGATCTCCAAGCCGGTGAGTCCATCGTCACTCGTGCGGTTTGAGTATCGCCTCACCTCATTGAGCCCGCTTGTGTGGTCCATTTCACTATTATCATTTGAGGAGCTTCGCCGTCGCCTCTGTTCACCGATCGACGACCGGTAGTCTTGGACCTTCCCGACTTCATTGACACCTTCCTCGTGATCGAGGTGAGCTCTTGGAGCATAAGCATCCTTTAATTTGAGTAGTTTGAGCGTTTACGCTGAATACATAATGAAGCCCATAGCGCCTCGGGACATCACCGTCGGTTCGCCTCGGGTGACCTTAGGGCCCAGAGTCACGACTAAGCCCAATTTGAGCTTCAAATCCTCTGTTTTAATCATTTAGTTAATAAACTAACGAGTCAATGACATGTGGGACCGCCATATGTAACATCCCAAAATCCTAATCTTGGGATTAAGTAATATAAAATGCATCAGGAAAATTTTACTTAAACATTTGCATTTAAACTTTGCCTTTTTGAAAATCTTTTGTTGTTTTTAAAACTAAAACTAGTACACCATTAGGTGCTAAAAAATAAATAAAGGAAGTATAATAAAACTTCCTAAGTAAGAGAATGGTTTTGGGCCTTTTGTCCCTGGAACCCTTCAACCAAAATTTCTATATGAAATTTTGTTTAGAGAATTTCTCATGACCTCTTAGAATCAGCACCTTGTTTGAATTTTGTAGAAATTCATGAAAGGTGTTAGCCTCTAGAAATTTTACTGTAGGAACTACTTGAGCCCAATAGCCTACACAAAAAAATTCAAAATTTCTGGACTTCGTTTGGGTGGTGAATTAAATCGACAAAGAAATCAGCTGATAATTCAAAACCCTAAAGCCTGTACTATTCATTGGGCTCGAGTCAACACCCACTTGGCTAAACCCAACCAATTCCACCAGCGGACAAGGTCTGAAGAGCGCATGTGTTCTCGACCGTTGGATTTGGAAGCCAACCGCTCAGATTCAATGGGCCGCTCGGACCGTCCGAACCCCACAACCAATAGGAACCGTTGGATTTAAAACCTAGCGTCCAAATCAAACGAGATGATCGAAGCGCTCCACTTAAATGCGCGCACCGTTGGATCTGTTTTGAACGCTCGAGATGAATTGGGCCATTCGGACCGTCCGAACAGCACCTTCATCTCAACCGTTAGTTAGGAAATGAACGCACCAGATGAATTGGGCCATTCGGACCGTCCGAACAGCACAATCCATCGTGGCCATCCATTTCTGATCTGACCGTCACGACTTGATCTTTACTTACCGATTCGATTTGAGTCAGCGTTGGTGGGCCCGTCTTGCGAGACTCATCGTCCACCTACGCGTTCGGCGGCGCCCGGCCTCGGCCTGATGGTCCGTCGCCACCGTTTTTGACCTCGACGCCCACGGTTTTTGTTGTAGCTCAGCTACTCCGGTCGCATCACATTCAATGCCGCACCCATGCCTGGCCACGCCAAACTCAGAGCTGCCCATACAACATTGGATTGCTCCGCCTCTATTGCCATGGCTGCCCGAGCCTTTCTTGCTCTTCTCCATGCTTCGGTCTATATAAAGCCACCCCGAAGCCGCAATACCTTTTCCAAGCTCATGCGCACACCCATTCCTCATTTCATCCAGTCACTTGAACCCTAGAGCTCCAAGAGCAAAAACCCTAATTTCAACGTGCACCATCGTCTTCGTCTCCAGCGCCGTGAAGGGTTTTGTATCTTTTCTTTCATGTCATATCGCGTCACTTCACATCCTGAGCTTTTCCTCAAACAATTTAGCTTTTGATCCATAGGAGATTACATTTGGGGCTTTCTTCTTCGTCTCTGGCTAGAACCACCGCGAAGACCTCACTGGCAATTCAGTGCATCTCGAGTCAATTCATTGCACCTGGAGCATCGCCAAGACACCCTGAAGCTTATACGACCTTTGGACTTCAAGCTCCTCCACCTCATCGTCTTCTCCACATGCGGCCAACCATGGCATTGCACTTCACCGTCGACAACGCACCACAGACCTCCTAAGCTACTTCGCGTCGTTCCGCTAGACTCTAATTAGTCCCTAGTTGCTTATGCGCGCATTAGTTTGCCAAGAGTTTCGCTCGTTTACCTTGTCATAGTTTGCCTTAGTTATCCCTCGCTCATGGCCAAAAGCTCACCCGTGTTAAGCCATCTCGAGCCCACATTTGTCGATCGACAAGCAGTGCGCATTAGTGTGTAGAACCCATTCTAAGCACCCATTTGCCCTTAAGCCCCCTAGCGGCGATTAAGCGGCCGTGAAGCACCACTTGCAACCTGGCCAGCTAACACTGTATGCTTCGTCATTTAGGGTTAGCGAGTGTTTAAGCTGTTTAGTTAGAGCTAATTAGTAAACTACATGTGGGGCCAAAGCGATTAAGTTAACTCCAAATTGTTAACTCGCTTGAGTCTATGACATCACGGGCCCCCTGACTTAATCGCGCAGATACAACCCTTTGGGGCGTCTCAACGACGAGTAGGCCCACCTGTTGGTTTTGCTAGAAAATCCAATGGAAAATAGGAAATACGCTTTCTCAGTTAAAAAACGTATTTTCCATTTATTCTGGATTTACCAAACCAATTGTAGTAAAAGCTTAATAACTTTTGCTATACAACTCCAAATTTAGTGAGACCAGTCCCTAAATTCGTCTAAAATCATAATCTATCTAAATATGTAAAAATATTTTATTTGTGTTGCTGTTGTTTTTGTTGAATATTATTTTGATTCTTGCTTGACTCTTTTTAGGCGTCGATTATTTGGGTTATTCTTGCGACGATCAATCGTTATACCTCGAACAGTAAAACAAGAGCAAGCACCCCTTTGATCATATTGATCGATATTTTACTTCTTGTACTTTGTTTTTGTAAATCCTATTATGCATCGTGTATTTTCTATGTAAAAATGCTATTATTGGGAAAATGGTAGTTGTAAATCCTACTTCTTTGCATATGCCTCCTTGAAATATTGATCTCTTACTGTTGTAACATTTAGAATATGGGTTAGACAATGCTGTAATGTTAATTGGGAATTTTAGATGCGGTCATTGCACAAATGCAACTAGAGCAATAGAATTTACGAAAATGGATAAAGGACAATATGATACTTTGTGAGTTTGGGATTATTTTGAAAAATATCCGGAGGAGTTACCTCTATTATTTTTATGAAAATGACATAAAAACTTTAGTCTTTAGACACGGGCAAGTTATTGTTGTATTTTGAAAAAGTGGGGATTGAAACTCACTAGTAGATAGGGTGGAGATATTGTCCGTAGTCGGTTAAGGACTGAAGCCAGCAAATCCGGGACTAAGACCTAATTGTACAACCGTATGTGCTATTATGGGATGGTCGTAGCTAACTAAGTTATCGAAATCTTAGCCTTGCATGATAGTAGGCAGAAGTAGTGTCCGCATTTCTGGGGTATCGATAATGCCGACACAACTGCGAATGCCTCACTTCGACGGGTTTCCATCCGGACGAAGTGAGGGACTTGCTCAACGGGGTCTGTCCGGCGAGTAAGGCTCCTCATCTGATGTGTTACCTTGTTACTATCAATGTTACTAATGTTATTTTTTTCCCCGACAGATGAGGATAATGATTTGTAGGGCTAGTGCAAGGTTAGGACTAGGTAATATAAAGGCTGCGTCGCGAACTCTAGGTTGCTTACCTTCGGCAGTGAGCAACAATATAGAGATATTCCAAGCAACTGGAGTACCGCGTATTATGGGTAAAATTGTACACCTCTACAGAGTGATAAACTATTGAATATGGCGCTCGCAGATCATGAGCATGCTTAGTCTTATTTGGTATGGCGGTAGTTTTGTTTTCCAAACTGTTTTGTCACAAAATGTTGGGGTAATGACATGGGGTTTTTACTTTGTTGAGTTAACTGCCATGTCTATTGTTTTGTTGCTATGTCTATAGCCGAATTTGTCATTTCAATGGTATTTTTGCTATTTCTATAGCATTGCTTGCCATGTCTATGGTTGAACCCAATCTGTCGATTGCCATTTCTATGGCAAAACACATTTATATTTTTGCTTGGCAACCGGGGAAGGTTGTAAGTGCTTGTTGTTACTTGTTCAGTTATAATATTTCTTGTCCTGTACTTACTCTTTCATAAACTGCTCTTTTAAATACTGTTGCAAATTATTACTTATGATTATTGCAAATAAACTTAGCTTTGAGCAAATGAACTTGTAGAGTAGAGCCATTCACTTGTTAGCCTTGCATCTAATATAATTTTTGCGATACACTACAAGTCTTGCTAAGTACACAAGTACTCAATCTTCTTTGTTGTTGTTGCTTTAGATTTTGCAGAGCGATCAACGCTTTGACAGCGAGTTCTTTGTGCCTCATGCTTGAAGGATTCGGTGTGAGTCTACTTAAGTCTTGCTTCCAAGTCGTTTACTGAGGATCGGTGGGCACACTCTTTGGACTTTTGCTACTACTACTTATTTTCATTTGCTACTTTGTTTCTCGATAAGCGTCTATTTGGCGGTGGCTATGGTTGTAATAATCTTGTAATAACTTAAGTATACTCGCCCTTTTGCTTTATATTAGCATGTGAATGTATGATTGTGATGCCAAATGTTGTGAATGTGTGTGCTAGCCTACACATAAGATTCACAGTGTTGATGGTGTAAACCGAACACAAGTGAGATGGCAGGGCGTCGGTAGTGCTCTGGTCGTCGTCGAGAAAGCAGCGTGTGAAGGTTTATCTGAGTTCGAAGTCAGAGAGACCGCCCTACTCTGTCGGTGGCCTCTGGGGTTTGAGGGTTCCTCCCGAGGCTCACCTAGTGTCTTCCTTTGATGTATTGCTCAAGAGACCTCCTTTGAAAGGAGGGATACAAAGGGTATTTATAGGCTCCCAAGCCCGTACAAATGACCAACATACCCCTTGGGGTTGACTACTCTAAGGATACAATCGGGGGTATTACGGTCTTTTACGAGTGCAAGCGAGGATCTGGTGTCTTTTCGGTGATTACCTTTGTCGGACCCGGATGAGTCGGTATCCACCATAGGAAGCGAGTCCCACTAGGAAGGGATAGAATATTCCTCCAACGGTAGCCCGCCTTTTTTGGCGTTTGGAGGAAATGCCAAAGGCGATCTTCAAATATGCCTTTCGTGGATGTCGATAACCAAAATTGCATGTCTGAGGCTCGGGCATTAATACCTCCGGCTTTGGTCTAAGGATGAACCATAAAAAGCTTGTTTCCTTTGGATGTGGCCCTCATTGGTCTGATTCAAACCAGGTCTTTATACCGTGGTATGTTCATGTGTCCCCATGTGAAGCGATAGAAGCTATTTAATACATTGGCTGACCTCAAAGCCGGTGCGTGGAGACGCTCGGTTTGGACCGAAAGCAACGTGGAGGCGGCTCAATTCATTGAACCAAGCGGTGTGGAGAGAATCCAAGGTAAATATTTTTCCTTCTCTCTCTTCCATTATTCCCTTTCGAGAATTCTGTCTCCTCTCTTCCTTCCTTGTCCTCTCACGGCATTAGGGAAGATGTCTCCGCTCCATCTCTTCCTCTCGCTCCTCTTCCATCCTCGGTTCTTGCTTGGCCGATGGAGAACACAGCTCTGGCTTCTGCTCTTAGACTCGACATGCCCGCTTGCCTTCGGGCGCGCCTCTGCAACCCGGCTCACCTGCTTGCCCGGCACCGCTTGGCGCCTCGGCGTCGCCTCCTCGGCCGCCTCTCTGCGAGCTCACCTCGCGCGCCTCTGCCCGGCGGCTCCTGCATTCGGCACCGCCTTCGTGCTGGTGCTTGGGATGCACCGTGCTCACACCTTACCATGCCGGCGTTCCCAGGCGCGACCTGTCGCGATGGCCACTGCTGCGAGCTCGTCTGCATGACCTCTCTCAGCGCCTACAATTGTTGCCGTCGGCCCAGGCTCTGGCTCCTGGCGCTTCACCGGCCGTCTTGAACCGCCGCTCGCTCCTCCCTTTGTCTTGGCGGATAGAAACCGTTAGGCGCGAGGATCTGCGAAGCGTCGAGCCGCGCAGGCGCTAAGGCGCGGGGCGCCAAAGCGCGAGGTGCAGTCGCGGTGCGGGCGCTCTAAGTGCCAAGGCGCTCGAAGTGCGGCGCTCGGATGCGGCGCCCGTGGTGCCAGGCGTTCGCGGTGCGAAGCTCTCGGAGTGCGAAGCGTTCGCGATGCGTGGTATTAGCGGTGCGGCGTTACAGTGCGAAGCGTTAGCGGTGCTAAAGCGCTCTCGAGTGCGAGGCCTCGGTGCGGGCGTTAGCGGTGCGAGGCGCTCTCGAGTGCAGGCGCTTCGGTGTCGAGCGTTGCGGGTCCTTTTCCTTTTGTCGAGGCGTTGCGGGTGGAGTTGCGAGCCTCGTGAGTTTGTCCGTGAGGAAGTTGGTGACCTTTCCGCTTTTGCTCACTTTGCAGGCCACTCACTCTTCTCACTTGCGACCACTTCTGCATGCCCATGTGCTCTCGAGCGCCCGAGCGCTTCGGGGTGCTGGTCCCGATTGGTTCACGTGGGGCCTGGGAGTCCCTCATGAGCATGCGATGTGCAGAGTTCATCTCCACATTACATTCTCTTGTACTAGCCTTGAATGCTATTACGAGGTTTTCCAAAATATTCTATTCATGGCTTTGTCCTCGAGAGCCATGATACGATGTCTGTTCTTATTCTTTACCATTGTGTTGCTACGGTTTCTTTTTTTATTTTTTGTTTTCACCTTACTGAGCAACTCCGAAGCCCATACGGGTTTGGAGATACCCACAAGATCATCTGGAGTGTCATCGAGGAGTTGTTCCTTTGACATGGGTGATCTTTGCCCGTTTGTTCGGGCGGCTATTGTGCAATGTTTGTGAAATGGATGGCGTTGCCTTATGAGCGTTTATGACATGGGTGATGTTGCGGTGTTGTCTTGCTCATAGCCCGGCAATCATGTTGCCAACTTAAGTAGTTATTTCGGTAGCTTGAACCTTCTTGGAGCCTAATCATGTTTCTTTAGAAATCCTTTGAATGTTGCGGCCATGGCGCTGAATTGAGTTTCTAATGGCGTGGCCAAGGCGCCTCATGAGCTACCCACGAGCTCCGTCGTGCTAAGTATTGGGCACCTTCTGCGAGGCCTGTGGTATTCTTTGCTAAGCGACGTAGTCTTTGTTATCTGCCAGCGTGCGCCCTTTGCCGAGAACGCGAGGTGATCTGCCGAACTGCCCGCTTGCCGAGGCGTGGTATGATTTATAATGGCCTTTGTAGTAGATGCGGAATGTAGTAGTAGCTTTGGGCGTCTTTGGTGCGGCTAATTTGGCATTCCATGTGTAGGCCTACCCCTTGTTTGCATAGTCGTTGGCCTTGGTAGTCTGCGATATGCGTGATTAGTCTCCTTATATATGTAAGTTTTACATAATGGGTCTTGGCGTGCAAAGCGCTTAGGATTTTAGGAGTGGTGCTCTTGAGTAATTTCACTTCTCATATAATTGCATCGTATATTAGCGTTCCTTTGTCCTTTCGTAGTACACGAGGTGTGGGTGCGAGAGGGCTTAGTGAGATTCTGGGCGTGAGGGCATAGGACCATGTAGTATGAGGCTCGGGCATGAGGGCACATGAGGCGTCACGAGGGCTCGAGGCCTTGAGGGCACGAGGCCCCAAGGCTGAGGGCTCGACACCATAAGGTCTGAGGCCTCGAGTCTGAGGCTTGATGCCATGAGGTCTGCGAGGCTCCGTGAGGGCTCGAGGCATAGGCATGAGGCTCAGGGCACGAGGCCGAGACCAAGGGCTCGATCTGCGAGAACCACGGGCCGCTAGAGGCAGGGCCGAGTCTGTTGCCAGGTAGCGTGGCCGGAGGAGTTAGAGACCCGCGCCTCGCTCCAGGTGTCGCTCATCCAGTGTGTGGGATGGCCTTCAAGGTCGTGGCGTCGGGCCAGAAGCCTACAAAAGCGTAAGTCGTGGGCCTTGAGCCGCCTGAGAGCATAGTCTTCAAGGCGGATGGCATGTCGGGGCGAAGCCTTTGTAGGCGAAGTCGTCCTCCTCTTGTTTAGCGGCTTAATGAGAGTCGTCGAAATAGAACTCTTCAGAATTGTCGCAGTTCGAGCTGCCTATGAAACTAAGTCATGGGTATATCGGAGGGGTGCTCACAAGGCTAAGTCGTGGGGGGCAGGAGGGCGCCAGGACTAAGTCGTGGGGCATCGAATGGCCACTAGGGGTTGTAGCCCCCAGTGGGCTTGGAGGTGCCCATAAGGCTAAGTCGTGGGTACCTTAGGAATGTGCCCATGACAGTAAGTCATAGGCACACCGGAGGGGCTCCCACGAGACTAAGTCGTGGGGCACCGAACGACCACTAGGGGTTGTAGCCCCCTAGTGGGCTTGGAAGTGCCCATGAGGCTAACTTCGTGGGCACCTTGAACGTGTGCCTTGACATAAAGATGTTCAGGGGATCACGAATGTGTTAGGCACGGTTGGCCTTTACACTATTAGAAGCAGGCGAGTGACCGGAGGTCGTTTGGCGTATAGCTTGGAGGTGAAGGGGACTAATCCTTAGCACATCCATAGACTCGGGCACTAGGCGAAGCCGTCACTGCGCCACAGGTCGGCGGGGCGCTAAATCGCCATGGCGAGTCGATGAGACGACCAAGCCGCTTTGGTCTTTTATTATGGGAGACCACGGGGGTCGTGTGCCCTAGGCACCACGGAGGTGACATCCGCCGAGGGAAGGGTTAGCAAGAGCTTGTGTGAGACAAGCGAGACTTGTAGGGCAGTGCGCTTCCTACGGCGGCGTGTTAGGGCGGCCTATCTTATCATAGCGTGTCAAAAGGCAAACCTCTCAATCGTCAATGAGCACAAAATTGAGAAGACATTCACAAAACAGGTCAACCCCTTAACATTAGCGTGTTAAGGGACTACCCTCGATCCAGGCCATAATTGCATAAATGGTGCGATCATGTAGGAACCTCACGTCTTCATTGCATTAAGTAAGATGGTGTTTACATATCGATAGGTGCCACATGGGGCATCTGATAGAGTCTTAAGCATAAAACTTGCGGATTTCTTCCATAAAGTCCACCTCAATCTTGCGATTGTCCTTGTTTTGAGTGAAGTGAAGCGGTAGTGGTGTTGAGAGCATTTCCAATAGGAAGGCGTTGTGATCTGGCGGGGAGGGCGGCTTGACCCGTACATGAGTGAAGCGGGGTTGTTCTAGTGGAAGCGGTGGGGTCGTCGTGAGGTCCCATAGGATCTTGGGAGCTCCTCTGCCGGGTTCCCCGCTTGAGTACACTTGTTTCAAGGGGCGGCGTATTCATGCGAGGACTAGCCCATTGGTTCTTCCACGGCCCGTTGGTTTTAGACGAGCCACGTATCAAAGCGAAGGTGGTCGATGGAGTTATAAGGAATCTCCGAAGGTGGATCGTCGAATTGGGTATCGTTATCACTTGTGAGTTCCTTAGGAACAACTGAGCGACGACGACATTCTTCAAAGAACTCCATCATAGAGCGGCGTGATGGAGGCTAGGGGCCGCCTCTACCCATTCGGCGTTGTAATTCAGCGATGCTACCACACGCTTGTAGCCCCTTACACAGTGGGAATGGCGAAACAGTCCATTCCCCATCGGGCAAAAGGCCAGGTGATTGGTATGGTGCGTAGGGGATTAGCAGGATCGTTGCGATTGACTACCATCTTTTGGCATCCCTCGCACTTCTTGAGCGCGTCGAGGGCATTCTGCACCATTGTGAGCCGATTTAAGCCTTGGCGAAGTGTTTTTGCTACGGTTGCCCTTGGCTCGATATGAGAGATGCAGAGGCCCTCATGAATGTCCAAAAGAAGTGTCATTTTTTACGGTGTCCAAGTGAATATGCCAGTGTTGGACTTTAAGAACTCCATTAGCTTCTTCTCCATCTTTCCTGGGATAACGACCCCGATTCTAAGAGACCGCGGGTCACCCTGGTCGAAGGGTCGTACTTCCTGTAGGTCCTCCTCCGAACGAGGCTTAAGGGAGCACCTTGCTGGAGGGGGTACATCCTTGCTGTGCCTTGGTGAGAGAGGCAAAGGCATCTCCTCCTTTGACTTCTTGGGTTCGAGAAAGTTGATGTCACGAGTTAGGCTGCCGTTTTGTGGTGCAGACGGCGAGCTAAGTCTTGATCACCCTCACGGAGATGACCTGAGGGCACGGTATCTTAAAGCACAGTAGTTTTGATGTCTGCATTTGCCGCGAAGCGGTTGAGAGTTGCCCTTCCATGATAGCATTGAATGGGGACTCGATGTCAACAACATCGAATCGGCGGCTTCCGTCGCGGTGATTCTCCTGTGATCTGAGCGTCATGAGGAGTTCGATCCTCCCAAGGGTTGAATGGATTTTTCTAATCTGAAGCGAAGCGAGTGGGCGTCGGATGGCGATAGGATGCGGGATAATAGCCCCCGTGACTCCTAAAGTTCCTTGGCGCACGCGAGTAGAGTATATCTCTGAGCTTCCTCCATCGACAAGGATGCGGAGACCTCACAATGGTGGATATTGTGACGATTACTAAGAGGCGTCATCATGAGGAACCTTAAGCCTTGTGCATCATCGGTGTGAAGCTAAGAGAAATGCTTGCCCATTTGGGAGGGGCGCTTTGAGCCACCCCACGGCGTTGATTTCTCGGGCGTACTCCTACATTGGCGTTTTGATGCATGCGGGAGGCCGAGCCCCTATTATGACATTTACTTGCCTTTGGCGGCGCTTGGAAGGGAGTTCATGCTCGACATCGTTGTATTGCCGAGGGGTAGATCACGAGGGCTGTGCAGGGTGGTGGAATTACTGAAGGGCATCGCCTCTGCGGCCGTGGGATGTGGCGGCGGCGCTCGACGCGGCCCAGGGCCGTGCTCGAGGAGCTTCACTACTTCAGCGGCGTACTAACGGCACTCATTTGTATCATGCCCGTTCAACTTATGGTAGGCACACCAGCGCCCGTATCCTTCTTTTGGGTTGCCCCTCCTTTCATTGCAGCCTTCGTCAGGACGTCCCTTCCAGTAGGCTTTTGGTCTCGATTCCTTCTTGGGTTCTCTGGTGGAGTTGCTCCCGCGCTCTGCGAAGGAGTGTCGGTTACAACAAGAATCTTGGAGTCACGTTAGCCACGAGTGATCCCTCGATCCTTGCCCTCTTTCGGAGGAGCCTTTTGACCTCCTTCTGGGGAGATGCTTTTCGCCCTCTGGCGAAATCCCTTCTTAGCAGTCGTCTTCTTCTCCTCGAGCGTATTCTTCAACGACCTCGAAGAGCTCATGGGTAGATCTGGGGATCTCTCCCAAGTCTTGTGATTGAGTTCTCCGGGAGCGACCCTTCTTTGCACACATTAATTTGTGGAGTCAGGGCATCTGCCACTGCCGCACTTTAAGCGCTTAGAAATTCTCTTGTGGATTCACCCATACATTTGCTTTGATAAAGAAAAGTGGTTGGGAAGCATGGGCGCTTATAGCTTCGCTTGGAAATTCCATTTGAATTCTCCTCGGTTAGTCCCACAGTAGATGGAACCTTTCTTACGGTTAAAGAACCAAGAGCGTGTTGTTCGAGAGAGGAACATGGGAGGCGGTTGCACATTTCCATCTCTCCACCTCCCCGGCCGAATGGCCATGGAGTATACTTCGAGAAGCGCATGGGGTCGAGTCCCCATCGTATGGCGAGATTGGGTGGCGGAACTTTGGTCGAAACGTAGCTTTGAAGATGTCTCGGGCAAGAGGGTTCCCGATCTCGAGGATGCCCTTGTCCCTTCGCGAGTGATGGTGATCGCCTTGATGCGGCAATGGCGATGTGAGGCTCTCTGGCGGGAAGAAGCTAGATGCCGCCGGTGGCGGCGATGGTCGGCGGCGCATTGGCGAGTTGGGCGCCCATGGCAAACTTGCAATTTGATCGGTAGGGAGATTAGTGATTCAACATCCATTTCTTCCGCGGCGGTGGTGGCGCGCTCCCAGCCGGATCCGATTGGTGGCACGGGAACCGCCTAGTGCCCATGAGTACATGCTCTTGGCCTTGGCCCTGCCTCCTTGATGTGAATCCTTACGGCTTGATGAGTGCACTTGGGCCATGCGGGTGGAATGGTCCATCACTTTGAAGGTCTTGGGAGGGTACAGGAGGAGTATCTTTTGGTCTGCGGGCTCCTAATCGCCCCGCCACGTAACACCTTGGGGGTAGAGACTTGCATTAAGCGGAGGGAGTTGGTTTACCATCTCCGGTGCGGCGCTTTTGTCCAAGTGGAGGAACTTGAAGAGGGGCAGCGGGCGCCCATTCGAGGGTATGAACTCGGGCCTCGGAGGGCGGCAGAATGAAATGTAATGGAGCAGGTGGCGCCCTCATCCGAGGTTTGGTGGGTGTATCGGCGATGAGGCCTGTTCATCACCTGCGTGGTAGTGGAGGGAGGTTGTGAGGATGTCCCCTTGCACCCTCAGGGAAAACTCCCGTGCTGCCGGTCGAGCCACTTGAATTGAAGGTGGTCTTGGTAGTGGAGAGGCGTGTTGAGGGCCTTTGGGAGTCACGATATCACGGCTATCATGTAGTCCACCCGCCTTGCGGTTGCCTCCACCATTGCACAGCAATTAGTGGTGTTGAGCTCCCGGGGCAGCGGGCGGCCTGAGTGTCGATGAGACTTGGGCCTCTTGCCTTTAGCGGACATTGCGCGTTAGTGCGATGGATGTGGGAATGCTTGGCGGAGCCGGGGATCGTGGGGCGTTGTTCCTCGGGGTGGGCGGCCCGATCTTCGAGATAACCCGCACCTTGGGTTTCTTGGAGAAGCGGACCCGTCGTCCATGAGGCTCTGATGCTCTGGAGCAGGAGGAGGCCTCGTGGACTTGGAGTACTTCTTGGTAGGAGCCGTAGCCTTCTGTCGATTAGCTATGTCCCCACGGACGGCGCAAATGTTGATGGTGTAAAACCGAACACAAGTGAGATGGCGGGCGTCGGTAGTGCTGCTGGCCGTCGTCCCAAGCAGCGTGACCACGAAGGTTTATCTGAGTTAGGGGTCGAGAGGACCGCCCTACTCCTGTCGGTGGCCTATGGGGGTTCGAGGGTTCCTCCCGGAGGCTCACCTAGTGTCTTCCTTTGATGTATTGCTCAAGAGACCTCCTTTGAAAGGAGGGATACAAAGGGGTATTTATAGGCTCCCAAGCCTGTACAAATGACCAACATACCCCTTGGGGGTTGACTACTCTAAGGATACACTCGGGGGGTATTACAGTCTTTTACGAGTGCAAACGAGGATCTGGTGTCTTTTCGGTGATTACCTTTGTCGGACCGGATGAGTCGGTATCCACCATAAGGAGCAAGTCCCACTAGGAAGGGGATAGAATATTCCTCCAACAACGGAAGCGAGGAATATAAGGTTTGGATTGAGTCTGAGATGGAATGAATCATTTCGGTAACATGAAGCGTGAGCATAGCACTTGTCGTGGCGCTCTCTATCTACAACCTTCCTCCTTGGTTGTGTATGAAGCGGAAGTATATTTTGTTGTCGATACTTATCGAAGGGCGAAGCAACACAGGAATGATATTGATGTGCACCTAGCACCATTGATGGAAGATCTAAAAATATTGTGGATTGAAGAGTGCAATGTATGGGATGCGTACAAGCGAGAGAACTTCACTTTACGTTCCTTGTTGTTTTGCACCATAAATGATTATCCTGCCCTTGCTAATCTGTTGGGCCAGAGTACAAAAGGGGCTAAAGCCTGTACTCACTGCTTAAATGATACCGAGATTGTGTGGCTAAATGACTCGCGCAAAACCGTGTACATGCGTTATCGTAGGTTTTTTCGGAGGGCTCACCCATACCGTAGGATGAAGAAACAATTCGACGGAAAGAAGGAGGACAGTTCATCTCCAAGGCATTTTAGCGGAAAAGAGGTCTATGATATGGTTAAGGATTTAGATGTTGTGCTCGAAAAGGGACGTAAATCGAGGACCCGTAAGAAGAACATGTGGAAGAAGAGATCAATATTTTGGGACTTACCTTATTGGGAGTACCTAGAAGTTCGCCACTGCATCGACGTTATGCACGTAGAGAAGAATGTATGTGATAGCTTGATTGGTCTCTTACTGAACATTCGTGACAAAATAAAGGATGATGTCAACACACGGCTTGACTTGGTTGATATGGACATCAGACATGAGTTAGCACCAACAAAGACCGATAAAGGACGAACGTACCTTCCCCCTGCTTGTTACACTCTGTCTAAGGTCAAAAGAACTGAACTGTGTCGGTGCTTGCATGGCGTGAAAGTTCCATCTGGTTACTCCGCCAACATAAAGAAACTTGTTTCAATGGGAGATTTGAAGTTAATTGGCATGAAGTCTCATGATTGTTATGTGCTGATGACACAAATGCTCCCTGTTACAATCAGAAGTATTTTGCCGATCAAGGTCCGAGAGACAATCATGAGACTGTGTTATTTCTTTAACACAATTATTCAGAAGGTCACCGATCCCGAAGGACTAGATGCTCTGCAGGACGAGGTGGTGACGACTCTATGTGATCTTGAGATGTATTTCCCTCCATCGTTTTTCGATATCATGGTCCATCTCATTGTTCATATTGTGAGGAGATAAAGATATGTGGGCTCGTGTTCCTCGTAGCATGTACCCGTTCAAGAGGTTCATGGGAATTCTCAAGTCCTATGTGCGGAATCGATCTTGGCGGGAGGCGACATCGTTGAAGGTTATGCAACAGAAGAGGTCATTGAGTTCTGCGTCGATTACATGGCTCGAGTCGAGCAGATGGGTGTGCCTCAATCTTGCCATGAGGGAGGCTCGAGGGTATCGGGACTATCGGAAGAAAGCAATCACTCGAGATATGGATCGTATGCTCAAGCCTATTTCACGGTCTTACAACACATGGTGAAGTGTCTCGTATATCAACGGACTGGGGCGTGCTTGGCAATAGAATCCGGAGCGTGGGATGTTTGGATCATCGACAACACAAGATGGTTCAACCAATGGTTGAAGGGCGACTCGTTAGGAGCTCGTCAAGTGATATCTTGACATGGTTGGCAAAAGGGCCAACATTTACAGTTGTGACATGGCGAGGATACGACATAAATGGGTACACATTTTATACGTGGGCTTAGGATATAACGAGCACTAACTAGAACAGCGGTGTTCGCATAGATGCATTCAGTACTGATGGGCTGAGAAGCTCCTACTATGGGCAAATAGAGGAGATATGGGAGCTCGACTACGTGCTTTTTAAGATCCCCCTATTTCGGTGCCGTTGGGTCCATCTTCCATAGGTGAAGGTCGACAAGTACGGCATCACTACCGTGGACCTCGAATATGTCAGATACAAAGACGAACCATTCGTACTGGCTAACCAAGTTGTTCAAGTCTTCTATGTAACCGACTCAGCAAATAAGAAGCATCACGTAGTTCTTCATGGAAAAAGGAGGATTGTTGGAGTTGAGAATGTAGTGGACGAGGAAGAATACAATCAATTTGACGAGTTGCCTCCTTTCGGAAATGGCATAAGGGTCGAGGAAGAAGAACGTGACGAAACTAGCTACATACACGTTGATCATCATGAAGGGCTACTTTTTAAAGATTAATTGAACAATGTGTGTATATGTACGTTCTGATGAATGGTTAATTTTAGTTCATTTGAGTTAATTGATTTGTACCGTGAAATGGATATGATTGTTTCTGAAATGAATGTGAATTGGATGTATATACATGTACTTGTTGTGTTTTCTGCTTGTTTCAGAGGGCATGGCTGGTATTTCCTGAGGCTAGCCAATAAACAAAACTAGATTAACCAATACAAAATAATATCACAGACGGTTCCTTGGTAAAAACCGTCTATGATACATCAAATATCACAGACAGTTGTTTATTGGAACCGTCTGTGATACATCACATATCACAGATGGTTCTACTTTAGAACCGTTTGTGATATTATGTATCACAGATGGTTTTACTTTAGAATAAATCTGTGATGTCCATCTCTATTTATATTAGGACTCTAGGGTTTGCTGCGCCCCCACTCAAGCGATTAAGTTTCTCAACTCCTCGCTCCCTCCTTCCTGAGCTGTCGCATGCATGTCCTCGGCGCCGCCTCCTCCTCGAGCCAGCGCAACTCCTCCCCAGGCAGGTCGGCCGCCGCCTCCTCCTCGAGCCCAGCGTGCCTCCTCCTTCGAGCTCGCCGCGCCTCCTCCCCCGAGGCCGTGGCGGCTCTTCGGCGTCACCTGTTGCTCGAGTCTTGCTCCTTGCTCGTCCTTCTCCTCGACGCCCAAAGGTAACCAATGTCGAGTTGCCGACCCCGACACCACTTTCCCTCACTCTTTCTATCAATAATATGTCATGCTGTCATGGTCCTTATTGACTCATGATAATTGTACTTGTTTTAGGAATTTATATTTGTTCTAGTCAGTTATTCATATGGTATTTGTTTTGATACTGCTACTGGAATATTTTGCAATGTGGTGTGCTGGGCTTGGGATGAATGCTCTGTGATGATAATAGTCTTGTACTGAAATTGTTTTGATAATCGGGTTTGAACTTTTGCTCTAATTGGAATGCTTATTCTACATATGATAGCAATATCAAAGTGTTAAATCTTAGCTTTCTTTGATTTCATTTGTTCACATGATGTTTGTGTTGAGCATATTATTTCTTTTAAATGACTTGGAGGATTTACATGTTTATGTAAATTATTATTAATTGGTGTGTATACTCATACACATAGAGATCGAATCTTATGATAATATGTTCATGCGTGTCGAACTTCTATTTCTTGTGAAGATGTCTTAGCTCATTCTTCGTCATCGCGCCTCATGTGTGCGATGATGCACCATCCTCTGGAATATCAACCGCGGTAGAAGAGGAATATCGAAAAGGCGCGGGCGATTTACCATCACGGTCGTCGATGCAGGACCCCTATCAATCCTTGAAGCGGCGTGTCGCATTTGGAGAAGCGGTCGGAATAGTTGCGAGGAGCAGTCAGCGTCACCTACGATTCGTGGAAGGAGTTGACCAAAATCGAAAAGATGAATTTCTTGGCGGATATTCTCAAATCGTTTGAGATCATTTTTAGCGTCGATGGATACTATGTTTGCCACAACATGAAACTACCTATCGTTCCGCGATCACCAATGATCCTCAGGTTTGTCAATCTTGCAATAATTATTTCATATATACTTACCAATTTATATAAGCACGAATGTACTCTTCCTAGCGACAGGTTGCGACCATCGCCGAAACTGCGTTGGAACAGAGCGAGCTCATAAAAGTTCGATCACACCTTGCATCATTCCTGAATAGTCAGGTCATAAATCCATATTGGAGTTTCCACAGTGTAGATTGAACTTGATTGGGATAAGATTGAACTTAATGGTACATGTGTGTAAATGTACATTAATGGTTAATTTTAGTTAATTGATTTGTGAATTGGATGTGCTTGTTTACGAAATGAATGCGAATTTGATGTGCTTATACGAAATGAATCTGGTGGATGTGCTTGTTTCAGAGGGCATGGCTAGCATTTCGAGGCTAGCCAATAAAGCAATTAGATTTAGCAATGCAAAAGAATATCACGGACGGTTTGTAGTTGAAGCAAATGCGTGATAATCGACAATCACAAGCGGTTTGTAGATGCAACCGTGCGTGGTAGTCGACTATCACGACAGTTTGTAGATAAACAGATGGTTATTAGCGAAAACCATACGTGATAGTCGACTATCACGAGCGGTTTTTGATTAATAGCCGTCTGTGATATTATATTACGAGCGGTTGGCAAAACCGCATGATGACCTCATGTCATTCTTGACCTATAAACTCGAACGACTCACGAAACCATACTGTGATGACATTTTTGAAGCTGTTTGTGAAGGCCTTTTACGTAGTAGTAGCTGCTGTGAGGCGATACAAAGAGTTGACATCATCGTGAGGGCCTTATTTGCCAATGTTACTTTTGTCTAAGAAATTAACAAACACAAGCTGTTTAAGGATTAGCATGGACTGTTAGTTGATTGAAATTTCATCATGCTTCTTTGCTGCGGCGTCTTGATCTGCCTTGCTTGAGTTTGCATAGCTTCTGTTCTTCATCGACCTATCTTGTAAGTTATGCATGCGACCGATATATTACGATATTATCATGATATTGAGTATGTTTAGAAGTGCATTGTGTATCTACTTTGTTAGTATCGTTTTATGCATCACTAGTTATTTCGATCTTTGCCTCATAATAAAATCGGAATTAAAATGTTATCCACATTTCCAACACTTGACACTTGATTATGTTTTACGAGAAAGAAAAAGAATGCTTAGAAATGCATCTAATCTAAGAGTTCATAAGAGATAATTATTCTCTTTAATAAACTTTCTTTTGTCTCGTGTGGAGTACAATATGATTTCATCTTCGTTTCATCGAGAAAAAAATGCGGGGACGGAAGGATTGAACCTCCGAGTAATGGGACCAAAACCCATTGCCTTACCACTTGGCCACACCCCATTTACGGTTTTATCGACACTAATAAACATTATTATGTTTATTTGTTATTCGTCAATCCACTTCAATTACATAAAAATGTGGGTTCTTGGCAAGTTGTGGAAAACGAGCGTGTGCATCGTTCAACAGAGCGTGTGCATCGTTCAATTGCTATCATCTGGAATTTTTTTAATTAATTAATCTTTTATTCATTTTATTTTAAAGTTAACCCCCGACACACTTTATTTCCAATTCAGACCCCTTTAGTCACGCCACGGGTGGTGGCGTGACAAAACAACGCTGTCACGTCAACCCGTATCTGGGGCAAGCCCTTGTCACGCTACCACTCGTGGCGTGACAGTGTTGTTTGGTCACGTCAAGACCAGTGGCGTAACCAAAAGTGCTATTTTGGGAATTTATCCCGTAGCGTGACAATATTATTTTGTCACGCCACGGGTGGTGACGTGACCAAAGGAGTCAGATTTGGAAATAAAGTGCGCTAAGGGTTAAGTTTAAAATAAAAACTAAAAAAAGGTTAAATAATAAAAAAAGTTCTATCTTCTGAAGAAACTTGAAATTGAATATCAAGAGGGAGATAGCCGAGCTGATACCCTGGTGAAGATTTTACGTGCCAAAGGCCCCTCACTCGAGGAAGTTCATAAAAAAAAACAGTTGTAATGTAAACCATGCCCGTAAGTTTCTGACCTTTCCATTTGACAATTGACACGCGAAAGCGAAATGTTATATATGGATGTGTTCAATAGCCTACCTAGTGTTGCAAGATAGCATGGCATTTGATCTGGTAGTGTTTATTGGGACATGCTTGCTGTAAACGTGAGATAATTGGTTTTGTTGGTTTCAGAAACAATGTTGGGTTCCCATTTTGGCACGGCTAGTTACCCCGAAAAAACCATGTCATAGTAATAAAACCAAAAACTGTTAGAAAAATAGAGACAAAAGAGACACGAATTTTTACATGAAAAACCCTTGCGGGAAAAAAACCACAGCGCCAAGGCGATGATCACTATATGAGGAGCGATTACAAAACACAGGGGATTACAATGAGGCGTCTCTCTCTCCGTACGGCTTATAAGAGGTATATAAAGGGGGTAAACAAATTTGGAGTCCAAGTAAGAAACTAATTCTCTAATATAGCAACTAATCCAGATCTTTCCATATTAGAAATTCGGATCAGAATACAACAATCTCCACCTTGAGACGAATTTCCTCTTGTAGCAAAATAAAGAATCATTAATCACCAAATGATTCCCCAATAAGATAAAAAATCATCGTGCGCCAACTAGTCACTAGGACTAAACTTTAACACTAACTAAGTTTGAGCAAAGTTCAAACTTAGTAACAGGAACCGGCTTTGTCATTATATCAGCAGGATTACCATGAGTACTTATCTTGCACACCTTGAGCAATAACACCTCGAATAAAGTGATATCTCACATCAATGTGCTTTGTTCTCTTATGGAACATCTGATCCTTTGTAAGGCATATAGCACTCTGACTATCACAAAATATAGTAGTGCAAGAATTATCTCCACAAAGCTCGATGTACAAACCTCTCAACCAAATAGCTTCTTTACAAGCTTTAGAAATAGTTTGTATATTACCTTGATGGTTGATAAAGGCAGCGATAGCTTGCAAACTTGCCTTCCAACTAACACCACAACCACCAATAGTGAAAACATAACTTTGTGATAGACCTCCTCTTGTCCAAATCACCAGCATAATTAGAGTCAACATAACCAACAAGTTCATATCTAGAATTCGAGCGCAAACAAGCATTAGAAGTACCACGCAAATATCGAAAATCCTTTGAGCGCTTTCAATGCTCTTTTCGGGATTAGCCATGTATCTCTTGACAACACTCAATGCATGAGATAAATCGGGGCGAGAACAAACCATGGCATACATAAGAGAACCAATTGCACTAGAATATGGAACTCTAGACATGTACTCGATATCATAATCGACTTAGGAGATAAGTCGAAGATAATCTGAAATCTTGAAGCAAATGGAGTACTCCTTGGTTTTGCATCATGCATATTAAAAGCGACGAAGGACCTTCTCAATATAACATTTTGACTAAGGTATAACTTTGCGGATTACCTCTCTCTAATAATCTCCATGCCAAGAATTTTCTTTCTTTGCACCTAAATCCTTCATCTCAAATTCATTACTCAATTGTGCTTTCGGTTTTGCTATTTCGACTTATCTTTTGCGACAATCAACATATCATCAACATAAAAAGCAAATAAATATTTGAGCCATTAATAGTTTTAAATAAACACTGACTATCATAATCGAATAGCTTAAAATCATGAGAGAGTATAAATGAGTCAAATCTCTTGTACCATTGCCTAGGAGATTGCTTCAAACCATAAAGATATTTCTTTAATCTACAAACAATGTGTTCTTTTCTAGGAGTAACAAAACCCTCAGGATGGTCCATATAAATGTCTTCTTCTAACTCCCCATGTAAGAATGCAGTTTTAACATCTAACTGCTCAAGTTCATAATCATGCATAACAACAATATTGAGTAAAGTGCGAATAGAACTATGCTTTACAACTGGGGAAAAAACATCATCAAAATCAATACCTGGAATCTGACTATAACATTTAGCAACCAATCTTGCTTTATACCTTGCTGGTTCAGTAGAAGAAATGCCTCCCTTTCTTTTCAAAATCTACTTGTAATGAACAAGTTTCTTCTCCTTTGGCAATTTCACTAATTCCTAAGTGTTATTCTTTTCAAGTGACTCCATCTCATCATGCATAGCGGTTATCCACTTGTTACAATCAGTGGAGCTAATAGTCTCAGAGTATGATGAAGGTTCTATATTACCTTCAATTTCTTCTGCTACACTCAAAGCATAAGCAACAATATTAGCTTCTTCAATCAACCTCTTGGGTGGATTAATCTCCCTCCTAGGCCTGTCAACTGCAATGAAC
This sequence comes from Phyllostachys edulis, assembly GCA_036346405.1. Taxonomy (NCBI): domain Eukaryota; kingdom Viridiplantae; phylum Streptophyta; class Magnoliopsida; order Poales; family Poaceae; genus Phyllostachys; species Phyllostachys edulis. Next base: position 7,367,195 of record CM070560.1, on the reverse strand, counting down.
CGTTGTGGTGGTTGCTCAACAATAGGAGTATCCTCAACAATAGGTGCATCATGAACAACAATATTTTTCTTATCTGATGTGTTATTTGAACCAACAAAGTGGTCCACTTTGAACACTTGAATTACGCTCTCTCAACAGAACATTAGTGGGCGGTTTATTATGAAGCATAGCGATTCATTAAAGATAACGTTTACGCTAATCACAACCTTACTTGTTTGAGATTCACAACTTATATCCTTTAACACTAGATTTATAACCAAGAAAGATGCACTTATGACTCTATGTTCTAATTTTCTATTATCAACATGAGCATAAGTAATCTGACCAAAAACTCTCAATTCGAATAATTTGCTAGGGAACGGACCATACCTCAATTGGAGTTTTCTTTTCAATTGCAAGAGAGGGTGACCGATTAATAAGATAACAAGTAGTGGGGCGGCTTATTAAAACGCCTATGCAAACTGCATTAGACAACATACTAGCGGGCCTTGGAAATGATGGTCTTGTTCATACGCTCAGCTACACCGTTTTGTTGAGGAGTACCAGGAACGGTGTAATGCCTAACAATGCCTTCAGTCTTGCAATATGATTCAAATTCATCAGAACAGAATTCCATCCCATTATTAGTACGAAGTTTCCTTACCTTCTTTTCAGTTTGCCTTTCAACCATAGTCTTCCACTCTTTAAATACTGAAAATGTTTCTGATTTATGCTTCAAGAAATACGGCCACACTCTTCTAGAGTAATCATCAATAATTTTTAACATATAACGAGCATCTCCTAGAGATGTCTTCCGAGATGGTCCTCATAAATCAGAATGCACATAATCCAAAATACCTTCTGTGGTATGAATCGAGGTATTGAACCTCACCCTCTTGTGTTTGCCAAACACACAATGCTCATAAAATTTCAGCTTGCCGATGCTATGTCCATCAAGAAGTCCTCTCTTGCTCAATTCTGCTAAACCAATTTCACTCATATGCCCAAGACGCATATGCCAAAGATTAGTAACATCAGTATCAGATAATGAACTTGGAATTATAGCAACATTACCTGACATTGTAGTACCTCGCAGATGGTACAGATTGGAAGATTTAATATCAGCTTTCATCACAATAAGAGAGCCTTTTGATACCTTCAGAACTCCACCTTCACTAGAATACTTGTACCCTTTAACATCAAGAGTACTCAAAGAGATGAGGATTCTTTTCAACTACAACCTTACAAGATGAGTTATCACCCATCAACACAGTACCACCTTCAACAGGTTCATAGGTGGCAAACTAATCCCTATTATGACACATATGAAAGGTATAGACAGAATCAAGAATCCATTCATCATTGGTCTTAACACATCCAGCAAAGGCAACAAGAACTCCTCCATCAGAACTATCATCAGCAGCAAGGGAGTCATTACCTTCATCATCTGGTTTACCTTTTGGCTTATAATTGCCAGTTCTCTTTTCTTTATTTTGCAGCTTCCAGCATTCAGAGATGTCGTGCCCACTTTTCTTGTAATATTTGCACGACTTGTACTTGCCTCTGGATTTCGACTGGTTCTTGTAGCCATTCGAACTTTTGCCTTGAGATCCATTGTTTGAGTTCTTCTCCTTTTGCCTGTCACGAACAAACAAGGCTTCTCTTTTTGGACTTGAATTTTCAGAAGGTACTATCTATTTCGTCTTCTCCTTAGCATGCAAAGCTTCATAAACTTCATGAAGAGTGAGAGTATCTCTACTATATCATATGGTATCTCTAAAATTTGAAAAAGAACTAGGCAGAGAACACAAAAGAATAAGACCCAAATCCTCATCATCATATTTTACCTCCATCGACTCTAGGTCGGAAACGATCTCTTTAAACAATGAAAGATGATCAAGCACGGATCCTCCTTCTTGCAATTTGTGAGAGTACAATTTCTACTTGAGATGCATCTTGCTGGTGAGATCTTTTGTCATGCTTGATTTGTTCGACTTGACCATAATCGAAATTGTCTTCTCCTTCAAAACCTCTCGCAAAATATTATTTGATAGATGAAGGTGAATCGAGATAAAGCCTTACGGTCTTTACGCTTCTCATCTGCAGTCCATGTGATAGATTGTTTCTCAAACCCTTCCAACGCATCATCCAAATCTATACGTGCCAACACAACCCTCATCTTAACTTGCCACGGCGAAAATCTTGTGTCTCGACCGGGGAGGAAGATCATACTTCAAAGTCGCCATGAGGAATAAATCACGAAAATTCTTTGGTATTGATGCGAGTAAACCTAGAAAAAATCACGACCTCGTGGTACACCTTACGTGTCTGCTGAATCAAAGATCTTGAAACCACGGTACTCTTCTCGTGTGGACATAGCAAAGATGGCTAGAAATTGTATCTCTACGAGAATCAACAGGCGTCCGTGCTTGGAGATCCTCCACGTGAAAGCAACCAGAAAGACTTGGCTATGAGATTTAATAGAAAAATCCTCGGACTGTCTTTGCAGTGCGCTTTCCTTTGGTGATTGATTAAAATAATAAAAACAATCTTGCTTTGTGATGTTGGAGGTGGAGAACAACTTGGGGATTAGATGTGCGTCTTGTTGTGGATGTGACTGTCGTTTCTTGTGGTATTGGTCTCGGTTGCCGATTGCTCGGCGCTAGACTCGTGGCTTCAATCGCTTGCGCAAGACGGACCGCATGGCGCCGGCTTGTGCGTTGGAGTCGGCGATCGAAGGGCGATTCTTGTCGCCGCTTGGATGACGACAGCGCCAATGCGACGCAGCAGATGATGGCCGACGAAACCGGATGAATCGGCAATTTGAATTGGGTGTAATGGCGCAGTAACGGATCGGATCGATAATTTTTTCGTGTTTCTCCAAACCCTAAACTCGCGTGCTCGATACCACTCGTTAGAAAAATAAGGATAAAAGGAAACACGAATTTTCTGATTTTACGTGAAAACCGCGCGGAAAAAAACCACAGACGCTAACATCCAGCAATGATTGATTTCAGAACAGAGTAGACACTGTTATGCTATACATGAACTCAGCAACACATCCCAGGGAATCACAGCGCGGCGGCGGCGGCGGCTGCTAATCATCCAAGAACCGCGCATAGAATTCCAGCTCCAGCCTACAGCTGAGATTGCCGTCGCCGCCACGCTCAAGGAAATCTAGCGTGCAGCAGAGGTTGTCATGGACGCCGCCACCACCGCCGTCACCCATGGGTGCGCCGTTCTCGAAACCCGAGCCAACATGACAATGTTCAGTCGCGAATGATTCAGATGGTGCTGCGCCGTCCTCGGAATCAGTGCCCATATGGCAATGTTCGGCCGCCCATTGTTCATCTGGCGACCATGCATTCAGCTCGGTACTGTACATTTGATCGATCAACCGAATCCTGATGAGTCTTCGTCTGCTTGAACCGCTCATCGGACACTCCGGCAGCCGTGTCCAGCCCAAACGACGGCGCCGCACCCGCAAAGCCGTCGTAGCCGCTGACATACCCAACGCCGTTGATGTACACGCCTTCGTCGGCCGGTTGCTGATGATCCAGCAGGTGGGGGCAGGGGACGGCCACCGGTGCAGCGCACGAGTAGCTGTAGTACGGTTGCGCCATGGCCCGTAGCACCGATCAGAGACGTCGTCCATGGCTGCAGGTTCGTTCACCAGCTCACGCCTCTCGTCCGGCTGACCCTCCGCCACCAGCGCAGCCGTCGACGTCGGCGTGAAGAACTGGCCTTGGCCGTAGACGGCGGTAACCTGGGACAGAACCAGAAAATTTTTATCCAGGGGTAACTACTCCGGCAAATTGGCTTTGGCCTCCAGAAGCTGCAACGCCGTCGTCCATGGATTCATCATCAGCTTGTTAAGCGCAAGAACCACTGCCCGTCTCCTCCACATACCGTTCTTTCCTCCTCTTATTGTTGCCTTCTTTCATGTAGACTAATATGAAAGGAGGAAATAGTTCCATGCGCATGAAATTAGCTCAAGGACTGGTCCCCAGGACAAAGGGATATAATTTACAACTAGACTAATTCTCAGTCGCCTGAGAATTCCTTAAGTTTCAGTCGAATTTGTGGCCGTCGATTTTGCTTTGAAATCTGTGTGCTACCTATCGAATGAATGGGTCCGCACAGCAATTGGGTTGTCTAGTTAAAGCCCGACCCGTTAATATGCATATAGCTCACCAGTCACCACTCTGACTAGTCCTTATCCACGGGGAGAGAGAGAGAGAGAGAGAGAGAGAGAGAAATGGCGATAGAATGCATAGAGCAAGACCTGATCGGCGATTCGCGGTGAGCAGTGGCGCTTGGCAACAGCGGGCGGCTCAGCAACGAGCGGTTGAGGGCCCTCCTTCGTTGTTGTTGCTTCCCTTTTTGTTGGTTCGTAAGGGGGCAGGGAAGGCTTTGGAGCTCCTATTGGCGGTGAGCGGCGGCGAGCGACAACGTTCAGCAGAGGATGAAACTATCCTTGTAGATCTTTGTCTCCTGACTCTCCTCTGGCATCTAAGTGTGTACTTTAGAGTTACTTTTTGCTAATGTACTCCTAGGGTTATGGATCTATGGATCTGGGGATTTCAGATGTTGTGGTTTTATTTTTAGGTCGTTTAGGGGATTTTTTTTTTGTAACTGCTTCCATTTAGATATGAGATTTGAAATACTTATTAGTCTGTCCTTTGTTCAAATTTTTGTTGGTAGAGAGAGCAGGGAGTGGTAGTACATACGAGTACTTTTTGGGGCTATCTGTTTATTACAGATGGATCTAATGTACTGTACTAGTTCTAGCTAGACACTAGCTGCTTGTTCTCAAGGAAACTAGTTGGTGCGTGCTTGATGATTAGTTATGTTAAACCACATTCTACATACACAGATATATACATGTTTGGTCCCCATGCAGGGTACTAAAGAGTATTTGTTGCAGGGCTCCACTCTTAATTGAGCTATCAATCACCTTTTTTTAGCAATTTATTTTCTTTGCCTTTTTATATGTTTGTGTAACATGTCTGATCGATTGTTGATTGTTCTAGACTTCTAGTTGCATCTGCTAGCAATGGCCATAAGCTGTGTGAAACCACTTATTCTCTGCCATTATATGGTTAGCAGAAACAACATAATTTTCATTTCTCTGTAGGTATGTACTCTTTAATTTTTGGCTGGATGCATTTGTCAACACTAGTGCCTTTGACTTGTATGTTATTGTCCCCTTTTCTGACCTGACCATTGTGCGATTGAGTTCATCGCACATTGCCTTTTTCATACACTAGTCATTATCATTACCCCTAGCTGCTATTCAACAATTACTAATTGTACTAGTATACTCTTCTTGAGCATATGAATAGTGTAATTTAGGAGTGCCTATCATTGATCTTTAGCGGGTTGTCCATTTAGCTGTACGTTTGATTAGGTTAGGTTGCATTAGAACAAATTTGTCCAGAATTTGGGTTTGCATGTAGGCAGTAATAGGTTATTTCACGTTGATTGTAGCTATGTATGTTTTCTCAGGAAGCAATTTGGTTGATCCAGGTTCATACTATTGTTTTTGGGGGAACTAAATTTTACTTGATTGGCAGTTCATCTGTTCATGTTTTATAGCCATGAGTGGTTTTGGATGCAGTGATACAAAGACCACAAAGGGAAGGAAGGCCAGCATGGGTTGGAGTTGGATCTAGAAGAACATTGGCCTTACGTTCAGGACTCTTATGGGAAAGTAGCTTATATCTTAATCTCTTTTCTTTTTCACCCCTTATTGCTAGTGACTTGAGCATTTTAAACATACACATGCTGCTTATCTAGTAAGTTAATAATACAAGGTCGAACTGTGAAGATTTTTATCCATTTTGTTGGGAGGCACGGTCGATGCGGCATGTTGGTTTTATTCTCATAGTTCAATGGTCCCTAAAATTTGTTAGTTTTGCTTTCATAGTTCAGTGGTCTCAATCTCCATTGCATAGTTCAGTGGTCCCTAAATTTTGTTGGTTTTATTTCCTAGTTCAACGATCACTTAATCTCTGTTGCATAGTTCAGTGGTCTCTGAATTTTCTCAGTTTGGTGATTTTTTTCAGTACATGCGAGCAGTTTTATGCTCTTTGTGCTATTTGATCTTTAGTTTGTGCTGCAATGTTGCCTCTTGCAGTTGTAGTTAACTGATATGGGACTACCTTCCATTTGTATACTCAGTAGCATAATGTTATGTTGTTCAAATCTCACAAGAATACTTATGTAGGGGTTTATCAAGGTTAGAATAATTTGTCTATATTAAAATACCCCAACTTCTTGACTACCTGCTTGAGTAGTAGTGATACTTTCCCCTCTCTAGGAAAATCTCGATGTCCTCATCTGAAAGCTCTTCATGTTGATTCCCTTGTACCAGTTCAATTGTGTTGTCTTTTGACAGATTTCCAGCTTTGTTGTAATCACTGCTAAAGCTTGATATGTTAGATATCTACTTAATGGAAAAATTGTAGGTCATATATATGAATTTTGCAGTGTAAAATTATGTGCAATTATCTATTACTGGGACTGCATGTTTCATGCATGTGTTAATGCTTCTTGCTCTGCTCTGTTAATCCTTTGTATGGCTTCTTGCATGTTGTCCACATATCTCTGGCTTGGTAGGTATGCGGATCATCAGTCCTGCTAATTGTCATGAACATGTGGTTCTTTTTTCAAAGGCAGGTGTTTTGTACTTCACTTGTCGGCATAGCCACAATCGATGTCTGCAATTCGAAACTTTTACCACTATTTAGTATATGTTCTAGTGTCAGGTCATGTGCAATTTATTCCTTGCATGTGTGCAATTTTGTTAGTGTGTCATGTTAACATCTCTTATTTGCATGTTGTGGTATCTGCATATTTGTTTCCTATTTTTACTTTTGAACTTTGCATTCCCACCTCTCTTATTCCTCCTTGTTCACCATGGTTTGTGATTTAATGTTTTGACTCTGTATGAATTATTCACTTGCATAGTACTTAAGCTTAACTTACGGTGCTAGTCAATGTGCAATTTTAGAAAAGCTTTACTGCAATTTTGAGCTCATTATAAATTGTTCTTTATTTTCAGTATGTGTACTTTTAAGCAATACATGTAGTTTCAACATTGGATATCTAGTTTGTTGTTTTCTTCATCAAGAGTAGCAGTACATTAATTTTTAGTTTGAATATTGAAGACATATATGTTTCCTGCTATTGTAACATTTTTTTATTCTTCACCCTAAAATACCAACTATTGATTAGTAAGTAACATTTTCAGTGGATTAAGCAATTTTTGTAGTCTGGACAGTGCATTTCTATTTCGCTCTTTTGTTTTACCCAAGATTAGTAAGTAATATACATTTCTTTTTGTTATAGAAGACCCATGGAAAATTGCACAGTATTTAAGATAATATTGCACAGGTAAGTTATGTGCAATTCTTATAAAGGTTTACTATAATTTTTTTATAAACACTTAGTTCTGACAGGGGTTTACTAAGGTTACGTTTGATTTTGTAAAGGTTAGATTAATCACTTCTTTCTCTGTACTTTGTTAGGCGTTCACCAAGTCTTTAATTTTTCTTTGTCTTAGGGATAATAATATTTTATGTTTATGTCTTTTGCTAGCGGTTCACCTGGCCTAGGATTTGTCTTTGTGTGGGATAGACTAATATTTTCTATTTTTGTTAATTGTTAGGAGTTCACCAAGCCCAGGACTTTTCTTCCTAGGATAGAATAATTTTTTATGTTTCCAGTGCCTTTTTTCATGCAATACGCAATAGCAGTAATTTTACCTCCTCCATGTTGAATGTATGCTACATATTCCTTGTTTGGCCAATTGAAATGTGATATCTTCATGTTCATGATGTTTTTATGGTGATTTATATGTAAATCGTTCTACTTAATCAATTGTTAGTTGACTGTGGAATTAACATATGAACAATGATATATAGTTAAGCTATGAACAACACCTGCTACATTAGAAGTTGCATACCATTTTAACTAAACTTGCAGTACCATGCAATACGCAAGTTTAGTTATTTTACAATGCAAGTTCTATTTAACCCTTTTCTGATTGGGTTTGCCTAGATTAGAATAATCATATAGTCTTTTTTTAAAAAGAAAAATTGCAGAGCTAGGTTCACCTTTTGTATATGTCTTTTGTAGGGGTCCACCTAGCCTAAGAATTTATCTTTGACTAGCTTTGATGAAATGAGGTAGCCAGTTAGCATTTTCAAGATGCAATTTAGCCCGTTAGCAATAGAGATTGTATCTGTCTTTCTATACTGAGTATACAAATGGAAGGTAGTCCCATATCAGTCAAGAAGTTGTATCTGTCTTTCTATCTCTGTATTATTTTATCTCTATGAATTAATGCCAATGTATGTGTCACTATTGGGGTTCTCAAAGCCTGAATTATATATAGTATTTGATACTCAGTGAATTTTATTATTTTTGGCCTATGATATCAATCAGGGTGATTTCAATCCATTTTATCTCTTTCTGTGTTTTGTAGTGGTTCACTAGGACTAAGTTTGTCTTTTGTCTACTATAGATTTTTTTTTGTGTGTCTGTCTTTCTGTCTTTGTATTCTCTTATCTCTATGATTTAATGCCAAATGTTTGTCACTATTTGGGGTTCTTATAAGTTAGTAGACATCAAGTTGCCACATTAATTTTCTATTTTTGTGAATGATTCTATAAAAAAGAACTAGTCATATGTTTTTCCAAAGTAGTTATGACTTATGACAGAACTTATGTGTGTTTGTCATGGCTTTTTTTTTATATAGTCCTTGATCAAACTTTTTCTTTAGAAGATCCAAAGTTTCAACTTTGGGAGTACCTTTGCCTGCATCTTCCATAGTCTTGGTGATTTTCTTTCCAGCTTTCTTTGTTGCAGACTTCACATGCCAAAAAAACTGTCACAAAAAATGATGTACGTGTTCATGATGTACATGTTCATGTGGGGTTTTGTCCCATTCTAGAGGGACCGGAAGTAGATGATGTACATGTTCATGATGTATATGTTCATGTGGGGGTTTGTCCCATTTTAGAGGGACCAGACGCAGATGATGTACATGTTCATGTGGGGGTTTATCCCATTCTAGAGTAACTTTGTCGAAGCCTCTGACCAAATCAACAAAAACCCAACAACAGACAAACCCAAAAAATACGGGCCCCAAACAAATGGGCATAAACAAAGCAGTAGAATAACGGATCTAAATCATGAAATTTGACACATTAACACCAAAGCCGGATGTTTAACACCAAATCCGGTTGTTTTGTTTTTTTTTCCTTCTAGTTGGATGGAAATCTAATGGTCGAAAAAGTGTTGATAAATATGATTTTCAGGCAACTTACAACTAGACAGATCATATAATTTATAGCCGACATATAGTGACATCTTAGCATAAAACAATATAGAATTTGTACTGCATATATGCAACTCTCTTTGCCAACAAATGAATTAGTATGCCTCATAGTATCGAGGGAACCTTGCTTTAGCTCCACCAAGGGATGTCTGGGTGAATCGCATCCAGCAAAAAAAAAAATCCTAAACTGGTAATTCTATCTGCATCCAAGGTAAAGAGGGAGGCGAGATGGGGAGGGCCGGAGGGGGAACAAGAGGGAAGGAAGGTGGCGAGGGGAACGGACCGAGAAGGACCAGGTGGAGCGGTGGTGGCGCTTGACCAGGAGGTGACGGCCGTGACGACCGCGTGAAGAGGAGCGGGAGGTAGGGAGAAGAGCGGCAGCAAGGCCCGATCCCATTTCATGGCGCTGCAAGGTGGGGAAGGGGGAGGAGGCGAGGAAGCTCATCTGGAGGCGGATGGAGTGGTGGCGACAGACGCGTCGAGGCGGAGTGAGGAGGAGGAGCTCGGGCATCTGAAGGGCCAATCTCGGCGGCGGCGGAGGCGTCTGGTGACGCGTATGGCAAGGGGCGAGGCGAGGTGAGGGCAAGGGTGAAGGGGGAGCTAGAGAGAAACAGGACAGGAGGCGGCCCCGTGGGAGGCGGCGATGGCGGAGACAGCTAGAGGCGAGGCGAGTGAGTAGCGGGAGGCGAGAGAGGCAGGAAGGGATTAGGCGGCCGGCCATCAGGGAGGATCGAGGTCAACCCTATTGCGGGCGACATCTGACGCATCTAGACCGTCCATGCAAGAAACCTCGATCCGACGTCTTCGCACCCGCCCGATCTCAACCATGCGATGGCTATCTGACGGCTGAGAAGCGCCGAGACAGGCCTGAGATTTCACAAACCATGGGTGATTTTCGCAAAAAAAAAATGACGTGGAGGGCTGCTGGGGCAGCATTCTTCTCGCGTATAGAGATAAGAAAGGTTCGGTACAAGGCCACCTGCAAGGATGTAAAAAACGCAAAAGGGTAATATAAGCTGCATAGCTTAGCAAAAAAAAATTGAACTCAAATAAAATTGATGCGTGCGGCTGTCAAACGTTGGGGTGACAAAAAATTTGTTATGTTTCAGTGACATTTTCTGGCCTTTGGATCTTTATCCGATGGACACCTTTTGTCTTGTTGTTTCTTCCATGAAGGACAAAGTTTGAAACAAAAAATTATTGTAACCTAGACACAAATATAAAGAAATAAATTTAAGTTTGACAAACACCTACAAAATAAAACGACAAAAATACAAGACAAAAAAATATTTCTAATCCAGACGAGGCTAACCTAAAATTGCATATTATTTAGCACTGTAATTTTAGGCCACACGTGTACTGCGCAGTTTCAGGTGACCGGACGATAAGAAAATCTAAGGAACTGAAAATTAGCAAGACCGTTGATACAAAAGATACCTACATGTACTACAAACAAAATTCTCTTAAATAAACAAGACAAGTGAGATATCAACCTTGATTATAAAAAAAATAGAGACGAAGGGATGAGATATCACCACATGCTGGCCCGTCCCCGGCTGGGTGACCATGAACTCCTGCATGGCCAAGTCGGTATCGAGGCACGCCTTCTTCTTCTTCTTGCGGGTCCCGTCGATGATCTTGTCGTAATTATAGTAGACCATGGTCCACGTCCTGCCGATCTCGTCGCCGTCATTCCTCGCGATGGCCTTGAGGCGCCGGAAGCCTTCCAGGCGCCGCCGTGCTTGGTCGCCCATGTCGCCCGCTCCTTGTTGCTGTTCGGGTTGGAGAACGTCCTCCCGCTGAAGAAATTATTGGGAATTTTGTGGGGAAGGAGACTTGAATCACACCAAAACGCTTTTCTAAAGTGATTATTTGCACCTATCTAAATGTTTTGAAGGTCTACTGCAAATAAGCTAGTAGGATAAAACAAGTCTGGACAAAGTTTACATTAAAGCAAAGTGAAAACTCGTCGTGAACAGAACAAAAGAATGGGATTGTAAAGTGTCTTTCAAAATCTGAAGGACATCTCTTTATATAGAGTTTGAAAGGATGCGAAATGAAGATATGCGACTCTTCGAATGCACCCTTCCATGAAAGGATGCGAAATGAAGAGACACGACTCTTCGAATGCACCCTCTCATAAAGAGACACAACTTGTTGTTTGAAAACAACTTCCAACAATCCCCCACTTGTTTTAAAATAAACAAATTCATACACGGTAATAAAAGAATATCAATACCATTAGGTATCTTTCGATTTGAACTTAACCTTAGTAAATACACAACAAAGTTTTGATGAAATTAAAGGTAGCATAACAGCTTTGAACCAATTATTCCTTATATCAAAACAGGTCATGCATGCATTACATATATTCTTTACAACGTTCTGTCCACAATTAATGGCCATGTGCTCATTCTATATTAATGAAAAATTATGAGAGAAACTCTACTCCCATTTAGAGACGGTACTATCTCATTTTTCATATAAGCGAAATTCTTTCAGTATCTCTGTTACTTACAGATACTTGTCCTCAATGACTGAATCTCATTAAGAGTAAAATACTCAACCCTCAAACAGTAACAACCAACATTTTACAATTAGATAAATGTTGAACCATCCACGTCACAACTTGTTGTTACCCTTTGAACCATAAAACTAGTTAATTACTAGTGTTTGGTTGGGTTGCCATTGTTAAGGGATTTATTATTTAGTTTAAGTCTCATTCCCAAGGAAGTCTTCTTTAAAGTTTAGATGTTTGAACTTGTCAAGAATTTCCTACACGTAATGAGATTGACTAAGTTCAAAACCCCCACTATTTTGTTTCACTTTGATGCCCAAAATAGTGTCCACTTTTCCAAGATCTTTCATTTTGAAACAAGAAATCAGAAATCTCTTTATTTCTTTTATGGCTTTGGCATCATTGCTAATGATCAACATATCATCAACATAAATGCACACATTTATTGAACTCATCAGTTTTGCAAGAAATCAAATCATGTATAACCAATCTTTTTATAGTGCTTATATCAACATGTGCTAATCTATCATGCCATAATGAAACAGAGTCAAGCATGTAAGCAGAATGAGAAGATTTATTTATTACTGCAATATCAGCATTGTCAACAGTATATAGTTTTATCATCCCATTACATGAATACCCTTTTCCTACAAATACACCACCACAGGTCAAGATTAACTTGCCCGATTCATACACAGTTTTGATACCCGACTTCCCAAGACGATCACCACTTACAAGGTTCATGTTCATATCTGGCACATGAAGAATATTCGCCAACGTAATCTTCTTTCCAGAAGTGAAACTCAGTTCGATGCTTCCTTTCCCATGCACTTTGGACCAATTTTCATTTCCCATCTATATTTCTTGTCCATCAGTTGCATCAGCATAAGTCTTGAATAAAGACTTATCATAGGAAACATGAACAGTGGCACATGTATCATATCACCATCCAGGAACTTTACCTTGTACCGCCATGACTTCACTTACAGCGGCGATGATCTCATCATCATCCATTTTAGTTGCACATGTTGTATTTTTTTTATTTGCACCCTTGCAGTGCCTAAATCATGAGCAAAATGCCCATTCTTGCCACAAACATAGCAACTTTTTCCTTCTGCACTTTTCTTCTTAAGAGCACCTTTGTTTTTCTTGGGTCCGATATGAAAACCTTTATTTCCACCTTTCTTGTTAGGCTTGCTGTCACTTACAGCATTTGCCTTGGAGGAACCGGCGTTAAGATTGACATTTGCCATTTTTTCTCTCACCCTCGATTCCTCTTCGATTCGAAGGTGCTTCTGAATTTGTTCTAAGGAAAGATCCTCAGAAATATGCAGAAGTCTTTTCCTGTAGTTACTCCAAGTTGATGGTAATTTCACAACAATTGCACCAACCTGAAAAACTTCAGGAATATCAATCTTTACCGCCTTCAGTTTATTCACTATCACTTGTAACTCATGTACTTGAGAAAGAAGGGATTTATCATCATTCATTTTAAAGTCGAAGTACCTAGAGATAAGGAACTTCTTTGTACCCGTCGGTGTCTTAGAACCAAACTTACGTAAAGATTGTTTGATTTGAGGGTTCTCCTAGGCTCAAAATCACGCAGAGAATGAGATACGGGGATTTTTATACAGGTTCGGGTCTTCTCCTGAGATAATAACAACCCTACTCCTGTGTATGTATTGAGTATCTTTGGATTACAATATCAAGAGAAAGACTAGAATGATGCGCTTTGTGCTCTTAATTTTCCCTCCTCCCCATCCTCCGATGATTACGCCTTTAATAGTACTCGGAGTGTGCTGTTGTTCTTCCAGTCCAAAGGGCACCTTAATGTTGCAGATTATGGAGCCGTTACTGGAGATTATTGTGGGAGTAGTAACATTCCCACGTCGCGAGGCAGTTATCACCATGATAGGGAGTTAAATCGTGCCATTATTTCAGATAATAACAGCTTAGTTTACTGCCCCATATCCTTAAATATAGTGCGAAAGATTCCCTGGTCGATTAGGCCCACATGTCTGTAAGCCACATCAACTAGAGACTGGTCGTAGAAGAACTTACGACCAGGTGGTGGTCGTAGAAAAGCTTATGACCATAAACTGATCGTAGAAGAGCTTACGATCAAGACATAGTCGTAGAAGGGCTTACGACTATGGGGTGGTTGTAGAAGAGCTTACGACCTCCCATTTCTCCCTTATGAATATTAAGGGGTATATTCAAGAACTATATGACGTCATTGTTATCCATAATATGAATTACAGATGAATAATTAAATGAGGATTGTTATATCCTCGTCAGTACCTTCCTCCTCTACTTTGTATTTGCTCTCCAAAGCATTCCAGATGTCTCTTGCCGATGGTGTGTCGGTGTAGAGATCATCCAGCCGGTCGGAGAGGGTGTTGAGTATGTGTCCATGGCACATCAGATCATCCTCATTCCTCTTTGTTCTCTCTGTCTTGCGTTCGTCGGTGTCATTCTCCTCGAGCGCTGGTACTGGAAGAAGCACTAGATCAAAAATGTAGAAGAGCTTCATGGTCGTGAGGAAGAACTTCAGCTTGTCTTGCCAGCGGGTGAAGTTTGTGCTGTCGAAATGATCAAGTCACACCATGTCTTGATTCATGAACTTGATGGCGGAAGCAAAAGCCTCAGACTCCATTATAATCGCTTTAGATTGTTGGGAATTTTATGGAGAAGGAGACTTGAATCACACCAAAGCGCTTTCCTAAAGTGATTATTTGCACCCCATCTAAATGATTTGAGGGGTCTACTGCAAATAAGCTAGTAGGATTCAGGGGCGGATCCAGAACAAAAATTTCCGGATGTCCCATACATATTACACATGTCTAATTATAAAGTAATGTTATTTATAAATTAGAATAGTAACGTGTTAAATAATTCAACATGACAGATAAAGACATAGCCATCAAAGTGCTTACCAAAACAAAGGGTCCTGCACTCCTACTAGTAGTTTTGGTTAACTGTAGCAAAGTGAATAAATGATGGATAAAGTTCCAAACCATGGACAAAGGATGGTCGGCATTGGCAAAAAACAAGATCCAACCTTGATAGCCTACAAAAAGTAGAAGAAATCCCCTAGTAAAAATATAAGTAAAAGAATCGTGAATTTATCGAAACAAAGATAAGTACATTACATTTTATAATTTCTTTCTACGCTCTCTTAAGTTCTAGAAGCGATGAATTACAGCATCATTGGTAACTTTTCCCATTTCGCATTTCTCCACATAGCAAATAAGACTATCTCTCAAGAGGTCATCGCTAATGCGATTGCACAAATATGTTTTCACAATTTTCATGGCTGAAAAGCATCTCTCAACTGTAGCAGTGTCAGCAGGCAAAACTGGTGTTAGCTTCAAAAGTCGATAAACCAAAGGATAACAAATATGTTTCCTTGTCTCCACCATTTTTTGAGAAAGGTCGCTAATAGTCTCTATGTTAGAGAATCTATCATCTACACACACATCGGCAATGTAGAGGCAACGGTGGTGTTTAAGGTCCCTTAATTCCTCATCATCAAAATCATTGGGATAAAGTTTAGCTAGATCCATCATTTCCCTTAATTCCTCATCATCAAAATCATTGGGATAAAGTTTAGCTAGATCCATCAAATGATCCAAATTGAAATCACGAAATGATTCACTTGGACTTAAAGCGGCTGAGCAAACAAGCAATCTAAAGTTTTTCTCATTGAAGCGACCATCGAGTTCTTGAAGTAACCAATCAAGAACATCACTAAAACAATCCACATCATAATAATGCTTGTTGGTAATTCCAGATTTTTGGCGTGGCTTCTTTGGATTCACGTATGCTTCTCTCATTTCTAATTTGGAAATATCATGCTTCTCACAGAATGTATACACTTCATCTAGGACAGAATCTCATCCATGCCTCCTAAGCTCGTCCAAATGGCTTTTGGTTGATTTCACACAATCAATGGCATTCACAACGTCTTGATCCTTCCTTTGTAGAGCTAATGAAAATGTGTTTGTGATTATTAAGATAGTCAACATAAGCTGCAAATAAAACACAAAATCAAATGACTGAAAATAAACTAAAAGTCCCCATGCTTGCCTTCTATTTTTGTCATCCTTGTCTTCTTGTTCCACATATTCTAGCACTTTAACAACCGTTGGGAACAAATCAACCAAACAAACCTTTCACTTGAGGTACGAAGAAGTTGTCTCTTTTACATGAACAAGGCCAACAAACCTCTCTTTAACAATTCCACATTTATCAACATATCTCAAGACCACCGCCATTTATTCTTTGCAAGCCACATCCCTGGACTCATCAACTAGCAAGCAAAACACATCATGTCCAATTTCTTCAAGAATAGATTGCAATATTTCCTTTGCAAAACAATGTACTATGTCCTTTTGAATGTTTAGAGACACCATCAAATTATTACCTGGAGCATTGTTGCCCACAACCTTGCTTACAGTTGGATTTTGTTCAGCTGTATAAGCATGAAATTCCTTGAAATTTCCTTTATCGGAGGACTCATCGGACTCATCATGGCCTCGAAAAGGCAATCCTTGCTTCAATAATACTCTAGCAACATCAACTGAGGCATTTAGTCGAGTATAATAAGCAATCTTATCAACATTACTAAGGCATTTAGTAGAGTAGGACCAAATGAAGGACACCGGCAACCAATCAAAGAGATATTGTAATTCTTTGTTGAAACAGGACCAACATATTTATGTTACTTTGAATAACCAAAGTAATGTTGATAAGATTGCTTATTATACTCGACTAAATGCCTCAATTGATGTTGCTAGAGTATTATTGAAGCAAGGATTGCCTTTTCGAGACCATGATGAGTCCGATGAGTCCTCCAATAAAGGAAATTTCAAGGAATTTCATGCTTATACAGCTGAGCAAAATCCAACTGTAAGCAAGGTTGTGGGCAACAATACTCCAGGTAATAATTTGATGGTGTCTCTAAACATTCAAAAGGACATAGTACATTGTTTTACAAAGGAAATATTGCAATCTATTCTTGAAGAAATTGGACATGATGTGTTTTGCTTGCTAGTTGATGAGTCCAGGGATATGGCTTGCAAAGAACAAATGGCGGTGGTCTTGAGATATGTTGATAAATGTGGAATTGTTAAAGAGAGGTTTGTTGGCCTTGTTCATGTAAAAGAGACAACTTCTTCGTACATCAAGTGAAAGGTTTGTTTGGTTGATTTGTTCCCAACGGTTGTTAAAGTGCTAGAATATGTGGAACAAGAAGACAAGGATGACAAAAATAGAAGGCAAGCATATGGACTTTTAGTTTATTTTCAGTCATTTGATTTTGTGTTTTATTTGCAGCTTATGTTGACTATCCTAATAATCACAAACACATTGTCATTAGCTCTACAAAGGAAGGATCAAGACATTGTGAATGCCATTGATTGTGTGAAATCAACCAAAAGCCATTTGGACGAGCTTAGGAGGCATGGACGAGATTCTGTCCTAGATGAAGTGTATACATTCTGTGAGAAGCATGATATTTCCAAATTAGAAATGAGAGAAGCATACGTGAATCCAAAGAAGCCACACCAAAAATCTGGAATTACCAACAAGCATTTTTTTATGTGGATTGTTTAATGATGTTCTTGATTGGTTACTTCAAGAACTCAATGGTCACTTCAATGAGAAAAACTCTAGATTGCTTGTTTGCTCAGCCGCTTTGAGTCCAAGAGAATCATTTCGTGATTTCAATTTGGAGCATTTGATGGATCTAGCTAAACTTTATCCCAATGATTTTGATGATGAGGAATTAAGGGACCTTAAACACCACCTTTGCCTCTACATTGCCGATGTATGTGCAGATGATAGATTCTCTAACATAGAGACTATTAGCGACCTTTCTCAAAAAATGGTGGAGACAAGAAAATATATTTGCTATCCTTTGGTTTATCAACTTTTGAAGCTAACACCGCTTTTACTCACGACATCGCATAGCTTGAGAGATGCTTTTCAGCCATGAAAATTGTGAAAACATATTTGCGCAATCGCATTAGCAATGACTTCTTGAGAGATAGTCTTATTTGCTATGTGGAGAAATGCGAAATGGGGAAAGTTACCAATGATGCTGTAATTCATCGCTTCTAGAACTTAAGAGAGCATAGAAAGAAATTATAAAAATGTAATGTACTTATCTTTGTTTCGATAAATTCACGATTCTTTTACTTATATTTTTACTAGGGGATTTCTTCTACTTTTTGTAGGCTATCAAGGTTGGATCTTGTTTTTTGCCGATGCCGACCATCCTTTGTCCATGGTTTGGAACTTTATCCATCATTTATTCACTTTGCTACAGTTAACCAAAACTACTAGTAGGAGTGCAGGACCCTTTGTTTTGGTAAGCACTTTGATGGCTATTTCTTTATCCGTCATGTTGAATTGTTTAACACGTTACTATTCTAATTTGTAAACAACATTACTTTATAATTAGACATGTGTGATATATATGGGACACCCGGACATTTTTGTTCTAGATCCGCCCTGGTGTCCTGTGCACCTTGGTGGGCCTTCATGGATCCGCCCTTGAGTAGGATAAGACAAGCCTGGACAAAGTTTGCATTAAAGCAAAGTGAAAACTCGTCGTGAACAGAACAAGAGAATGGGATTGTGAAGTGCCTCTCAAAATCTGAAGGACATCTCTTTATATAGAGTTTGAAAGGATGCGAAATGAAGAGACGCAACTCTTTGAATGCACCCTCCCGTGAAAGGATGCGAAATGAAGAGACACGACTCTTCGAATGTACCCTCTCATGAAGAGACACAACTTGTTGTTTGAAAACAACTTCCAACAGAAGTAGATATGTGCTCGTCCTCCGTGTACTTCTTGTACTTATCTGCCAATCACGTGCATCGGTGCATGCCTACACAATGACGTCACTGTGTCAGTCCCACACCTCCATGTTCCTCTGCCACATTAGTGTATTGGCGCTTCTAAGTTATTGAAACAAAAAACGGTTTTGCTAAACAACATTCCAACGTTTTTTTTGTCAAAATAATCGAATTTTTTATCCGACTGATATGTGTTGAGATTTGCACTTCTTTTTATCTGATGAATTGAGTTCGAATTTATTAAGAAATTTTCTTCGGAACATAACGGGTTCACCAAATTGTCGTATTTTGTTGGTATAGAATTTCATTTTTTTTGTCTTTGTTTTTGCTCAATCTCTCAAAGTATATGTTAGATTTTGAAATATATGACGGAAATATGAGTTATTAAGAGTTTTGAGAATAATTACAGTGACAAAAACAAAAATTACATAAATAATTTACTATAATTTATGTATGTATAATGAAGTTGTAAATGAACTAAAATTTGACTGTTTTGGGCTAAGAAAATAGTCGAATCTTACATAGACAGACCCTACAAAACATACATATTATCTAGACATTAGGCTCTCGGAGCAATTTTTCCCGAAAAATCAT
This sequence comes from Phyllostachys edulis, assembly GCA_036346405.1. Lineage (NCBI taxonomy): Eukaryota > Viridiplantae > Streptophyta > Magnoliopsida > Poales > Poaceae > Phyllostachys > Phyllostachys edulis. The sequence continues at coordinate 7,347,894 of CM070560.1, read as the reverse complement.
TAGGCAGAGTTGCAAAACAAAGCCCAACTACCTAACTTCGTGCAGTTAATCAGGCCCCAAAGTTTAATTTTATCGATTTAAGCTCATCGTATGTTCAACTGCGTGTCATCGAGCAGTCAAGCCAATTAAAGTAGCCAATGTGTAGGCCAATTAGAGCATCCACAATAGTCCATATCACTTGTTACTAAGGGATGAACACATCAGTATTTAGGTGATGTGGAGGAGAGATGGTGAGGAGAGAATGTGGGCTTGTTTCTAGATGAAGAAATAAGCAAGTTGATACCAAGACACAAGAAACAACAAATGGCTATTAGAGACTTGCTTGTTACCTAAAAACTCATTTTTTGGTAGCAATTAAAGTCTTAGATAAAAGCTCAAGAAACAATCAATTGAAATATTTGTTTCTTTTTATTAGATTGCGTACTCTTTCTTTTCTTAGTAACAAGCTAAGAAACAAACTATTGTAGATGCCCTTAATGTAAATCAGGATGGCTGGCTAGCTGCCTGCCTGCCTACCTGCTTGGCGCCAATGGGGAACTTGACATGGAAACAGAGGATCGAAGTCGGTGAATTTTCTTCTTCTTCGTTTTATTTTATTTTATTTTTCGTGTCCAAATTTTGTTATTGATAATTAAATTAAATTGTCATTCAAGTGAAGTGAAATTAGGAGGAGAGCTTAGTGAATCACATGAGATTTTTGTCAAGCCTACTAGTTAGTAGAAATTTTTTGAAAATAATATTTTTTTCAAAAGATAATTACAAAAATATATAGTCGCCCCAAAAAATTATAAAAATATGTCCCTGTCGCTAGTTCAACTGGCGAAGGGACCCTCTTGCCACTCTGTTGGCGGCCCAGGTACCTGTTGCCAGTTCAACTGGCGACAGGAAAACTGACCCTATAAAACCCCTTGAAACCCTAAAATTCAGCATATGACTCATTTTTATTCAGAAAAAAAGATGGAGAGAAGAGTAGAGGGGAGGACAGAAGGTAGCGAAGCGCTGCCCATCCGATTGCCTACCTCTCGGGTAATTTGTTTTTAACCGAATGGATTACATAGTTTTAGATGTATGGTTACGTAATGCAGTATGTTCTACATAATACTTTTTGGTGGGTAGTATAGTTTTAAATATACGGTTAATCGTGGAAATGTTCTTTATGGTGCAGTGCGTCAAATATGTCCGACGTTGTCAATTTCAAAATTTACTATGATCAAGGGACTATTATGGAGGGTCCCGAGGGGATTGATTTGCGTTATTTCCAATCGACGACCGTGCCCCTAGCAAGACCAGAGTAGCGTACATGGGGCGCTGTGATGCGGTAGTTGTTTCATACATTCCAAGTGGACCGTGATGTGTATGATCTGAAATTGAGTTGCCTTTCCTCACGGGCAGGACAGCCCACATATTGGGAGTTAGTGCAGCTGAAGAGACCAAATTCATGGCAGTCATATGTACCCATCACGAGGGAGGCAGGGTGGAAATTGGTCCTTCTAGTCCAAGCATATGCCAAACCCAATCCTCCACCCGCGGCTGAACAAGAAGGGGGTGCTGATGCCAAAGAGGAAGTCGGGGACTCCAGCCGTAGCGCGACGCATACAATGGTCGAAGCTCCTGGAGTTGTTGATGCTGTCGATGAAGACCCTACGAAAGTAGTTCCTACGGTCAGGCAAGCTACTGGTCTTGCTGACGAGGGTGACGAGGAAGCCGTAGTGCAAAGGATGGATCTCGAAGACCGAGACTACATGGCATTGTCTGAAGATGAAGGTTCTAACAATGAGGATGATGTGGACCAACAGGCGGTTCCATCCAACTGGAACACATACCAGTTCGACAACCTCGTCATCAACGAAGGCCCCCCGTGTGCTGTGGGAGTACGACCAGAGTGAGGTCAGGTTAGGAGCTATGTACAAATGCAAGGAGGCCGTGTAGGACGCGGTCAAATTCTGGGCCTTGTCGGTGCGGCACATATTCAAAGTCGTCAAGTCTACCCCAAGATTCTACGACGTGAAGTGCGGCATACAGGGATGCCCTTGGCGAGTGCACACATTTCAGCCTAAGTGGGACACCTACTAGAAGTGCTCTATAGTCGTCCCTCACACATGCGTCGTTTCTGAGCTGTGCAATCCCACCAGAACCTGTCAACAGGCTTTATCGCCAACCTTATGTACAGTGAGATCATGAATAATCTTGATTTTGAGGCACGATCCATCATTCGGGCGATTGAGGCAAGGTTCCAGTACACAATCAGCTATGCCAAGGTTTGGAGGGCAAAATAGAAGGCATTGGAATTAAGGTAGGGCACGTTCGAGGATTCCTACCACAACCTCTCTAGGCAACTTTGAGTCATACAAGACAGAAATCGACACCCATATCGACATTTAAGATGCCACGCACCGGAAGTGGGCCAATAAGAGGGTACTGCAGCGAGCATTCTTCGCGTTTGGTCCATGCATTAATGCATTCCGGCACTGCTGTCCAATCTTGTGCGTAGATGGCACATTCTTGACTAGAAAGTACAAGGGCCAGATACTGACTGCAATAGTGACGGACGGGAACAATCAAGTTCTTCCCGTGACATTTGCTTTCGTTGAAAGCGGGAACATAGACAACTGGCTGTGGTTCTGAAGAATGTGAGGATTTCTGTTGTGCAAGACCGTCCCAACGTATGCCTCATACATGATCGGCATGTAGGCCTGCTGCGTGCGATAACCCAGCTGCAACTAGGAGAGAACGTACCACTTCTATGGCCGGATCTGCAGAGCAGGTGGTGCATGAGGCACTTGGGTGCAAACTTCTACAAGCAGTTCCGCAACAAAAGACTTGATGAACCTGTTCAAGTGGCTATGCAACCAGAACCAGCAGCGGAAGTTCGAAGCACTCTGAAAGATTCTGGATGAGCGGACCAAGACGCACAGATTGGGAGGCAGCGAGAAGGGTCGCCCCAAGTGCTGACCAGGCCCCCGAAGCATTGCCACAGCTACCCACAGATGCTCCCAGATTGACGAGAAGGACGGGGGTGCAGGTGAGATGCTTCTCAGACTGGATTAAGCACGAGCCTAAGAAGAAGTGGTCTCTGCTACATGACAGGGGTGGTGCTCGATATGGTGTCATGACAACTAATATAGCCGAGGTGTACAACTGGGTCATGCGCGGCGCAAGGTGCCTCCCTTTGGTGGGTATTGTGGAGGCAATTCTCCGTGGTACGAAGATCTACTTTGTTGACAGAAGCAACAACGCGTCGCTTGCCATGACAAATGACAGGATACTCTACTCTGCCATGATCACGAAGTACATGGAGGAGAAGAGCAAGAAGGGTGAGATGCACCGAGCATTCAAGATGGGCATAAGTGGGAGCTTCGCTTCGAGATAATGTGCAGGGATAAAGGACGCCACAAGACGAATCGCGAGAGGGTCACCCACGAGTGCGCGCTACGCCGCGGTAGTTGCACATGCACTTGCAACGAGCCCCTTCTTCTGCATAAGCCCTGCTCCCATGTCATAGCCGCATGTTCGACGGTGGCGCAGCATCCCAGTCAGTACCTCGCTGACTATTTCACCAAGGAGGCAGTGATGCAAACCTAGACTGCGGAGATATATGGTTACGCTATGGTTGGCCATTTCACTGGCCATCCGACCTGGGAGCAACTAATCTGGGCCACGGACATTGATAGGCTCAAGGGAAAGGTTGGTCGCCGACAGGTACGGCGCATCAGGCACGACATGGATGAAGCAGAAACCGGACGTCGTACGAAGAAGTGCTCTATTTGCAAGGAGTCTGGGCACACCTTCAAGAAATGTCCCACGAAAAATCCTCAGGACGAAGGAGACATCGGCACTCCGGACGTCGTCGCGAGGATCTCATCCAGTCACCCAACTCGAGACAGTCCACATGGGGGACGTTGCGGTTGCGACCTCGAGAAAGCACAAACAGTAGTAATATGTTATTGTCAATGTTCTAAATTATCATTTTGATTAAGTATTGTCATGTTTTGTTGAATGTTATGTAATATCAATGTGATTTATCGTAGTTTTGATAGTAATGGCAAGTTCACATTTGTTTCCTTACATAATATGCAGTGCATGTACATGAGCAAGTGTATGAATTCCAGGGCGCATCGCAATATCACTTATCTTCCTACTTACGAATCATTCATACCTCAATCTTCCTCGTAAAATTCTTCAGAAATTCACCGTACTAGAACAACATACGACGATCACAAAATGTTATTACGAGTTTAACAGATTTCGTACCGTTCAAAATTTATGAAAATCACAAGTAGATAAATTGGATTAGGGTTGCAATCTTCCTATCGCCAGTTCAACTGGCGACAGGAAGATATCGCCAGTTCAACTGATGACAGGAACCCATCGCTAGTTGAACCGGCGACAGGTACTGGCCGCCAATGAGTGGCAAGAGGGTCCACTGGCGACAGGGACACATTTTTGTAATTTTTTGGGGCGACTGTATATTTTTGTAATTATCTTTTTTTAAAAAATATTATTTTTTAAAAAAAGTCCTAGTTAGTAACTATATAGTATATACACATCACCTCAAAAAAAGTAACTATACATACATAGAAAATGCACGTTGGGTTGTTCTACCAAACTAAACCTTGACAGTTTTATATATTTATATCTAATTCTTCCTTTGTTGTGTAAGATATAAAAAATAAGTCATTATTTTGTACGGACCATTCCTTCTAGTAAAAAAAATGATATTCTAGAATAAATGCAATCAAACCATCTTAATATTGACCAACAATATCTTTATTGTATTAAAAATTAATGAGTACATTTGTCAGAAAAATACTTTTAAGATATTATATTTTTTTGGGCGCCTCTGATCAGCGGGTGCCCACTAGTATGCGTACTAGTGGATGCCGCCTCACAAACCTGCCCACCGACAATGGCCACCCCAGCAAGCCAACCACATAACCTTCCACCATCAAAGTTTCAACAGAATTGAGAAAAACTTTCAATTCCCTCATGTTCCAACCGGATTGGGAAAAGTTTCAACTTTCGAGCTTTCAATTGGTCAATAGAATTATAAGCTCCAAATTGCAAACTTTCGACTTTTTTAAAAAAGTATTGATCGGCGATCTATGCACAAAGGGTCTGTATGTAAATCCAAGTTCCAACACATCAATAACCCTTGATGAATACTCACTTGGTGATGATTGCGGTATCATCCGAGGTCTTTCAGAAACAATGGAACTGATTTCCATTAATTGTATATGTCGTATTGCAGCAACAAGTTTGTATAAAATATTACCTCTCATAGACTTCTCTACCTAATTTGCAGGCTCTCGAGGGTTTGCTATGAAGGGATCTAGCCCAATGCTATGCCTTCGGCAATTTGAAAGCTCTATCTCTTGATGACTGGTGCTTAGGCGTGGACTGCAAACCATTGATGCACAGCATTTCCTTGCGCACCCCCCCTGTTCTTGAGAAGCTTAGTCTTATGCTCAAGAAGGTAAATATTTGGTTCGGATCTTCCTTCTGGTTTGCTATTTATGCCGTGTTCACCTAATGATCAATCCTGTCATCTCTATTAGTTGTCGCTGAAGAGTTTGTAACCATTGGAGATGTCCTTTCGGTGTGAGCATCTTAAGTGCCCGAAGATTGAATACAAAGAGGGAGATGATCCATGGTGCCCAACGGTGCCGGCGAGCCCTTACCGTAGCACAACGCCAGGAGACATTGGTGCTGGAAACGGATCCTGCTGCTGATGCAGAGGTGGCTCCATCGTACGATCAAAAAATGAACGGTCTGGATCAAGCGCTATAGTAACAAGGGGTATCGCTCGTACTACAGAAAAACACTGTTTGCACAGTTTTCTTTGCAGTATCATCGGAGAATCCGGATGCGGTGGTGCTGGCTATCTCACCGGCACGGCATGCAGCTTTGGTACGCTCTTTTTTTTTTTGAGAGTGTACGCTAGCTCCAGTACTGGGGAAAAGGCCATTCATGACAGTAAAAGAAATTATAAAAGATAGATCACACTGCACACAAGAGTAAGTAGCTTAGTAGGCACACGATGCCGTTGTTATGTTACTGCTCAGATTACTCTGCTGCGCTTGCTTGCTTCTTCGCCGCCGGCTTCCGGTTTGGCTTGGCCTCCTGCAGCATGGACAGCACGTCCCTCATCGACGGCCGGTCCTGCGGGCACCGGCTGGTGCAGAGCAGCGCCACCCTCAGCACCAGCGCCATCTCGTCCCGCGCCTCCCTGCTCTGGTCCGCCCACACCGCCGCGTCCATCACCTCGTGCAAGCCACCGTCGCCGCCGCCAGTGCCGGCGACCTTGCGCCTCACCCAGTCCACGATGTTGCTCCCCTCCCCGTACTCCGCCTCCACGGATCTCCGTCCGGTCAGGATCTCTAGCAGCACCACGCCGAAGCTGTACACGTCGCTCTTCTCGTCCACTTGGAGAGTGTACGAGTACTCTGAAATGACAAATGAAAAACTTCAATGAATGAATGCCACGGCCACCTATCGTGATTCGTGAACAGTGGACACATGAGGCTGGCGAGACTCACCTGGCGCAATGTAGCCGCAGGAGCCGGCCACGACGGACATGGGCGCGGCCCCCTGGAGAGCCTTCGCAACGCCGAAGTCGGCGACGCGCGCCTCCATGTCGGCGTCGAGGAGGATGTTGCTGGGCTTGAGGTCGCGGTGCGCCACCGCCGGCAGGCGATCGTGATGCAGGTAACTCACGCCCTGCGCGACGCCTACGGCGATCTTGTACCGCGCGTCCCACTCCAACCGCGCCTTGGCCTTCGACCCCGCGCCGGCGGCGGCGGCGGCCCGGGGTTTGCCTCCCGCGGCGGCGCCGTGGAGGAGCTCGTCGAGGCTGCCGTTGGGCATGTACTCGTAGAGCAGCATCGTCGTTTCGCCGTTGGTGCACCACCCGAGCAGCCGGACGATGTTGCGGTGGCGGAGGTGGCCGAGCACCTCCACCTCGGCGAACATCCTCTTGTTGCTGCCGCTGTCCTGTCTGTAGTTTTGGCTCTTCTGCTTCTGCTCTGGAGCGGCCTCCTTCTGCGCCGGTGCTTGCCACAGCTTCTTCACCGCGATGACCTCGCCGGTCGGCATCTTCGCCCGGTACACCGTTCCCGATGACCCGGCGCCGACGATGCCGTCGCTCCCCTCGACGCACCGCGCCACATCGTCGGCTGTGAAGTTCAGTCTCTGGAACGCGGTCATCCGCCATGGTCCGACGATGACATTGGGGCGTGCGCTGCTGCTGCTACCTCCACTCGGCGCTGCCGTGCCATCCTCCCGCCACTGCAGCCAGCGCGCGGTGATCGCGAGCACCACCATCCCGGCGAAGGCCACCGCCGCAGCGGATGCCCACATTGCTGCGGTGTGCCGCGAGGAACTGCCTTCGCCGGGATGATCTGGTGATGCCGAGGGCGGCTCCGCCGGAGCCAAATGGTTGAAGGACACATCGAAGGTCTCCAGCGTCGTGCAGTTGGAGAAGCCCGGCGGGACGGTGCCGGTGAGCGCGTTCCAGGACAGGTCGACATCGGTGATCGACGGCAGAGCGGCGAGCCCCGCCGGGATCTCGCCGGTGAGTTGGTTGTGCTGAAGCCTCAAGCTCACCAACCTCTTGCAGCTGCCAATGTCACTGGGGATTGAGCCGCTGAACTCGTTTCCCGCCAACTCCAGACTGTACAAATTAGCGCACCCGGATGCACCAAATGCCGGGAGCTCGCCGTCTAGTGAGCATTTGCTCGCCGCGAATACCTGCAGCTTCGGTGCCCGCCACGCCATGTCCGGAAGAGCGCCGCCCACAGGGTTGCCGGAGACGTTGAGGTACTCGAGGCTCCGGGAAGTAACCAGATCCGTAGGAATGCCGCCGGTGAGCGAGTTGGAGCTCAGGTCCATGTACGTCAGGTTCTGGATCGCGCCGAACCCGTCCGGAATCGCGCCGGAGAGCCGGTTCGACTCTAGCCGGACTCGCCACAGCGACGAGCAGTTGGCGAGGCTCGCCGGGATCGCCGAGTCGAACAGGTTGGAGAAGAGGATGAGGCGGGCGAGACGGTTGCCGGCGCAGAGCCTGGAAGGAATCGGGCCGGAGAGGGAGTTGGTCGACACGTCGAGCCTGACGAGCCGGCAGCTCGCGCCGAGCGACTCCGGCAGACTCCCGGTGAGCGAGTTGTTCCACAGCTGCAGCACCTCGAGTCTCGGAAGCGCGATGATCGTCGCGGGGATCATGCCGGAGAGGAAGTTGCTCATGAGGTTCAGCGTGGTGAGGCTGGCCAGATCGCCGACCCCGGCCGGGATCGCGCCGGCGAGCTGGTTGTCCGACAGGTCAAGAACCTGCAGCGCTCGAAGGCGAGACCACCGTGGCGGTATCGCGCCGGACAGTCTGTTCTTGAACAGAAACAGCACTTCAAGCCTTGCGAGCTCGCCGAGCTCCGGCGGAAGCGAGCCGGACAAATTGGCCGCGGCGACGTCGAGGTACCGGAGCTGCGACAGCCCTCCAAGCTCCGGCGGAATCCCACCGTCGTAGACATTGTACCCAATCTCAAGGTGCTCGAGCAACGTAAGCTCGCCAAGCTCCCCCGGGAGCCGCCCGGAGAGCGCGTTCCCGGCGAGGTGCAGAAACCGCAACCGCCGGAGCTGCCCGACCTCGGCGGGGATGCTCCCGTTGAAGAAGCTGCCGCCGAGGTTGAGGTGCTCCAGCCGCCGGAGCTCACCGATGCCGCGGGGGAGCTGACCCACGAAGCAGTTGCTGTAGGCGTCGAAGGCAGCGAGGAAGCCGAGCTTGGCAATTCCGTCGGGGAAGGTGGAGTTGAAGAAGTTGTGGCTGATGTCGAGCGTCACGAGCCTCCGGAGAGAGAACACGGCCGGCGCGAGCTCCCCAGCGAACGCGTTCCCGCTGAGGTTGAGTGATGCCAGCGTCGGCGACAGCAGCCTGGCCGCCGTCGGGGAAACGGTCCCGGAGAGGTTACGCCGAGACAGGTCGATCCCGACAATGTCCCCGGTGGCCGCGTCGCACGCGACCCCGTCCACGCGCACCACGGCGGGGCGGGCGACCGGGTGGCGCCCGCGGACGCCGCTGCGGCGTACGTCCACGGCCGGAGCGCGCCGCCCGGGTCGTTGAGCGAGGATTTCAAAGAAAGCAGCGCCAGGATCGGGAGCGGCGCCGACGACGCGGAGGTGATGGTGAGGAGCGGGAGCAGCAGTAGGAAGCCATGGAAGGGGAGCGGCGCCGAGGTGACCATGGCGGCCATGGAGGTGGTGGTGTGAGGAGGGGAGGAGGGGGTGGTAAAATGGAGGGGGGAAAGGTGGTGGTGGTGGTGGTGGTGCACTGGTGCATGTCATGATGAGAGGTTTGGAGGGAGGGAGAGGAGGAGGTGGTGGTCGTGGACAACAGGAGTGTAGTGGAGAGGGCGCGATGGAGGAGGAGGACGGTGGTGATGATGGTGGTGGTCGGGCTTGACTTTGCAAGAGACAACTTTGGCTGCTGCTGAACCCACATATGCCTCTGGTTACAACTGATAGTACTCTGCTTTCTCAGATTTCTGGCATGTGTTTCCTGAATATGCCATTGGCTTATTCATGGGTTTTTGTTCACACCAATACATTTTTAATTAGTGCAACAGATTTGCTATTTTTAAGTCACTTGAAATTTTCTTAAATTTAAGTTAATTGTTGTGACCATTAGATTTGTGTAGATATTGATGTGTCATATGATTGGATATTGATTAAATGGATAAAAAAACGTGACTTATATTTAAGAAAATTTCAGTCACCTCTTAGTGCAATTTTGTTTAGGCAGCTAGTAATATTTGTTGTGTACATTTATAATTTATTATGTTGCATATAGAACGAACCGAAGGGTTTGCGCGTTTTTAATTTTTTTGTATTTTTTTGTAATACTTTTGTCTATTTTAGAAAGAGACAATCTGACCCATAGAATGTTGATCCAACGGTAAGAAAAAGTGATTGATGGATAAAGAAATTTCAGCCACATGAAGCATAGATACTCCCTATCTTTAAAACATTTTTTAAAAAATGAATAAAGTGAGAGTGAGTATAGGAGCTTTTGGACTCCCTTGTCTTCCCAGGCGAATATGAAGTAGCTAGAGTGAGTATAGGAGCTTTTGGACTCAGACCTTGTTGGATAGGCCGATATTGTTTGTACGCGACAATGGCAACATCTACAATCTCTTTTGTCTGGCATTGTCTCTCTCACTTTTTTGAATTGATCGAGCTAGGGTTTCTGATCTCTTTCTTTCCCTTTCCCTTTCCCTTTCCCTTTCCCTTTTCAAAGATGAGCTAGAGCTGAAGAAAAAGTTTCGTTGGTGGCCATGGCACGGCATGCATGTGCTCAGGGGGGCCCACAGTGGCAGTGAGTGTGATGATGGCGCTTAGATTGCTTTTGAGTGAGGCATGGGGGAATGTACTCAAAAACTTGCCAAGGTTTTGATCCTCGCTGCTGCTGCTGCTCTTCTTTTTGTTACTTTGATGCAATGGAAGCTAATAGTAGTAGTAACTCAGTTGAGTGAGCGTGTCAGGTCATGCTCATGCTCATGTTCATGCAGATTCCTATATATCCAAGTGGGGCAACCTATGCTCAAAGCTCTTGCTGCTCTCTCTGAATTTTGCACAGTTTGTTGCCTGAAACTTTGGGAGTTCTAGCTACTAGCTAGTGAGTGATCCATGTAGGATCTCTTCCTGATGTTTAGTTACAAGGGCATGTTGGTTAATTACTTTTCAGTTGAAGAGGAGATGTTTCATTCGAAGAGGTAAAGAACTGAAGATACATTGGGTCAGTATTCAGTACAATGGGAAACTTGTGACCAAGTGTACACAATACCATAATCATGATACAAATCTTGAATTCTACTCTCACAAATTTTCTGATCAATACCCAGTCCCAAGCATTGACTTGCATGAAAAAAATACAGTACTAAGAATGATCATATCATAGGTTTAAGTAAAAGTTACTCGTCTTACCAGATGCCCAGATGGAGCACTCAAGTGTACAAACTGTCACCTGTCCTTTGTTCTTGATACATTTGTGAGTGTAGAAATCAAGGCAAATCATAACCCGCAACAGATAGAGCACTGCTGATCCAAGAACTTAAGTTGATCGATCTAGCGTACAAACACTCATCTTGTTTTCGTGAACCAAGTAAAATAAGCTTCAGATTTGACCTCATTTTTATGCACCCTGTCTGCATGCTGCGCGGCAAAATGGATGCTGCAACCTCTGCATGCGGCACTAGAGAGACAAACCAAACGAGTCAGCAGTGGAAGAAGAGAGCTTTGCTGGCAACTCAAGCAAACTGACCTGAAATCTTAACAGCAAAGTTGACCGACTTTTGAACTGAAGTGGTAGTTTAATAAAGAACAAAAAAAGTCAGTTGAAAGTTTTGAATGTATATTATAGTTACTCTAGTTAATTAATTATCTAATGATTGAGCTTAATTGGATAATTAGTACTTGTAATCAGGCTGGTATCTGAATCCTGTTTTGCTCCAAACTTATCTGAATGCTGGCATATACATGTAGCAAGGCTCTTTTTCAGCCATGGTTCTTGGAGGGGTCAAAAGAAATAACACCAACATCGTAAACCTCATAGTACTATTTCCTGTCATTTAAATGCATTTCAATTCTGGCTCTGCTTGATTTTTCACTCCAAATAGTTGTAACACTGAACTAAGCAGCTTCAGTTTCCTAGTAGAAAAGAGATTTTCTTGAACCACAGTGTTGTTAGCTCCTATTGGGCCAACCATACTTGATAGTATACTAATCCTACCAAGAACTTGAGCATAATTGCAACTTGTGAGAACTGTCACTACTCTCCTGTAATTATAGAGCACATGGATCAGTGGAAACAAGAACATTTACCTAGGGATGCACACATAGATTTCAGAGATGGAAAGCTTTTACTGACACATTGGCAATGTGGGCCACAAAGTATCAAATGAGCTTCAGCAATCTAAAGGCATGGTGTACAAGATTTCTTTAGACTGCCATTGGTCTTAATTCCTTTCCCCTTTCTTTGGATGTAAACCCATTTCTAATTCCTTCGATCCTTTGCTGTAAGCCGTTTACTGTAGCATACCAGAATTAGCATCAGTATCATCGCCACAGTACCTTTTCCGTGGTGGACGCATCTTCTGCTACTGTGTTACAGCAGAGGACTGTAAACCCTCTTTCGAAAACACTGTTTATACAGTGGACCTCTGCAGTGATGCAGTTGATTCGGATCCCTGAGTGAGTGGCCTAGCTAGACGAATATGATGGTTAGAAGCTCATGCGTCAGGCTTCCAATCCCTTGTGTGTCAAGACTAAACAAATCGAAAAGGTAACGCTAATGCTCACATACTTATTAGTCTTCATTTCCAATGTGGGGGCGTGTTCATCAAAAGATAGAATCATCAGTGAGTTGCTCTATCAACCTCGCTATATCCAGTAGCCACCAGCAGTCATGATGACCTCGCATCAACATTGCTTTGTGATGCAAGAAACACTAAGCATGTTGTAACACAGCATCTGTGGGTTAAAATAATAACATGCCTTTGAGATCATCGTCGTACTGCTTTTTATTTATTTATTCAGAACAGAACTGAAATGCAACCATTTTATGTTGGAAATTGACGCATATGAGTCAGGCTTATTTTCTATAATTCCAAAGCATATATGGTTTAGTATCATATTACTAAGACAAGGTAGAGGTAACCAATATATAAGGTAAAATCATTGCCACTCTTTAAAATATATGACACATGGATGGCGATGGCATGAGGAGGGCTTTAGCTAAACACATGTGCACACGCACATACGCGCACGCGTATTCGCGTATTTTCGCGTGGAAAATCGCGTGACTTGTGACTTAACTTCCCACCATTTTCTGAACTAGTATGTGATATCCCTGAGGAGGATAACAATCTAGTCGCAGAAGCTCCTCGCAAGAGTAAGAGACAAAGGGTTGAGAAAACCTTTGGTGATAATTTTATTGTATACCTCGTGGATGATGTGCCAAAGACTCTTTCAGAGACTTATGCACCTTCTGATGCTGAGTATTGGAAAGAAACAGTCTGTAGCGAGATGGACTCTATTATGGCTAACGGGATTTGGTAGATCACTGATCGTCCTATCGGGTGTAAACCTATAGGATGTAAGTGAATTTTTAAAAAGAAACTAAGGCCTGATGGTACTATTGAGAAGTACAAGGCAATGCTTATGGCCAAGGGTTACACCCAGAAAAAGGGAGAAGATTTCTTTGATACCTATTCTCCTGTCGCCAGACTAACTACCATCAGAGAGCTCCTTACGTTAGCATCTTCCTATGGTTTACATGTCCATCAAATGGACGTAAAGACAAATTTTCTTAATGGAGAGTTTGGGGACACTACTACAAAAAGGCTAATACTGGACGCCTCATCACAGATGGTTGACCAAAACCGTCTGTATTAAATACAATCATAGACGGTTTTGGTTTAGCGACCGTCTGTGTTACTGGCTGCGCTAAAAACCATATGTGGAGAAGTAATATCACAGATGGTTCGTATTGAAAACCGTCTGTGATACTACTAAATATCGCAGACGGTTCTTGTTCAGAACCGTCTGTGATACTTCACTGACGGTTTTCAACACGAGTCGTCTGTGACTTCCCATCCTCATCACAGACGGTTTTTACCATGGCTTGAAATCACTAATGTCGACGATCGAATCGCCGATCTTAAGAAAATGAAAGAGGAAAATGACGCGATAATTCCTGGGAGAAAATGGGGCCGCTCTTTATTGATATGAACTGGATTTACAAAGGGGGGTGCTCTCGACCCGACTAGGGACTAATCCTAATTACACTGGATGTGAAGATTGCTATCTTGCTTGTCTCAGTTTGCCTCTTGATATGTAGAACTTGTGTTGATGTTTCGCTCTGCCCCTTGGTCTTCTGTGCTTCATGCTTAAGTAACTTCTGAAGGGGTGGTAGTTATTCCTGGAGGAGGCGTCTCTGGTGAAGCGTTGCGACTAGTTGGGGCTTAGTGCACAGTTAACAATGTGTCTAACTGCACGACGGTTCAGCGCCCGAGAGACATCAAACCGTTTGGTAGTTGTTGTCAGTGTCTTTAAAATTATCTAACCGTGTGGTATGAAGTATACATCACATGCTATATTCATCGCCCAGTAAGAATATATTCGGAATTAGTTATAAACATCAGTTCATAGCATTTCCGAGCAGTTACCTGGTCGGAGGCTAGGTACAGGACCTTGTCTGACCAGGGTACCCTTATGTAACCTCTGGAATCCTTACGACCAGTGAGGTCGTTAGCCTTAGGGGGTTACGACCATGAAGATGTATGGTCTTTTATTGTGTATTAAAATAATACACAGAGGTTTTAATCCTCGTCAGCTAGCCCCCGAACTTTAAATGAACAGGTCGTGTGAACACTTTTCCTCCAACGAAGTCGTGTCGGACAGACCTCATTTAATGTCATGATATACGAAGTGGTCGGTGTTCACTTTAAAGTTGAGAACCTACCTTGGGAACCTAAGAGTTTTTCTGTCTGTTGGACAAAAAAAATATGTTTTCATCAGTTGACTTTTTTTTTATCAATCCCCATTGCAGTTAAAGACCCGAAGCTATAAAACCTCCATTGCTGGGCTCTAGAGTTTTTATGCTTCCAGATCTTCTTCAAATCCTCTTCAGTTCCTTGCTAAGAAAATCTTTCCGATTTCTTATTGCCTTTCCGATCTCAAAGCCTCCTCCGACCACTACTCATCCCTTTGAGAAATTTCACTATGTCGGATCAAATCACAAAGTGGATGGCTTCATATCTGAATGAGAAGAAGCTTAAAGTGCTGGAGAAGATGGGAATGCTCACAAACAAGAATCTGATCGAATGGAGATCAGCGGTCGAGGAGCACTTTCCGAGCCGCGAAGATGGGGAAATTCCAGTCTTCCTCGCTCACATCGAGTGCGGGCTGAGGGTACCGGTGCACAAATTTCTTCCTCGTGTTTTAGAGTATTATGAGGTGGAATTGGTGAATTTGGCCCCTAATTCCATCGCCAATATTAACATTTTTATCTACCTATGTGAGGCATACCTGAGAGTACGTCCAAATTTGAGGCTCTTCAGGTATTTTTATCGGATGGCGATGTCGGGGAAATCCACGGGGACTCCTGGAGAATGCACGCTGCGCCTTCATGACGGGAAGGCCAATGAGTACATCCAAATGTACTCAAAATCCTCGTGATCATCATGGAAAAAGAGCTGGTTCTACATGACGGTTACGAGGGATGATGGCCTTTACTTCACCGGAATTAAGGCGAACGAGAATCCCAAGTGGAGGAAGACCATGGAGAAGGCAGGAGTGGTCGAAAGATGGGTGAATGCCATTTATGACCTGAGGGTCAAGGGCTTGAATTCCTGGCATGTGGTGAGGGACTTCACTAAACGCCAGATTAGTCCTTTGAGGCTCCGGACTCATTCCTTGCTCTGGTCTATTGGTCGTGATGAAGCTATCTCAGGAGGTGGTAAGTCTTTGAGAAAAGCTCCGACCAGTATGATTCATTATTTGATTATCGTAATACCTTAAAATTTGCTCTTGTCTCCTTCCTTTCTTCCTTTTTTTTAAAAAAAAGGACTTTCTACTGAGGAAAACAGAGAGCGGATCAGGATGATCTGCGCTAGGGAGCCTGGTGAGAAGACTGCATTCCCTGACATTTTGGCAATAGCCTCTGTTGAAGAGAGATTGGCAAGACTTAAGGTAGATAATCAAACCTCTTTTATCATGTGTGTGTGTGTATTCTCCGACCAGTTCATTGATCTTGCTCTATTTTTGTTGTCGGTCGGGTTGCGAATTGTACAATCAGGTGAGGATCAACATCCCACCATGGCTCCGACCGATTCGTGCTCTGATGCACTGTAAGAAGATGAATCTCCCGAGGTAATAGAGCATGAATGAAGAATATATATACTTTGGATAAAAAAATTCATCACCTAACCAAATTCGTTTTTCGATTTAGGTGGAGAAAAATGAAGGTCCACAGAGCGTAGTTGCGAAAACTATAGACTCCAGTTTGGTCGTTCACGACCATACAATTGTTACTGAAACAATTGATCTGGAGGTTGATGAAACCACTCCCTCCAATCTGATGGTCAGGGATTCTATCTTCGACCAGTTGGTCGAGGATATTGTCTCTGATATCCTGTCAGAGGATATGAGGGGTTTAACCAATCCTACTGACTCAAAACTGGCGAAATTGGTTGAGAAGAAAAGGAAGACTAGCGGTATAGAGTTTACTCTATTGCGTTTCAAAGTCAAATCTAAGAAACTAACTAGGTGTGTACAAATGAAAAGAGGTCGTATGAGTGTATACCTTTAATAGTTTCTTGATGATTTGGTGTTTTGAACTCCCCTTCTTTGTTTTGTGCAGTCTTCGGTGTTAGGTCGATTCCACGAGAATCTTCCGAGGACCCTAAGACTGTGGAAGTTATTGACCAAAGCACTTCCCAGGACAAAGTTCCTGAGGTTATAGTGGTCGAAGAAGCCCCAGAGCAGGTGCCAAAGACAACGATCGAGTTGGATCCATTGGTGGTTCTAACTCCTTCTACGGAGGTAGATGCCCCTAAAGGCCCTCAACAGGTTCTGACCAATGTTGGTAATCCCTCTCAACCTGACAAGTTCCCTTTTCACCCCCGATTTATCGAGGATAAGGAGCTTGACAAGGCATGTGGAAAAATATCGGATCACCAAATCAAAATGCGTCCTGATTTGATATTTGAAGGTTATAATGATTTGGCAATCCGAGTAACTATCTACGACTAGTTTCATAGTTTTTCTTAAAAGTTTATAGGAAACTTTAAAGAGAGAATGATATTTGTGTAGCATATGGTCGAGAACTTCACTGTGGTCGGAGGACTAACCCAGCGAATTAAGGACTTAGAGCAAAAGCACTCCGAACTGGAAAGTAAGGACCTTCCTCTTAACCTTTTTCCTTCTTCAATGCTTTGTTCTTCTTTAATTATTCCCTTATCGCATTCGATAGATTTGGAAAAAATAAAAGAAGAAGTCGTGGCTGGTAAAGCCAAAATAACTCTGCTTGAAGAAGAGAATCAAGCTAAGGACCGGTCGATTGCAGAGGCATCGACCAGGAATGAGACACTGAACAAGAGAATTGAATGTAATAGGTCATAGATTTGACTTATTATCTCCCTCTGATCATGTTGTGCTTTACTACTTGTTTTACTCGTGTAGAGCAAACGCAAGCGCTGAACAGAACCGAAAAGGCTCTAGAATTTGAGCAGAGAAAGGAGGCAGCTCTTGTGCAGAATCTTGATGACAAGATTCATGCTTTGAACAAGATGATCTTTGATACGGGATCAGGATCAAGCATGCCTGATTTAAGAGATCCAATAGAGAAAATGAACTACTTAGGCTAACTTCTAGAAGATCTCGGTGGTCTGCTCAAAACTATTCGAGAGAATTATGCCCAGGCTATGAAAGAAGGCGTTGCTACTGGAGTCAATTTTGTGCTGGTAAAACTGAAGGCTTCCGACCCCTCTATTAATCTCCAAGCCGTTGAGGATGACTTCAACTGCCTGCCTGATGAGGTGACCAAGCTTATGGAAGAACTTAGGCCACTTGGAGACAAAATTGTAGAGGAGATGGATGTCAGATCTCCATGAAGCAGTAATTAGTCTGGAGATATTCAAGAGTAGGGCATTGTAATATAAGAATTGTAAATAAAACTTACCTTTGTGTCACCAACAATCATCTTTTTATCCCGTTGACTTTTTGTAAAATTCTCGTATACTCCCTAGCCCCCGACTACTTTGTAGTAGAAGAGCTTTACTAGACAAGCAGTTAGCCAAGAAGGAGAAATAAAAAGTCGAAACCATTGTTTGGAGGGTTTATACTGATCATAAGACAGACCTGATCGTAACAATACTAGGAAATCATTTTGGTCGGAACCAATGTATGATTTCGACTAGTTATAGATCTTTTGTTTGTCATAATCGAAATACCAAACAAAATTGTATATGGTCGAAAAAAAGATTTGTTGTATTGACAAAAGTAGAAATGCAAGAATGCATGCAAAAAACGATAAGTGATCGTATTTATATATACGACCCAAAAACTGGTCGGAAAATACTATTAAGAATAGAAGGTATAGAAAAATATTTCACAAAAGCGTGCTGTGCTCAAGACCGATTGGCAAATAAGATCGTAAGAAAAGAACCGTCGCTAGGAAGCTCC
Source organism: Phyllostachys edulis (assembly GCA_036346405.1). NCBI lineage: Eukaryota > Viridiplantae > Streptophyta > Magnoliopsida > Poales > Poaceae > Phyllostachys > Phyllostachys edulis. The sequence goes on along the minus strand of CM070560.1, from coordinate 7,329,666 downwards.
TTCCATTAAGGTGACCACGTCATGAAAATGGAGAGACTTCGACTAGGAGGCTTTCCGTGTCCCAACCAGTAGCCAAATGAGAGTAGAACAGATTTTTGAAATGAAGAAATATAACCTTCATAATCTTAATAGTATAAGACACTACATGAAGTTTTTTAATACTATGCTCTATTTACTTGTATGGTTGCGCGTGGAATCATTCATGGAATGATCATGACTAGGACCTATACAGCGTATAACACAGATGTCATTGCCAAAGAGTAACAGAGATCCTGATAAAGGATATCGGAGAGAAAAAATTATCTTCTCCGACCATCTTAAACAACAATAATAGGTGACCAGAATATAGGTATAGATATATAAACCATATCACTCGTCGAAAAGAAATGAATGAATGCATTAATGAAATGAAATGAATTGAAATAATGTAAAAAAGAATTAGACATAGAACTTACGCAATTGATCAATGTTCCAAGAATTTGACAAAACTTGCCCGTCCGACATGGCTAGTCGTACAGATTCTGGTCAGGTAACTTCGACCACAGTGTAAGGACATTCCCACTTGGGAGAAAGTTTGTTGCGATTTGTCTGATTCTGAATTTTTTTTAGAACTAGATCACCTACAGCAAGGCTGCGAGGTTGCACCTTACGACTATGGTACCTTCGCATGGCTTGTTGATATACTCTGATCGTACCAGTGCTTGGTTTCGTCGTTCTTCAAGGAGATTGATATCGTCGAGTCGTTGTTCATTCTGATCGCTTTCGTTGAAACAATCAGTTCGAGCAGAGCCAAGTTTTAGTTCTGGAGGAAGCATGGCTTCAGCACCATAAACTAAGAAAAATGGCGTTTCACCGGTCGCACGACTAGTCGTGGTTTGAACGGCCCATAATACAGACGGAAGTTCTTGGATCCAAGCTCCTGACCGTTTGATTAACTGGTCGAATACTCGGCGTTTGATCCCCTGCATGATGATACCATTGGCTCGCTCAACTGCTCCATTGCTCTGTGGATGAGCAACCGAAGCAAAATGAACCTTGATACCAAGTTCGTCGCAGAATTCTTGGAATTAACTGCTTGAGAACTGGACACCGTTGTCTGTGATTATACAACTGGGTACACCAAATCGTGTGATCAAAATTTTTGCCAGAAATCTCTTAGCGGCCTCAGTTGTAGTTTTAACAACAGGCTCGGCTTCAATCCATTTTGTAAACGTGTCAATCATGACGAAAAGGAATTCGAAGCCCCCGGGTGCTCTTGGGAAAGGTCCCAGAATGTCCAGTCTCCAGGTTGCAAAAGGCCAAGAAAGAGGAATTGTTTGTAAAGCTTGCGCCGGCTAATGTACTTGTCAGATATGAAACTGACATTGTACACACTTCGTCACTGAGCTCTTTTGCATCATGAAGGGCGTTGGCAAGAGTATCCTTGCTCAAGGCTTTATCGACCAAATGTTCTATAGGAATGATGTGCTCCATGACTCCTTCATGGATTTGGTTAGCAACTTAATGCCATCGGTTGAGATATGCATCTCATCAACACTCCGTGAGATCCTCGTTTATGCAAGGTACGCTCAATAAGAGTGTGTGATTTGGCTTTTAGTATATCGATCACTGTACATCATCTTCGGAATTATGTCATGTCAAGATAATTGTAGATCGATGTCATCCAGTCTCTATCTTGATCGTGACAGTGCCAACCGTCAACGACCTGTGGAGCATCCATGTTCTCATGATCGATATGTACGACCTATAAGGAATCATGCATGATCTCGGAAGGCTCGACCACCGAGGGCGAATCAAGTTGCTCGAGAAAAACTCCGGGTGGGACGGTTGTCCTCGTGTAGGCCATCCGTGCCAACTAGTCTGCCAGAAAGTTTTCCTTTCTAGGAATATGCTGGATCTAAAAACCGAAGAAGTGCTTTTCGAGTTTCCGTACTTCCGCCAGATAAGATGACATCTTGGTACTCGAGCATTGATACTCTTTCCCTACTTGATTCGCTACTAGTTGAGAATTGCCTTTCACTAGTAATTTGCGAATCCCGAGCGGGCTGCTCGGAGTCCTGCTAGTAAACCTTCATATTCTGCCATGTTGTTTGTGGCAGGAAAATTTAACTGGATGGCGTACTTGATGTGTTCGCCAAGAGGGATATCAAGACAACTCCAACCCCGAGTTTTTAGCATCAAGGAGCCGTCAAAGTACATTGTCCACTCATCGTGGTGTTTGTACTCGGGCCCTTGGGTGGGTTTAGGGTTTGTCCATTCGGCAATGAATTCTGCTATTGCTTGGGACTTGATTGATGTTCGTGAGATGAAATGGAGGTCGAACGCCCCTAGCTCAACTGCCCATTTTGCTATTCGTCCTGATGATTCCCTGTTTCCAAGGACTTGACCAAGGGGATACCCGGGTTGGTACGACCACTTTGTGGGCTTGAAAGTAGTGCCTTAACTTCCTCGAAGACATAAGGAGACCATAGAGCAACTTTTGCACCTGTGGGTATCTTTCTTTTGGTCCATGTAAGACTTTGCTTACGTAATAAACAGGTCGTTGGATGTTATTCCTTTCTACGACCAGTACACCGCTAACTGTCTGTGGTGTTGCTTTGTGAACTTTTCAGGAATCGCTAGGACTTCCTTATCGTCGGGTCTGCGGTTCTTTTTCTTCTTGAGAGACTTCTTATTCTTTTTCTCTGGTTTGTCCAGGCTGGGCTGGGGAACCTTGTCTTTCCGATCAATGGCTTCACACCACTCGATTGCTTCGCTAGTGGTGGCGTACTTGTAGGCCATGTCAAAAAGTTCGACAGTTGTTCGTGGAGAGTTCACGGCTATGTCCTCCGTAAACCGTCGATTCCTCAGACCTGTTTTAAAAGCCTGGATAACAGATGACTCTGCGACCTCCGGTATGGAATTACGAACCTGACTGAACCTCTTGATGTATTAACATAGCGTCTCATCAGAGCCCTGCTGGATTCGGTGGAGATCGTCCTTCTTTCCAGGGCGGTCGTACGTACCTTGGAAGTTGGCAATTAAAAGGTCGCAGAGTTGTTCCCAAGTATAGATTGATCCGACTGGTAGGTTTAATAACCACGACCGGGCAGACCCTTCGAGCACGGTGGGTAAATAGTTAGCCATCATATTCTCATCGCCACCGATAGCTCTGATGGTGGTGGTGTATATTTGGAGAAACTCCAATGAGTTTTGGGTCCCATTGAACTTGTCCAAGTTGGCCGATCGGAACCGGTTAGGCCAACGCACAACTTGGAGCCCTGCAGAGAAGGCTCGACAACCCGTGATCGATTCATGGCGCCTTCTTTGAAAAGGTGCCGGATTGTTAGTGATAAAATCAGAGTGTTAGTGATTTCAAGCCATGGTAAAATCGACGTGTTAGTGATTTCAAGCCATGGTAAAATTAGAGAGTTAGTGATTTCAAGCCATGGTAAAATTGCAGAGTAAGGAAAATTCAAAGCCATGGTAAAATTAGAGAGTAAGAAAAATTTCAAGTCACAGACGGTTTTTAATACAAACCGTCTGTGATAAGATATATATCACAGACGATTTTTAATACGAACCGTCTGTGATAAGATACTTATCACAGACGGTTCGTATTAAGAACCATCTGTGATATGTCGTCACATATGGTTTTTGTATGAAACCGTCTGTGATTCGCAGCGCGGGAGTTTGAAAAATTTTGAACGTGCGCGCGGGCGGCAAAATGTTTTGGCGCTGTCCTTATATATTATAGCCACCCCAGCCTTCTTTTCCATCAGTCTCTCCCTCTCTCCTCCCCACACCGAGCTCCAGCGACCACCCTCGATTCCTCATCACGGTTCAGCGAGGAGACACAGCCGATGACGACGATGAGGAGGGATGCGGAGGAGCTCCTTGTCTACCGGAAGGTACGTGTACATCCCCATAACATACATAATTTGTTAGCTGTTTGTTGTAAAGAAAATTATCTTAATTTTGTGTTACCTAAGGTCGGAGCGCCGCTAGAGGTTTTCAATCGTCTCTCCTTGCCGATGAGCTTGAGTCGAACTCAACGACATGTAAGAACATCTTGTGATATGCTGGTGAGGTACAGAGAGGAGCTCACAAGACCAATCTAAGAAGCCGATGAGTTCTTCAGGAGCTTGGAGTCATAGATGGTTTCTACCTAGTTTAACTTTGTAACTTTATTCTTTATTTCCCAATCGGAGGGGACGTTGTGAAACCTTTTGTTTCCCTTTCCTATAGTGTGTTTGCCATCAGAATTTTAATTGGATTTTAGTTGTCTTGCTAGAGGTTGCATATGGAAACTACTGTCTAGCACTTGATTGGTTTGGCTCAAAATCCAATTTTTTTTTTGCGATAGAAAAAACTATCAAAGACAGTTCTTGTTCAGAACCGTCTGTGATAGCTTTTCATAGACAGTTCAAAAAACATCTGTGATGACTCATGTCATCACTGACCCATAAACTCAGACGGCTCACAAAACCGTCTGTGATGACGTTTTTGAACCGTCTGTGAAGACCTTTTTTGTAGTAGTGGGAAGAAATCTATATGGATCAACCGAATGCTTTTGTGATTTTTGGACAGGAAAATAAGGTATGCAAATTTTTGAAATCCTTATATGGTCTAAAGCAAGCATCTAAACAATGACACAAGAAGTTTGATAAAACTTTGACATATGCTGGCTTTGTTGTGAATGAAGCTGATAAATGAGTATATTATCGTTATGGTGGGGGATAAGGAGTGATCACGTGCCTGTATGTGGATGGCATACTTATATTTGGAACAAACACTGCCGTAATTGACGAGATCAAATCTTTCTTATCTCGATGTTTTGATATATATGAAATACTTAGGAGAGGCAGATGTCATTCTGAATATTAAATTGATCAAGAACGAGGATGGGATCACTTTGAACCAATCCCATTATGTTAAGAAAATCTTAAGCCATTTTGTCTATGAGAATTGTAAACTTTATTCAACGCCCTATGATGCGAGCATTAAGCTTCGAAAAAACCAAGGGCCAGGAAAAGATCAATTAAGATATTCGTAAATTATTAGGTCACTCATGTATTTAGCTAGTGCCACAAGACCTGACATTTCATTTGCTGTGAGCAAATTAAGTCGGTTTACATCTAGTCTAGGAGATGATCACTGGGAGGCACTTAGAAGAGTGTTGCGTTACTTGAAAGGCATAACATCTCTTGGAATTACTTATATTGGATATCCTTCTGTATTAGAAAGATACAGTGATTCCAATTAGATCTCTGATGCGAATGAGATCAAAGCTACAAGTGGCTATGTGTTCACTTTAGCTGGTGCTGCAGTTTCATGGAGGTCTTACAAACATACCATATTGACAAGGTCAACCATGGAAGCAGAACTTGTAGCACTTGACACAGCCACTGTTGAGGCTGAATGGCTGAGAGAGCTTCTGTTGGACTTGCCATTGGTTAAGAAACCAATACCATCAATCCTGATGTACTGTGATAATCAAACAATGTTGGCTAAAGTCACAAGTACCAATGATAATATGAAGTCTTCCAGACATATGAAGCGTAGGCTTAAATCTGTCAGAAAACTGAGAAACTCCAGAGTGATTGCTGTGAATTATATTCGCACTGATAAAAATTTGGCAGACCCTTTTACAAAGGGGTTAGCACATAAAGTGATTTCAGTTGCGTCTATGGACATGAGAATAAGACCCATTTGAGTTACATCACAATGGTAACCCATACCTTCTTGATTAGAGATCCTGTGACTTAGGCAATGGGAAAAACAAGTTGATGTTGTAACAAGAGAGTACATATTCATTGAATCAATGTCCTAATAGACAGATTACTCTTGGCTGTATGGAAGGTTGGCATAAAGCCTTAATATATTCTGTTGTCCACATGAGGAAAAGGTATTAGCCTGCAGGATACCTAGAAAGAATATACTTACTTGAGCCTAACTGTGTGATCGCAGTTCACGAGAATAGGGCATTCTCTTGAAAGCTCATGAGCAGATAAGAGAGCATGACCAAATAATGCTCTATTTAGGCGTGATTCTTTGATAGCCTAGTATCAGTTGAGATTTCAAGTGAAATCTAATCACGAAAAGCTATGAAGTCAAGGCATAATCCATTCATCAGCTGTGGGAAGATGAATCTTGTCATTATAGGTGTAAGTTCAACCTGTACGGGACTTACACTAAAAGACTGGTATATTAACAATACTTCAGCACAGTATCTTTGACATCTTTTTGCTTCTTGCTTTGGAATTGGTAGGGGATTGTTGGAAATTGGTCCATATGAGTGATGCCCATTTTCTATAATTCCAAAGCATGTATGGTTTAGTACCATATTGCTAAGACAAGGCGGAGGTAACCAACATATAAGGTGGAGTCCTTGCCACTTTTTAAAACATGCCACTTTGGCTAAACACACACGCACGCACGCACGCGCGCGCGTATTCACGTATTTTCGCGTGGAAAATCACGTGACTTATGACTTGCGAAGCGACCGTACCGTGACGTGGCGCGCCACTTGACAGACCAAGTCCACCTTATTTTTGTTGAACCATGCATCACTCTCTCTCTGTTTGAATAAGATTCAAATGTTTGAATTTGAGGCTTTATTGGGTGTTGATGACATGCAGTCACCAGTAGGTAAATGACTAATTAAATGTGTCAGTTATCAGTGAGTAAATGACTGTTTAATCAGGTCAGTTCACAGTCTGCATCTCTATATCTATGCCTGAAGACGTCCAGAGCATTGCGCGTAACACCACTGTCTGCATTTCTTCTTTTCTTCCTTCTGCAAACCTGTGCTGTTGTATTGTGCTGTCTGAACCTCGTTGACTCTTCTTCTCGGCGTGCACCATAAAGAAGGGAAGCGGTATCTCCGAGCCATTGCTGCTGTGAAGACCTACATGGGGGACGACAATAAGGTTTCTAGAATGTTGAAAATGAGGGCAATGTTTTAATTCCAGATTTTAATAGAAGGCAAATATTGCAAATGACTAATGATGCATAAATCAGTACTAACAACAGGCAATTCATTGTACTTCACAATATATGAAAAAAAAACAGAATGTAAACAAGTCAATCAGTCACACAAAAGACTTACTGATAGGTCCGATGAAGGACAGGAAGTAGCACAAACGCAAACTCGATGCTGCTCTTCTTTTTGTAACTTTGATGCAATGGAAGCTAATAGTAGTGGTAACTCAGTTGAGTGAGCGTGTCAGGTCATGCTCATGCTCATGCAGATTCCTATATATCCAAGTGGGGCAACCTATGCTCAAAGCTCTTGCTGCTCTCTCTGAATTTTGCACAGTTTGTTGCCTGAAACTTTGAGTTCTAGCTACTAGCGAGTGATCCATGTAGGATCTCTTCCTGATGTTTAGTTACAAGGGCATGTTAGTTAATTACTTTTCAGTTGAAGAGTGGATGTTTCATTCGAAGAGCTAGCAGTCAATTGCTCCAAGAGGTAAAGAACTGAAGATACATTGGGTCAGTATTCAGTACACTGGTAAACTTGTGACCAAGTGTACACAATACCATAATCATGATACAAATCTTGACTTCTACTCTCACAATTTTTCTGATCAATACCCAGTCCCAAGCATTGACTTGCATGAAAAAATACAGTACTAAGAATGATCATATCATAGGTTTAAGTAAAAGTTACTCATCTTACCAGATGCCCAGATGGAGCACTCAAGTGTACAAACTGTCACCTGTCCTTTGTTCTTGATACATTGTGAGTGTAGAAATCAAGGCAAATCATAACCCGCAACAGATAGAGCACTGCTGATCCAAGAACTTAAGTTGATCGATCTAGTGTACAAACACTCATCTTGTTTTCGTGAACCAAGTAAAATAAGCTTCAGATTTGACCTCATTTTTATGCACCCTGTCTGCATGCTGCGCGGCAAAATGGATGCTGCAACCTCTGCAAGCGGCACTAGAGACAAACCAAACGAGTCAGCAGTGGAAGAAGAGAAAGCTTTGCTGGCAACTCAAGCAAACTGACCTGAAATCTTAACAGCAAAGTTGACCGACTTTGAACTGAAGTGGTAGTTTAATAAAGAACAAAAAAAGTCAGTTGAAAGTTTTGAATGTATATTATAGTTACTCTAGTTAATTAATTATCTAATGATTGAGCTTAATTGGATAATTAGTACTTGTAATCAGGCTGGTATCTGAATCCTGTTTTGCTCCATACTTATCTGAATGCTGGCATATACATGTAGCAAGGCTCTTTTTCAGCCATGGTTCTTGGAGGGGTCAAAAGAAATAACACCTACATCGTAAACCTCATAGTACTATTTCTTGTCATTTAAATGCATTTCAATTCTGGCTCTGCTTGATTTTTCACTCCAAATAGTTGTAACACTGAACTAAGCAGCTTCAGTTTCCTAGTAGAAAAGAGATTTTCTTGAACCACAGTGTTGTTAGATTCTATTGGGCCAACCATACTTGATAGTATACTAATCCTAGCAAGAACTCGAGCATCATTGCAACTTGTGAGAACTGTCACTACTCTCCTGTGATTTTAGAGCATATGGATCAATGGTAACAGGAACATTTACCTAGGGATGCACACATAGATTTCAGAGATGGAAAGCTTCTACTGACACATTGGCAATGTGGGCCACAAAGTATCAAATGAGCTTCAGCCAGGGATTTCAAAATCGGCCGAAAACCGGTTTTACTGGTTCTACCGGACACCCCCCCCCCCCGGTAGAACCACAAACCGGGGCCGAAATTTCGGTTTTGGTTGATTTTTTGCCGAATTTGATTGAATTTTGGCCGAATTTGAATTTTTTAAATTTAAAATCCAAAAATTTCAAAAAAAATTGAAATTTTCGACCTTACCGGCCCAATCGGACCCCCCCTGGTAAAAAAAAATTCACCGATAAAAAAAAACCCTGGCTTCAGCTGCCTAAGGCCTGGTGTACAAGATTTCTTTAGATTGCCATTGGTCTTAATTTCTCCCCCCTTTCTTTGGATGTGAACCCATTTCTAATTCCTTCGTTCCTTTGCTGTAAGCTGTAACCCAAAGCCCTTTACTGTAGCATACTAGAATTAGCAGCAGTACCATCGCCACAATACTTTTTCCCGCGGTTGACACAGGGTTTGCTATAGTGCTACGGCAGAGTACTGTTCAACCTCTCTCGAAAACACTGTTCATACGGGTGGACCTCTACAGCGATTGCAGATGATCCGGATCCTTGAGTGAGTGGCCTAGCTAGACAAATGTGATGATTAGAAGCCCATGCGTCAGCCTTCCAATCCCTTGTGTGTCAAGACTAAACAAATCGAAAAGGTAACGCTAATGCTCACACACTTAGTAGACGCTAATGCTCACATACTTAGTAGTCTTCATTTCCAATGTGGGGGTGTGTTCATCAAAAGATAGAATCATCAGTGAGTTGCTCTATCAACCTCGCTATATCCAGTAGCCACCAGCAGTCATGATGACCTCGCATCAACATTGCTTTGTGATGCAAGAAACACTAAGCATGATGTAACAAAGCATCTGTGGGTTAAAATAATAATATGCCTTTGAGATCATCATCGTACTGCTATTTATTTATTCAGAACAGAACTGAAATGCAACCATTTCACTTTTGCTAAGCAAGCCTGAAAGTCTCTACAAGGTTAATTAGGCTTTGAAGCACCGTTCATGCTCATTTTGAGTTTCAGAGTCTAACTGCAACAGCAGGATATTGCACTATGGACGAAAAATTCAGCAGGGCCTGTTGAATCTGGAGGGGAAGGAATTATGGGAGTTTGGCAGCCTTTGGACCCCGGGGAGTCAGTCAATCGAGTGTTGGCGCATGGCGTGGCTAAAGCAGAAGTAGGGCAGCATGCATGAAATTTTCACCATTTCCCGGGTGGACGCATCGATCATGCATGAGACACGCATTGGACTGGGTTGGAGCTGGAGGCGTGCGTGCCGGCGACAGCAGCGGCGTGGATTGTTTCGCACTCGATCTCGCGGCGCTTTTCTGCGAAAACTTAGGTGGAAAGCGACCGACTCGACGCGACCAAAAGAGAAGCTTCTTTTGTACTCCTACTCTCGCTCAGCTGCTGCTACTATCTTCTTCAGAATTGAGATTCTCGAGGGTTTGAACCCAAGACCTGGGCTGTATGCACACGTATGCTGTATGCTTAAACATGGTTTCAAAATTCTTTTATATCGAATAAAATTAATCTAAGACCGGTTTTTTTTACTGGTTTGGATTTTTGACAGGCAAAACAGATTTTCGGGCCTGTTTTTTGAACCTGGAGTAGTAATCAGGTGCTGCATGATACTGCGTCAGTTAATTTAAGCAGGGGTGAAGAACCATTAACAGTGATCTATAAAACAACAGGCAGTATATAATTATGACCGGATTTTTTTAATATCAAAATGCTCAGACGGAAAAAAAAGAAGCTTTTATTAACGGTAAGGATTAAGTACATATTTCCCTTAACTATGCACGAAGTTTAATATTCGTCCCTCAACCGAAATATCAGATATAATGTATCTTCGAAGTGTGAATACCGGACAAAAGCAACCCTTCCATATCTTTGAGAGCTGTTTCGTCCGACATGACATCCACGCTGGCCATTGATAGGACGTCACTCTCACTACCGGACGAGAAATTGTCCAACTCTCTCTGTCGTAGCTAAAAGACTAGACAGTGGGTACGGAGGGTACTCCGTACCCTTTGTCTTGGGAGAAGGACCAAAGGGAGGAGCCAAAGATAAGTGTGTATGAATGTATTGTTCATGAGTGTTGAATGAGGAGATTCCCTTGTTACATGCCCATGGGGCTTTACTTATAGGGGGGCAAGAAGGGATATTTACCTTCTTGCCCCCATAGGCGAGAGAGAGAGAGGGGGGGAGCATTTTAGGTATATTTGTCTAAAATACACTATACAGACTAGATTTACACAAGTATAGTATCACCGATAGCACACCGGTATCCCTGACGACTCTAGGGTGCGAGGCACCCCTTGGTGCCCTGCTACGACAACTCCTTCGTCTACGTGGGCCGAGGTCGCGAGGACAGATCTTGTGGTCCCGAGAGGCGAGCGGAAGCAATCCTGTCGCCCGGCCTCAAGAGTCGATACTCCGGAGACGACGTGAACCGTGAAGGGCCTCGGAGCCGGCCGAAGGTGGAGCGCTGAGGGGGCTCTGGAGGCGGCCGGTGGCGGGGCACCGAGGGTGTGCCGGAGGGAGATCCATGTCTGGGCCGCCCCGCCGAGGCTATAGCCTCGAGGCGCGGTGTGAACAAAGCAGATCTTGAGCCACCCCACCGAGGCATGGGCCTCGAGGCGGGGGTGGCCGGTGTGGAGCTCCTCCCCACCCCCACCGAGGCATGGAACTCGAGGCGGGCGTGGGCGGCCGACACGGAGCCGCCCCACCGAGGCATGGACCTCGAGGCAAGCGGCGGGCGGTCGGCGTGGAGCTGCCCCCTCCGAGGCCGGGCGGTTGGTGCCGGGCGTGAGCCGCCCGCCCCTCCGAGGAGGGTGGTGGTGAAGCCGGGCGTGAGCCGCCCCACCGAGGCATGGGCCTCGAGGCAGAGGAGGCATGTCGGGCCGCCCGCCGAGGCTATAGCCTCGAGGCGGTGGCAGCGGAAGTCGGCCTGAGCCACCCCACCGAGGCATGGGCCTCGAGGCGGGGGCGTGAGTGTGAACTGTCGCGTCATGGCGATCATTCTTGCCTTCAATTTTGATTATTTCTTTGGTGTGACCGCTTGAGATGCTCCTATTGGGGTTGGGGACCTAGTACCGTGCCCCCATTTGGCCGCTCCTGGTCAAGCGTCCTCGTGACTTGGAGGGGTGCGAAGGGTTTTTGCCTACTTGCCTGAGGAGTTACCGCTGGGCTCGCTCGAGGTCGCCGTCCCCCAACTTCATTTGCTTGGGCGTGTTTGAGAGCCCAGAAGCTAGCGAGGGGGGAGGCGAAGCCGATCGCCGTCCCCCAACTTTCTTTCCTTAGGCTCATTTGAGATCCCATAAGCTAGCGAGGGGGAGGCGAAGCCGATCGCCATCCCCCAACTTTCTTTGCTTGGGCTCGTTTGAGAGCCCAGAAGCTAGCGAGGGGGAGGCGAAGCCGATCGCCGTCCCCCAACTTTCTTTGCTTGGGCTCGTTTGAGAGCCCAGAAGCTAGCGAGGGGAGGCGAAGCCGATCGCCGTCCCCCAACTTTCTTTGCTTGGGCTCGTTTGAGAGCCCAGAAGCTAGCGAGGGGGAGGCGAAGTCGATCGCCATCCCTCGACTTCCTTTGCTTGGGCTCGTTTGAGAGCCTAGAAGCTAGCGAGGGGAGGCGAAGCCGATAGCCGTCCCCCGACTTACTTTGCTTGGGCTCGTTTGAGAGCCCAGAACCTAGCGAGGGGGAGGCGAAGCCGATCGCCGTCCCTCGACTTCCTTTGATTGGGCTCGTTTGAGAGCCTAGAAGCTAGCGAGGGGGAGACGAAGCCGATCGCCGTCCGCGACTTCCTTTGCTTGGGCTCGTTTGAGAGCCCAGAAGCTAGCGAGGGGGAGGCGAAGCCGATCGTCGTCCCCCGACTTTCTTTGCTTAGGCTCATTTGAGAGCCAAGAAGCTAGCGACGGGGAGGCGAAGCCGATCGTCGTCCCCCGACTTTCTTTGCTTGGGCTCGTTTGAGAGCCCAGAAGCTAGCGAGGGGAGGCGAAGCCGATCGCCGTTCCCCCACTTCCTTTGCTTGGGCTCGTTTGAGAGCCTAGAACCTAGCGAGGGGGAGGCGAAGCCGACCATCGTCCCCCAACTTTCTTTGCTTGGGCTCGTTTGAGAGCCTAGAAGCTAGCGAGGGGAAGGCGAAGCCGATCGCCGTCCCCTGACTTTCTTTGTTTGGGCTCGTTTGAGAGCCCACAAGCTAGTGAGGGGGAGGCGAAGCCGACGGCGAAACCGGTTGCCGTCCCTCAACTTTCTTTGCTTGGGCTCGTTTGAGAGCCCAGAAGCTAGCCACCTGACCTTTGCTGACCTTAGCGTCGTTCACGATGGGACTGGACTACCCGGCGGGGGAATGCAGAGGGATCGCCCCTTATATATTTTTTAGATAGGGTTCTGGGGAGCACTTATCATCTATCATTTTCATTTTGCGCTGAGGAGGCAAAGCCTCGCGCTGTCCCCCATACTTTTTTAGGTAGGGCTCCGGGGAGCCCTAACGCTTTGTTGCATCGACGGGGACGACGCCGTCCCCCTGGTACATTTTGGTCTTGGGACCGTGGTGTGCCAGGGTTATTTTTGTGTCATCTTCATCGAGGCAACCATGTTTGTGGATGGTATTGGCTTGCACCGAGGCCGAACGCCATGCGCAGTGGCTTTGTTTTCTAGGGCTTTGCGCGAATGGGCGCGAATGTGCGAGGTCTCTCCACCGAGGTAAGGCACTCGAGGCGGGGGACTCCGTGGTCTTCGAGGTAGGGCCACCAGAGCGACTAGGGTGAGCGCATTTGAGCGCGATGTGAGATGTCTCCGCCAGGGTGAGGCCCTCGCGGCAGGAGACTCCCTAGTCGCCGAGGCAGGGCCTCGGAGTGACTAGGGCAATGCGTGTTTGAGCGCGACATGAGATGTCTCCGCCGGGGCGAGGCCCTCGCCGCGGGAGACTCCCTAGTCGCCAAGGCAGGGCCTGGGAGCGACTAGGGCAATGTGAGATGACTCCGCCGGGGGGAGGCCCTCGCGGCGGGAGACTCCCTAGTCGCCGAGGCGGGGCCTCGGAGCGACTAGGGCAATGTGAGATGTCTCTGCTGAGGCGAAGCCCTCGCGGCGGGAGACTCCCTAGTCGCCGAGGCGGGGCCTCGGAGCGAGTAGGGCAATGCGCGTTTGAGCGCGATATGAGATGTCTCCGCCGGGGCGAGGCCCTCGCGGCGGGAGACTCCCTAGTCACCGAGGCGGGGCCTCGGAGCGACTAAGGCAATGCGCGTGAGCGCGATATGAGATGTCTTCGCCGGGGCGAGGCGCTCGTGGCGGGAGACTCCCTAGTCGCCGAGGCGGGGCCTCGGAGCGACTAGGGCAATGTGAGATGTCTCCGCCGGGGTGAGGCCCTCGTGGCGGGAGACTCCCTAGTCGCCGAGGCGGAGCCTCAGAGCGACTAGGGCAATGCGCATTTGAGTGCGATATGAGATGTCTCCACCGGGGCGTGGCCCTCGCGGCGAGAGACTCCCTTGTCGCCGAGGCGGGACCTCGGAGCGACTAGGGCAATGTGAGATGTCTTCGCCGGGGCGAGGCCCTAGCGGCGGGAGACTCCCTAGTCGCGGCGACAAAGTGGACCGAGGTGGCTTCGAAGGGGGCCGACGCGCATCCGGCGAGGTGGTGCTCCGGAGGCGGCCCGAGGGGTCTCCGAAGGCTGCGAGGGGGCTCCGAAGGGGCCGGGGTGGATCCGGCGAGGTGGTCCAGAGGGGCTCCAAGGTTTGCCGGAGCTGGAGGCGTCCGCACGGAGGGGGTGCAGTCTTCGGGCTGCTCCGCACGACGACCTGTGGCGTCCGAAGTCTTGCGGCGGCCCCCGGTGGCTATGTTAGGCCGGCTCGAGGGGTGGTAGTGCCCAAGGATGCCTGGGCTTCGGGTGGTGCTGCGTGCGGGGGCCTCGTGCAGCGAAGGGTCTCCGACGAAGGGGCTTGGGCGACGAAGGGGCTCCCCATGCGGCTCTGTGCTAGTGGCGCACGTGCCCTAGGGGGCTCCGGGCTATGAAGGGTCCTGGCGGCTTCGACGACGAGGCGTCCTGGGGGGCTCCGAGTGGAGGGCCTCCCCAGGCGGCTTCGGCGACGAGGGCTTCCGGGGGGCTCCGGGTGAGGGCCTCCCTAGGCGACTTCAGCGACGAGGGGTCCTGGGGGCTCCGGGTGGATGGAGAGCTTTGGCCATGTTTGAAGGAGTCAAAGGCGACGCCCCGAAGGTGCTCCGAAATCACTGAGTGCTTCAGAAGGGACTCGATGGGCGGATGGCGCGGCGGCCCGAAGGCAGTCCGAAAAAATCGAAGGGGGCGGACCGCAGGTGCTCCGAGGTGAGGTCCCTAGCTGGTGGCGAAGACGACCGGAGGTCCAGGTGCCGGAATGCCTCGGCTTGAAGATGAGGCGGCGCTGAAGCTTTTGGAGTGTGAGGCAAAGGCGCTCAGAGGTCTCGGGGCCGATGATGGCAAGGTGGTGAAGGTGGCGCTCCGAAGGACGCCGGGCTGGGAAGGGTTTGACGAGCTACTTCGCGGCGGTGGGGTTCGCTCCGAAGGCTTCGGAGGTTGATCCGTGGCCCAGGGCTGCTCTGGCTAGTGGCGGAGGGTGTGGTGGAGGCCTTCGGCGGACGAAGGCTCCGGGGTGCTCCGCAAGGCCTTCGTGCCAGAGGCGAAGCCCCTGGTTGCCCCGAGGCTGCTTCACAGGCATCTTCTCCTCATGCGGCTGGAATTCGAGGGGGCTCTGGGTGGCCTTCGGACCGAAGGCGAAGCTCTCCAGGCGGCTTCGCAGGTGGTAGGCTCTGATGCCGAAGGTGCTATATACCCTTTGTCTTGAGAGAAGGAACAAAGGGAGGAGCTAAAGACAAGTGTGTATGAATGTATTGCTCATGAGTGTTGAATGAGGAGATTCCCTTGTTACATGCCCATAGGGCTTTACTTATAGGGGGCAAGAAGGGACATTTACCTCATTGCCCCCATAGGCGAGAGAGAGAGAGAGAGAGAGAGAGAGAGAGAGAGGACATTTTAGGTATATTTGCCTAAAATACACTATACAGACTAGGTTTACACAAGTATAGTATCACCGACGGCACACCGATATCCCGACGACTCTAGGGTGCGGGACACCCCTTGGTGCCCAGCTACGACACACTCTCTCTCTCTCCCACCTCGGTCTCGCTCCGCTCGCCGCCTACGGAGCGGATCGCACGCACACGTCAGCTACTGCTCCTCCGGAGACTCGGTCGGCGCCGTTACGTGCCGACGGCGAGCCGCGGTCCCACGTTGCCTCCGAGTGACGCTTGCGACGATGCGCTCCAGCTCGCCCCTGTGGTGCACTCTGCGATGGCTGCCAAGACGAAGGCGAACGGGTCATTAGTTCCACCCTTCTACCGCGGTGAGCACAAGCGCCTCGATGGCGTGGCGCTCGCGAGGTGGAAGACCACGAGATCAAGGCGCGCTTGAAGGCCATGGCGGCGAAAGCTCTGTGGAAGCTTGCCGTGGCCATCTTGGAGTCTGTAAGAGCATTACGAATCGCGTCGCCGCTTCGCTTCGCCGTGCTACTTGAGAAGGGCGATGGTGGTATGGCACTAACGCAGTTCTTCTTGGTGGTGTACCACAATGAGCGCCGTCATCGCGTTTGAAATTTGGTGAGCACGCCGCCGACATCGCTCCGGGTCATGAAGAACCTCCGCATTTGCGGGATCGCCTAACGCCGTCAAGCTCATCGCCAAGGTGACCGCCGCGAGATCGTCATCGGGGACAACAAGCGGTTCCACCATTTCAAGGGCGGTGCTCGCTCTGCGGGATTATTGGTGAGCCGTCTCCACCACAAATGACCATTGAGATCCATTCCTCTGTTGGCATTGAAGGTCTTGACCAAGTTTGTAAATTGTTACTACTACTTGTGTAAGTGGCGAGACAATTTCAAGCACTTTGTTTAGCCAACGTGTGACTTGATGCATTGGCCGACAAGATGACATCGAACAATTATGCAATCGCTACAATGCAATTCAATGATCAAACATGGTAAAACTCACAATCTCGCTTAGGGAAACCCTCGATTTTTCACAAATCAGTAAAACTCACAATCCGCTTATCCGTGGGTCGGGCGAGGCCGCTACACCACATTCTTTGAGACTAGCAGACTGCTGTACGGAACTTGCACCAACCGCGTCACCATTGAACCCCACCTCCTCCGCCTAGGTCGCTCTTCTATAGTTCTATCCTGGCGCCCGCCACGGCGGTCCATCTTCTTGATGGCTTTCCTCATGCTCGTGCTTCGCGCCGAGCTCTTGCACCGGTTCCGCATCTTTGTCCATGTCCGACCTCGGCATTTGGTTTCCCTTATCGCCACCCGCCACGCCCAATGCGTCATTGCCGCCGTCTTCCTCTCTGGTCCGCCGCTCCACCTTCATTCGCCGTGAGAGCCCTTCAATAATCTCGGGGCCGACGCCCGGTCCTCCAGACACGGGTGAATGTGGCCAGCGACAAGCCGACGAGGTGATGGGTCACCAAAGAGGGTGGTGGGCGCGACGCGCGGCCTTAGCATAACGGCGCGACGGCAACGCGACACGGCCGAGGTCGTCGGCGAGGGGGAGGAGGCCCTCGAGGACTTGAGGGCGCGGATGGCGTCCCCGGGGTTCCTCGGGACGGTTCGCACAAGAACCGGTCGGCGGCGGAGATGAAGTTGTCGTCGGAGTGGTCGTCGGACATGCCAAAGGCCGGCATGTGGCGCGGTGGTCAAGATGAGGTCGAGCTTGACGCCAGAGCGTAACTTAAGGCCACTCGAGCGCCAAGGCCGGGAAGTCCAGAAAGAACTTGGCGGCGGATCAAGAAATGGATAGAGATTATGTGCACAAGCTTAGCAAAGAAACGGAGATCAAGGGAAAGAATGTGCAAGCACCGTAATCTGGGTAGCAAGAGAGATTCGAAAAAAATGGAAATTTATGGAGTGGAGATAAGATTCATCAACCTTATGAAGATGGAAGGTCATGTCGCCCACCTCGATCACCACGTCGCTGGGCAATCCTGTGGTGCAGAACCTGACCAACACAAGAATTTTTTTTTAAAATAATATTTTTTTAAAAGAAAATTACAAAAATATATAATCGCCTAAAAATTACAATTGTGTTCACTGCTGCCATTGAAATGGCGACAGAACCTATCGCCATTTCAATCTGGCGATAGGTGCCTCACCGCCGCGATGCCGCCGGCCAACTACCTATCGCCATTTCAAATAGCGATAGGTTCTGTCGCCATTTCAATCGGCGATAGGTTCGCCGCCATTGAAATGGCGATGTGTTCCTCTCCATCCCTAATTTGCAAGTCCACTTTACATACTTATGATTTTTAGTTGAAATGGCAACAGGTTCCTCTCCATCCCTAATTTGCAAGTCCACTTTACATACTTATGATTTTTATAATCTATTAATCTCGCAATAACAATTTATAATGATCGTATGTTGTTCTAGTGCAGTGAATTTCTGTAGAATTTTACGAGGACGTTTGAGATATTAATTATTCGTAAGTAGGAAGCTAAGTGATATTACGATGATGCCTCGCGCTACCTAAGTCTCGAACCAGAAAAGCAGATGTTGTGATATACGTTGATAGATTGTGGAACCGAACAAACATGCTACTAAAAAGAGATTTGGAAACATAAGACTAGCATAATAAGAGTTGTTCACATATTAATATTTACATGGTATGACTGATATTTGAAGGACCAAATATCTACTGGCGGCCCCTCTTGGGGCACACTCTCGTGTCGCCTCGGCCTCGCTCGCGACGATCCGAGTATGTGAGAGGCTCAGGTGGGATGACTGGCCGACCGAGACGAGTAGTCCGAGGTGGTGTCGCGAGGGGGGCCTCCTCCTCCTGTGTCGTTTGGGTCGGTGGCGGAGCACTTTGCAGCAGCTGAGAAGCCTCTAAGTTCAACGAGGCGTCACGCAGGTCATCGAAGAAGTAATCGAGGGGTACCGATAGGTTTGCCTCGTCGTCCGGAAATGAACCTTCCTCCCAAGGCGTTCCTGTGAAGTAGTATGTTACAAACGTAATCATGCGAAAAACACGAAAAAGAAACGTAATCATCCCAAGGCGGTCATACCTGCATCCGGAGACATACGCCGACGACTCACAGAACTCCGCCCACGTGATGGTGGAGCTCAGGAACTGATAGAGAAGATTGCCGTTAGTAACTACCGGCGTTCGAAAGAAAGAAGCATTATGTTCTGCAAGCAAGCAAGGTGGTCATACCTGGTGGCACGAATGCGTGCCCCGATGAGCCCTGTCCAGCGCTCTCACCATGGTGCCACGATGACACGCCCGCCACGTCCGGGGCAGGAGCCCGTGGACGTGAACCACCTCGCCCTTGTCCGTGGTGACCTCGTCCCGAGGTGACCCTCGCCCCTCAAGATCGTCGGTCCACCGAGTCCTCGGCAGGCGACAAGTCGCAATCCGGATGCCTCGCCTCGCTGCGCCGATGATGCGCCGCACAAGCCCTCTCGTCTCCCCTGCGTCCTCTGGCCGCACGGTGGTTGCTACCTCGAGAATCTCCGGTGTAGATCCGCTCGCACAAGTAATGAACAAGTTGGAAACATAAATCTGGTAAGATAAATATTAATTAAGGACAATACGCATCGAGAGATGGAAAGCGAGTCAAATTTGGGTAGGGTACGGTTCGGACGTCCGCACCTCGCGGTCGTGATGGGTCGACCACGACCGGACGCAGCAAGCCTCGTCCGACTAGAGTACCAATCCATGTAATCCGCCAGACGTCTCGATGTCGAGGGATCCTCCCCACATGGATGATATCGCCGAGCGTGACTCCAAGCCTCGACCCAAGGCCGCATCCTATCCAACCGTGACATCGCGCCGTACTCTTCCTAGTATACTGTGGACACCAACACAATTATTTATTCAACACATAATTACATTGTGCGAAAGAATTAAACATGTGAACTTACGCATGGACGCGCCAAGACCGTATCCCCTAAGGGCCGGATCTCTGTCAGAGACCGAATCGGGCGCATGACCCAGCGACTGTACTCCTCCACGAGGATATCATGTACCAAGGGCTCCGCGTGTACCAAGACTCGTAGTCTCGCGTGCAGGAGCGACACTCCGTCGGGCGCCTTGGATAAGCCTCTCCGCATCAGACGGTGTCCAGATGACGCGGTCATCGGTCACCGATCGAACATCGCGATGTACTCGGGTAAGACCCTGCGAAGTGATCGGCGGAAGGTGACTGTGCAATAGAACACCGCAAACTTAGCATACGAAATTGTGATTACAATACAAAAATGATCATAAAACTAACCGTCGGCGGCACCAAACCGCGCCCATGGTGGGGCGGTCCACCTCGTCGGCCGAACGCATAAGCCGATCGATATGCTCTCAAGTCCATTTGTGGTCGCTCGATCCGAAACGCCAAGGACCACAATGCAGAAGGAGTGGACATCCCGGAGAGGATGGAGTTGTCGTGGTACGGTGGCACGCTGTCGACAAAGGCGCTGACGCCACGCAGTACGGCCGACCCAGCGAGGAGGATCTCATCAATCTCCATGTTGGCCACCTCGCAAAGCGCATCGGATGTATCGCTTGTCGACGCTGCCGCCGTGGGACCCCGTAAACATGACCCACCCGAACAACCATAGCGGTAGGCCTCAAAATGCCTCCTAACAACCACGCCCCTCGTCAGCGCCATACGCCGCCGCAAGAAGAAATATAGAATTCAAAGAAGGTTCACATACGAATTTAAGCGAGATGACAATAATTACAAATACTTACGAGAACCGGCAGATCCACTTCAACGCCGCCCGCAAGGGGTTTCTTGAACTTCGGTGTAGTTGCCCCCGGCAACACATCGCGGAACCTCGCTAGGAGGTCGGCGCCACGTGATCGGACGTCAGACGCCGCCGGCGGCTCGCGATGGCAACCCGAGCAGAAGCTCACGCCCCGCGGCGTCGGCGTCATCTCCCCGCACGGAAGGTGGAACGTAGCGTCTCGCCTCCGGCGGTCAACCAACGCCGTTAGCGCGCGCCGTCGATGGAAAACGCCAGACGCACGACCACCACCACGGTCCGATCATCCTCAAAGTCGCCTCCACCATCCTCGCTAGTGCAAGGAGGCTCGCCGCTCTCAACTCGCGTCAAAACGATTAAGAATAAACGTTAATGCACGCAAAGTAGTCATACCGCGATTGAGTGTATTAAAACTATACGCACCTCGGAATCCATCTGCGGCACCTCCATGCCCTCATAGGCATGCGCAATCAAACGCGCTAAGCTCAATCGGCGCTCACCATCTTCGGGGAGCACGCAGACTAAGATTCGCTACGGTGATGTCGTCAATCAACGGGTCAAGCAACTCATATCGACCTCCGTCGCCATATCTACAAATTAAGTGCATACATTGTAAAAAGTACAAAACATGTACGATAAACTACACTATACACATCTCAAATAATATACTGATTTAACTACACTACGCCGCTATTTGACTTCATTCTATGTCGCTATTCTACATAACTTCTATTCTACTTGATTCTATGTCGCTATTGTACTTAATTCTATGTTGCTATTCTACTTCATTCTAGTCGTTATTCTACTTGATTCTATGTCGATGTTTCGCCTCATTCTAGTCGCTAATCTACTTAATTCTATGTCGCTATTCTACTTAATTCTACTCGCTATTCTACTTGATTCTATGTCGCTATTCTACTTAATTCTAGTCGCTAATCTACTTAATTCTATGTCGTTACTCTACTTAATTCTATGTCGTTACTCTACTTAATTTGACATAATATACAACATTGCAAGAAAAATATACCGCAAGATGGCGGTCTACAAGATGGCATCGCTTCTCTCAATCTATCTCCTCCATGACGAGCGAAAGCAGAGCTTATCTATCTTTCTTTCTCTTCTCTCCTCTCGATTTTTTTTCTTCCGAATTCAAATGAGGTTTGGAAGGAATTTTTAGGGATTTTATACATGGCATATCGTCGCCATTTGAAATGGCGATAGAAAATCTATTCATTTTCCTATCGCCATTTGAAATGGCGATAGTAGTTGGACCGCGATTGCGGTGGTGAGGCACCTATCGCCATTGAAATGGCGATAGGTTCTGTCGCCATTTCAACTGGCGACAGGAACACAATTCTGTAATTTTTGGGGGCGATTATATATTTTTGTAATTTTCTTTTAAAAAAATATTATTAAAAAAAAAATTCACCAACACAACATGGCGTCCAGCGACTGAGTCAAGGATCGACTCCGCAGAGGCACAGGCCTCCGGGCGCCCACCATCCTTGATCCAACGGTTGTGAGCAATCCAAATTCTTACACATGGATAACTAAACAGTACTGTCCACTACTCCACCCCGTCGTCTTCGCTCGAAACCCGTCCTGATTGCAGGAAGGACGCGAGAGCGAGAGGGGGAGGAGTGGACATGGCGGCGGCGGCGGTGAGGTACGGGATAGTGGGGGTGGGGATGATGGGGAGGGAACACCTCCACAATCTCGCCCACCTCGCGGGAGAAATCGAGCGGGAAGAGCAGTCCGTCCAAGTCCGGGTCACCTGCCTCGCCGACCCCCACCCGGAGTCCCTCCGCCTCGGCCTCCGGCTCGCCGCCGATCTCGGTATCCCGGCTCCCCAGGTATATATGCGCCACGGCCATCCTATATGAATATGATAGTCGTCACTGCCTTACTACTGGTTATCAGCTAGGTTCTGAAATACTTTTTTGTCCATTGATTTCATCCCAATTAGATTTGAGAACACTGTGTATAGCAGTTCCATTCAGATTCTGTTCCGAAAATATTGAGATTATGGATGATAGACTATTAAACTGTGCAATTGTGTGCGTTTTCCATCAACCCACAAAATCGTTAACAATTAGAAGGTTTCAAGACCTTTTCAGGTCATCGCGAGCTGCTGGACAGCGGGCTCTGCGACGCGGTCGTCGTGTCGTCTCCAAACATGACCCACTGCGAGATACTCATGGACACCATCAACCACCCCAAGCCGCACCACATTCTTGTCGAGAAGCCTTTGTGCACCACGGTACAGGACTGCAAGAAGGTGAGGTCATGGATAAGGATTTGATGAGCATGTGGGCTGCTGCCAACGTAGATCAATTTGTGCACTTGCACTTTTCTAAAAATCATGGATGTAGTAATTTGGCAAAGGTGGGCAGCTGCCCATATGCTAAGCTGAACATTTTCCGTGAGGTCATATCTTGGTCAGAGTTTTGTGATGTGATATTCATAAAGTGCTGCTAAATATTTTTCTGAAAAAGGAGGATAAACCCTGGCATCATTTAAGGAAACCGTCAGAAACCATTACAGGAGTTCAAAAGGACTAAACACAAAAGCTAATTAGGCATACAACGTGCTCGAATTTACAGCAGCAGCCACTCAAAATCAAAGCTTTCATGTGATACTCGAGTAAAACATCGCAGCAATAAGAACAACTGCTGTACCGTTGGTACTTTTTAAGGATATTATCTCAAAGCTGTCTATATGCTGTGTAGTTTTTCATTGTCTTAGAGAGGTTAGTGGTCATCCTCTTGAATACTATGGACATGATAAGAACTAAGTTGCATTTTGATTAACTCAGATCGTAATGACGTGTGTTTTGTTGAGTAAATTACTAAGTTGTTTTTACGGTTACAAGCTTTTCCTTATATATTTTGACCTAAGGATTTTTTTTTTCAAGAAATCATATAACAAACCCATTGCAGAATATATTTTTAATTTTTTTTAATCAGCAAACATCTGATATTCTCTTGGAAGATCCAATTTCTAGTGAATCTTTGAAGCTCTTGCTGCGTTATTTGGCTCATCTCAAAAATTTGTTGAACATCTTAATTCTGATTGTAGCAAAAATAAGTGAAAACAAAAGATCAAAAGAGTATTATTAACATCCTAATCTCATAGAAATAGAAGAAAAGAGAATTGGCTAGTAAGGTTAATGGATAAACCAATTTCATTATATTTCATCTCAAGTCGACATGGCATGGATTGTGTATTTATTTCTATATTGTTAGTGTAATCAACCTTAGATAATGTTGATTGTTCTCTGTTCAATATCTGATTTACAATTCTTTGTATATCTGCAAGCTTCTTCGTTTGGATAAACTGTATATGTTTCCATACAGGTTGTAGAAGCTGCTAAACAGAGACCGGACATACTTGTGCAAGTTGGATTAGAATACAGGTATATGCCTCCGGTGGCTAAGCTCATAGATATTGTTAAAAGTGGTACACTAGGGCAAGTCAGAATGGTGGCAATTCGTGAACACCGGTTTCCTTTCCTTGTTAAGGTACAACAACTAAGGCTGCAACACTTGTGATATGTATTCACTTCCTATTGTTTGTAACTGCTAACACTCTTGCAGGTAAATAACTGGAATAGGTTCAATTGCAACAGCGGGGGAACTCTGGTTGAGAAGTGCTGCCACTTTTTTGATTTGATGAGATTGTTTGCGGCTGCAAACCCTGTTCGTGTGATGGCTTCTGGAGCTATTGATGTTAACCACAAGGATGAGGTTTATGATGGAAAGGTCAGGTTGTTTCACTAAAGTCTCTGTGTGTGTGTGCGCGCGCGCATGCGCGCTCTTTATGGTCTTGCAAGTTCAAAATATGCATACTAAAGTAATAGTGGAGTGTTCTCTGTTCTGGCCTTTACGGAATACTGGATGACATTTGAACTCCTTAAGTGATAGTGATAAAAATTTTCAAGCTATCAAGCAACTTTTAAATTTTTCTGATTATGGCAGATACTATTCAGTTGAAACAGTAATGCCTGATTCCTGAAAAGTTCTCTCAATGCAGGTGCCAGATATAATTGATAATGCATATGTAATAGTAGAATTTGATAATGGCTCTCGTGGCATGCTTGACCTCTGCATGTTTGCTGAAGGTAGTAGAAATGAGCAGGAAATTTCTGTTGTTGGTGACGTCGGAAAGGTACAACTGGATGATGCTTTTGCTTTTGCTATTTTTATTTTTCAAATCAGATGCTTATATGCAATACCATATAACTGCAGATATAACTTGTCTTGTCTGGTCAGTTTGCAGTTTGGTGTCCTGTATTTTTTTTCTTCATCTCCATATTTCCTATATATTAATCTTTACAGGGAGTATCTAGTTTATATGTACGTTTTCACTTAAAAAATAGGCCATTAAACCGTAGCACCAACACAATAGGTTGGCTTTGTGCAGAAGTCTAGAGAAAGAAAAGAGAAAGATGTATTCCAAATGTCATGACCTAAGTATTGCATGGTGGGATCAAATAGGAAAGGGAGGCGTCGGGAAATGAAGTTCAAGGCCTAACATTCTTTCATGCTCCAGTTCTCTGCTTGTATCAAGAAAGCTGGTTTTTATTCAAATGCCAGTAGGAAAGCGCAACAGATTTCGTTGCTGCAATGTAGCCAAGGGCTAGCAATGAGGGTTCCTTCTTCAGAGCAGTGGACCTGCCTATCCTTCAACAAGTGTGCTGGCTATAGGCTTTTAGAATTTTCTTTCCATGTCTAATATACAACAAGGCATAGTTTAGGTACTCTAGATATGTAAGGTTTTTATGTCAGTTCAAAATTATAATTGTGAAGTTATGGAATTCTATTATGTGTAGTAATGGAAATTTTTAAACAGGGTGAGGCTTTTGTTCCAGAGAGCATTGTTAGGGTTGGAAAGAGAGCAGGAGGTAGAGATGAAGTTGTAACAATAAAGGCTGAAGATGAACAGATCAAGTATGTTCTACTTTGTCACCATGTATCAACACTTTGTTCTGAATAATTAAACAGTAAAATTTTAAGAAAAAACTTAATTTTATTTAGTTGGAGAAAACACCCATTATAACAGTGATTCTGGAAAAAATTAGAAGTGGTTTTACTATCTGTGGATATCACATTGTCTTATTTATTGTTCTTAAAGAATCTGCTTTACAACATTAACATATTTGGTACCTGTTACACAAGCAAATTTAAATTTGATGTTTAATATCTGACTACAAGATTATATGTAGGACACGCAGCCTGAGAGACAAATGCACAAAATACTTGTTTTAGGTAGATAAGGAGCTTTATCTTTTATCTTAACAGATTGTATATTTCTTAGGTACCAAGGGCTTCATCATGGATCTAGCTACTTGGAGCACCTCAGTTTCTTGTCTGCCATCAAGGCTCAAGGTGCCTCTGTCCCATCTGTCAACTTAAATGACGGTTTGCTATCTGTTGCCATCGGTGTGGCTGGCCAATTGTCGATTGAGAAAGGGTGTTTCGTCACCATTGAAGAGGTGTTAGCCAGCTGATGATTTGCATCAATGTTCGGTTGCGCACAACTACTGTTGTCGATCAATGCGCTGTAAATTCACCGGCCTTCTGCTACTTCGACTCATGAAAGCCTGCAGCAGTTATGTACATTTGT
Organism: Phyllostachys edulis; assembly: GCA_036346405.1. Classification (NCBI taxonomy): domain Eukaryota; kingdom Viridiplantae; phylum Streptophyta; class Magnoliopsida; order Poales; family Poaceae; genus Phyllostachys; species Phyllostachys edulis. The sequence goes on along the minus strand of CM070560.1, from coordinate 7,303,607 downwards.
AATAGCAGAAGCTTATTTTCTTGAACATGGCACGCATGGAGTGATTCCTTGTCCTGTGCGCTGCACTATCAGGAATGATCGTACATGTTTATCATTTTTTGAAGAGGAAGGAATCCTCAAACAGTCAAACTTGCTATGCTGATCATGTATATATATCATACATTGTACTTTCACTTCCTATTTTTTAGATGTTTAATATGTGTTTTTAGATGGTACAAGTTAGAGGCACACTCTACTCACATCACCACACGCACATATGTGTGGGTGTTCCCCACGTTAGGAATTTTGCGGAGACATCGGGACTCATGAAGCATGGACACTCGTTTTCTACTAAATGCACACTAAATGCGTACGCATGTGTGTACTCTATATTATTTGTTCAGACACGCATTCGAGAGGACAGCGTACTCTCCATCAACACTAGTCACTCGAGCTATGCTTAGTTCTCTAATAGGTGGTGTTGGTTATAATATAGTGTGTGAAAGACATCCTTCCTCTGTGGACGTGCATTTCCACCGAACTAGGATGTTTTCACCCCTGCCTGGGTGGGTGATCAAACCCAACAACTTTTTTTTACCTGCCATGCATGCAATTTCTTTTTTGAAGAGCAGGTAGAGGACTGCCTATTTCATTAATAAAGAAGAAAACATAAAATAGCCCTGAGCGGGCAGGTTTAACAAAACGACCTAATTACAGTATATGAAATGCTCTATACACCGGCTCCCATGGGGGTCCAAGCTCTACATTCTTAATTTAACATTGACACCAGGTCCACGGGGAAGGCTATCTTATTATGGAATATTCTGTTGTTGCTTTTCTTTCAGACTTACCAGGTGATTAGAATGACCACTGTGGCCATGGCCTTCCTTGGGAGACCTCTCGTACTGTTAATCTTTGTCCACCAATCTCTAATGTTCCAGCTGACTGCCCAACGAGATGGCTTGAGCGATGCCCATCCCAGCCAATTGGCTATCATGTTCCATACTAGTCGCGAGTATCTACAAGCGTAAAAGAGGTTCAGAGCTGTTTCTGGTGCTTGTCTGCAGAGGGGACATATGTGCTGGTTCGGCCAACCCCTTGCTTGCAGCCTGTCTGAGGTCCAGAGACGATTTTGGGTGTCTAATCAGGCCAAGAACTTGCATTTTGGGGGGTTGCGGTTTTCCAAATGACCTTTCTGTAGTTTGTTGTAATTGAGCCAAGGAATTACAGCACATAGGCGGATTTTGCTGTGTATGTGTGCCCTCTAGTGTTATTTTCCACGTGATCTCATCGGGGACGCTCGGGTTGAGGTTGATAAGCCTTACTTTATGTTGAGGTGTTATCCCCTGAGAATGTAAATGACCTGGATCCATCGATCATCCTGAAGAGCTGTGCTCACCGTTAAGTTCTTCCTTCTAGATATTTGGAATATCTTTGGAGCCAGATTTCAGCTGTACGTAGACTATTCATGAAAGAGGTGTAACGCTCATCAAAATTATTTTATGATTTTGTTGTGCAGCTCGCCAAATCAAAATAAACCTACTTAATATGTGGCTTTCAAATGTTTTTCGAGAAAACCTTGAGGTTGTCAATATCCTATAATCTGATTCATGTGTCACCTGTTGAATTTACATATCTAATCTAGTATTGGAAATGCAGCGCACATTAGCTGCGAATTTTTGGCCGTGTCTATACGCTGCACCTAGATCAGTCATTGAGACAGTGTGTGAGCTATACACATGCGGTGCCTATCACTACCTCAAATCCTCAAATGATAAATAATCCGGATCTCTATTTCTTGAGATATATATATATATATATATATATATATATATATATATATATATATATATATATATATATATATATATATACACACACACTGAGAGGAGGACGAGGATAGTAATTCAAATGAAGATAGCTATGCACATTAAGCTCAAGACCGGTTGTCAGCACCTTTTTTTCCTTCAGAAAAGCAGACGCCGGTCTTGGGCAGTAGATGGACTTTTACATAAAACATAATGTCGACATCTTTGCATATCTTTGAACCGACGTCCATTCGATACATTAGAGATACCCAAAAAGCAACTGCTCTCCAGCTCGATTGATGGGACACGCATGCATTACTATCCGGTGCGGGATCCTCTGCCGTTGAGGCTAACAGTGTCCTCTGCATTACAATCCTTAGCTATTAGATGGAACGTAGACGGATGAGATCGGTTGCTACAGTGCAATATAACAATGACACAGTAATTTGATACAGTATACACAGAAAAGGGCTAAATAACTGTTCATACACGTAAAAATTACTGCACGCGCGATGACCCTCTACAGTACTGCAGAGGATTCTAATCCGGATCCGTGTATCTAACCACTTCCTCTTTGAAAATTAGACATATCCGATTCTCCATGTCTTGTTGGTAGCTAGAAAATTGTGCCATTCTTTTAATACACAAAATTCTGCTTCGGAAATAGATATGCATAAGGTCATATATAATAGGCTTATATCAGCTGTCTATAGCTTCTGTCACGTATGATTTAAACTGACGTGGATAAAAGAGAATAAATAAACTTATTTTTGTAATATTTTAGAACGACTATATATTTTTGTAATTAGCTCGGGTGATTCCTTGTCCAGTGCGCTGCACTATCAGCAATGATCGGCCATGTTTATCATTTTTTGAAGAGGAAGGAATCCTCAAACAGTCAAACTTGCTATGCTGATCATGTATATATAGTATGAGTGGGCCGCTTGCAACAACAGAAGATTTCTCTAGTCTGCTTGTGTTCCTTTTGTCGGATGGGATCAGTCGATCATACATTGTGCTTTCACTTCCTATTTTTTAGATGTTTAATACGTGTTTTTAGATGGTACAAGTCGGAGGCACATCCCACCCATATCATTATACGTACACATATGTGCGTGTTCCCTATTACACGTTATGAATTTTGTGGAGGCATCAGGACCCTATAAAACATGGACATACGTTTTTCACTGAATGCACACTAAATACGTACGTATGTGTGTAGTCTATATTATTTGTTCAGACATGCCGAATTCAATCCCAAAAATCGAATTCGAGCGGACTGCGTACTCTCCGTCAACACTAGTCACCCGAGCTAAGTTCTCTAATAGGTGGTGTTGGTTATAATACAGTGTGTGAAAGACATCCTACCTCTTTGGACGTGCATTTCCACTGAACTAGGATGTTTTGACCCTTGCCTGGGTGGGGATCAAACCCAACAACCTTTTTTTTTTCTGTCATGCATGCAATTTCGTTTTTGAAGAGCAGGAGGGCTGCCTGTTTCATTAATAAAGAAGATAGCAGAAAATAGCCCAGAGTGGGCAGATTTAACAAAGCGACCTAATTACAGTGTATGAAATGCTCTATACACTGGCTCCCATGAGGGTTCGAGCTCTATTTTTTTCTTTTATCGTTGACACCAGATCCACGGGGGAGGCTGTCTTATTATGGAATATTTTGTTGTTGCTTTCCTTCCAAACTTACTAGGTGTTTAGGATGACCACCGTGGCCATGGCCTTCCTTGGGAGACCTCCTGTACTGTTAATCTTTATCCACCAATCTCTAATGTTCCAGCTGACTGCCCAACGAGGTGGCTTGAGCGATGCCCATCCTAGCCAATTGGCTATCATGTTCCATACTCGTCGCGAGTAACTACAAGCGTAAAAAGAGGTTCAGAGCCGTTTCTGGTGCTTGTCGGCAGAGGGGATATGTGTGCTGGTTCGGCCAACCCCTTGCTTGCAGCATGTCTGAGGTCCAAAGATGATTTTGGGTGTCTAATCAGGCGAAGAACTTGCATTTTGGGGGTTGCGCTTTTCCAAATGACCTTTCTGTAGTTTGTTGTAATTGAGCCAAGGAATTGCAGCGCATAGGCCGATTTTGCTGTGTATGTGCCCTCTGGTATTATTTTCCACATGATCTCATCCAGTACGCTTGAGTTGAGGTTGATAAGCCTTATTTTATGTTGAGGTGTTATCCCCCGAGAATATAAATGACCTGGATCCATCAACCATCCTGAAGAGCCATGCTCACCGTTAAATTCTTTCTTCTAGATATTTGGAATATCTTCGGAGCCAGATTTCAACTGTACATAGACTATTCATGAAAGAGGTGTAACTCTCATCAAAATCATTTTATGATTTTGTTGTGCAGCTCGCCAAATCAAAACAAACCTACTTAATATGTGGCTTTCAAATGTTTTTGGAGAAAACCTTGAGGTTGTCAGTATCCTATAATCTGATTCATGTGTCGCCTGTAGAATTTACGTATCTAATCTAGTATTGGTAATGCAGCGCGCATTAGCTGCGAATTTTTGGCCGTGTCTATACACCGAAGAACCTTTTTTATTAATTAATTAATTAATTTTTATTTTAAAGTTAACCCTCGGTGAACTTTATTTCCAATTCTGATCTCTTTGGATACGCCATCACTCGTGGCATGATAAAACAACATTGTCAAGTCATAAGATAAGTCTCCAAAATAGCACTTTTGATCACGCTATTACTCGTGGCGTGACCAAACCACACTGTCACGCCATGGGTGATGGCGTGACAAGAGCTCTCCTGGATATGGGCTGACGTGATAGTGCTGTTTTGTCATACTATAGGTGATGGCGTGACCAAAGGAATCAGAATTAAAAATAAAGTTTGTCAGGGTTAGCTTTAAAATAAAATAAAAAAGGTCAATTAATAAAAAAATTCATACACTGAACCTAGATCAGTCATCGAGACTGTGTGTGAGCTATACACATGCGGTGCCTATCACTACCCCAAATCCTCAAATGATAAATAACCCGGATCTCTATTTCTTGGAGCTCTCTCTCTATATATATACTAGTAAAAATTGTGAGAGGACGACGAGGATAGTAATGCCAATGAAGATAGCTTTGCACATGAAGTTCAAGACCGGTTGCCAGCACTTTTTTTTTCCTTCAGAAAAAGCAGACGCCGGTCTTGGGCAGTAGATGGACTTTTACATAGAACATAATGTCGACATTTTTGCATATCTTTGAACCGACGTCCATCCGATACATTAGAGATACCCAAAAAGCTACTGCTCTTCAGCTCGATTGATGGGACACGCAAGCATTACTATACAGTGTGCCTACGGATCGGGGATCCTCTGCCGTTGAGGCTAACAATGTCCTCTGCGTTACAAATTTACAATCCTTAGCTATTAGATGGAATGTGAACGGACGAGTATCCACGGAAAAAAGCTAAATCACTGTTCATACACATAGAATTACTGCCCGCGTGATGACCCTCTGCAGTACTGCAGAGGATGCTAATCCGGATCCGTGTGCCTATATATACCCAACCACTCCCTCTGAAAAATAGAGACATCTTCGATTCTCCGTGTCTCGTTGGTAGCTAGAAAATTACGCCACTCTTTTAATACACAAATAACCTTTTCGGAAACGGATATGCATAAGGTCATATATAATGGACTTACATCAACTGTCTATAACTTCTGTAACGTAGGATTTAAGTTGATATAGATAAAAAATAAATAAAAAGAGATAAATGTGCTGTCTACAATCCTATAGCTGACTGTATCACCAGAACCACGAAAAATATTAAAAATTTTTTTGTGTTGTCTACAAAAATCCTATAGCCGATTGTATCACCATAACCTATTGTATGAGTTGTCTTTAGTGTTGTCTACATGTGACATAGATAGTTACTATAGACAGCAGCTATCTGTACCATTATACATGTGCCGATGGAAAATGGCACGATTGCTTTCGGTATATTAGAGAATGATACATACTCGGAATGGGAGGCACTTGGAATTCAGTTTCAGGATTCAATAGCTTATTAGGCTTGCTTGGAAATCCGTGTCCAAGGAGTATCATGCATTGAAGCAGCGTTTAGAACGTGTACAATAATACGGTATTGGCTGTCTGTAAGTTTTAACACATAGAATATTAGATGATATGGATGAGAGAAGAGAATATAAAGAATTGAACCGTCTTTTATGCAGTAGTCAACTGTAACACAAGAAACAAGATATATTGTACATAGATGAACTGATATAGAATGCACGCTAGTCTTTGCATTCGGCCCTCGCCCTCGCCTCGCAATCAGCGCTCGGCGTCGCGATGCGAGCTCAACCAGCAGCGATTGTTGCTGCCGGGCCCTGTCGAGCGTTCCAGCCGATTTACGGCAGAGATTCGGCCTGCGCATCGGCGCAGAAAGCAATAGCGCGACTCGATTGTTGTGCTTGCTCAATGTCCTGCACGTATTAGCTCTTCAATTTGATCAGTGTGGTTCAAATCGTCTTGTTGCCTACTGTATCTCCATAAACTTGAGGCATATATAACTTAAATTTTTTATATTATATCTAAACGTGTAGGATTTGTGAACGTTCCTGTTGCAGTGATTTGAATCACTTGTTCGTCAGATAAACGGCAAGGTGAATATAGAGTTCTTGACTGACTGACAGTACTGATCTTTCTCTGAATCATGTCATTGTAGAACGGCAACCTGGCCAAATTTCATCAGCGTTACTTGCTCATCGTAATATTCTATTCTAGTATGTTTCACGACACGCTCGATGTTGAGACAGTTTCAGCTGGGCCTGATCGTTCACGCATGTATACACGCAGTGAACATGCAATTGGTCTTGGCTGGTAAAATTATTCATTGTGTGGCGGTACGTGTGAGTAAAGAACAAGTTACACGCATGCATACACCTCACTGCGTCGACGATGAAAATAGCTCGCAACTAGGCACCTCATGTTGTAGTCCTGTAGAGCAAACGATAAGGTCCCTCTGCTGCATCATCTCCACAATTTTAGAACCTGAAAAGGGAGAGGCTCACGGCCTGTTTGGTATTATTCTACTCTAAATTTTTATAGCTCCAACTTCAGCTTTACTCTTGAATCCACTCCTATGAGAAGTTGGAGCAGTCTGAGGAGGTATTTGGTTAGAAAATTGACTCCGGCTCTAGAAATAAGAAGGATCATTGTAAAAAGACTGCGCTACCCTTGTTTTGTGACTTGTGATTTTTTTTATTGCTTAACTTATAAAAGTTTAATAAGTTGATTTCAGCCATATTGTGCTTTTATTATATATATATTTTTGCCATGTGCCCTGTTGTGCCATCTTTTTTGCCTACATTTGATTTTTTTTTAAACATACATAAGCATACAAAATTCATAACAAATGTTCTGATTTAATAAGTACCTTCTCTAAAAAAAATCAATTAGTATCATAACAAAAGTTCATAAAAGAGGCAAGGATGCAGGAGATGTCATTTATAATTCCTCTCATCTTTATTAATCAAAGCTAATATTCTAGGTCTGAAAACCACTACATCAAATGACAACAACGAAAAGAAAAGAAAAAAAAAACGTCCAATGGTAGCTCGCCCAATTCACCTTCTACAACTATTACAAAAACATTCTTTCCTTGTACATCCTCTGCACGAATTCTGATCTTTCTGTGTCCTCATCACCTTGAAGGTCAACCAAGGAGCACTAATACCATTCTCAGAAGTGGGCTAAACTGCTATTCCTCCCTCGTGCTCCACACTACTATCTAACTCAAAACCACCATAGTTTCCATTCTCCTCTGAACCACTGTGTTGGGATTTCTCACCTGAGGACTCTCCTCTCGGATCAACCTTTTCCTCACTTTTGTTGGATCCATTTGAGCAATTCCCATCATCACGAACAATGGATTTTGCATCTGCACCCTCATCATCATCCACATCGCTGTGACTATCGCTCTCATCATCTTCTACCTTCTTCTTACCCAACCTACACAATTGAATTAAATCAGGTACCTTACTACACAATATAGAATAATAAAGAGCCCACTACTCTTCAATGTAGCATGCTTGATTTCATTAGCTACCAGAAAGCAAAAAGGAGATTTGCAGACAGAGAAAACCCTTATTACCTCCCAAGATCCCACAACTTAAAACAAATATCAAGAAGGATTTCAAGCAGGCAAAAACATATAATTCACACTTTTACTTTACATCTGGACACAATTTGTAACACCCTAGTTTCCGAAGTCTTTTTGAATTTTCAAAATAAAAAGAATCATTTTGTTTTGATGAGAATTCAAAGCTTAATTTGAGATTTTAGAATGGATATCAATTGACTAACTCAAACTTCAACTAAAGACTCTCTATTGGGCTGTTGGATTTGTTGGAGTTTTGGTGATCTCTCCCTTCCTGTGCTTGTTTTGCTCATCTTTGGTCCGGACCTCCTTAGGTCTAGACCCCCCTCTTTGATTCTTCTCTGGCTTAGACCTCCCCTCGTTCATTTGGACCTCCTCTGTGTTCACTTAGACCTACCTCGTGTCCGTTCGAGCCTTCCGCTTGATCTAGACCTCTATTGCTTTTGTACCGTTCGATTTGTGTTGGACGGTTTGGTTTAGTTGGCTCGTTCGCTTGGTCCGAACTGCCCAACTGTTTTGGCCCGTTCGATTGAAAACCAACAGCCCCCGCTCCTCCCGCTTCTTATCTGGCTATCGCTGACCTCCCTTGTTTAGATCTTGACCGTTAAGACCTCTCCTTTGGAGATCTTAGCCGTCAGGACCTCTCTTGTTTAGATCTTGACCGTTAAGACCTCTCCTTTGGAGAACTTAGCCGTCAGGACCTCCTTTGAATTCATCTCAACTGTCAAGACCTCCTCTGAGTCATCTTGACCATTCAGATTACCTTTGATCTCATCTGAACCGTTCAGACATCCCTTGTGTTGATCTAAACCGCTCGGATCTCCTTATCTAGACTTCATCCCGTGGGTCTCCTCCATCCAGACCTCAATCCCTTGGATCTTGACCGTCAGGACCACCCCTTGTTGATCTTGATTGTCCAGATCTTCCCTTGAGTTTTCTGTGCCCCTTGGACCTCTTTGTCCTCGGACCCTTTTGTCCTCTGGACCCTTGACCTCTAGATCTCCTCGTTCTCTGGTCTTTTTGTAAAGACCATCCTCTGTGGTCATTTTGCAAAGACCACTCCTTTTCGAGTCATAACCTCTCCTGTGGTCTTCTCGCCTAGACCACCTCTTTGGTCTTTCTACAAAGACTACCTCCCCGTGGTCCTTTGCGAAGACGACCCTCTTGGTCTTTTGATAGGACCACCCTCCTGGTCGCGACCTCCTCTCTTTGTCATTTTGCCGTGACCTCTCCTTGAGGCCGCGACCTCCTTTCTTTCATCGTTTGCCATGACCTCCTTTGGTCGAGACCTCCCTGTGGTCTTTTTATGGGTATTTCGATCTCTTGGTCCTTAGCTTGCCACTTAGAGCAAGGTTCTACTCGCTCCCAAAAATTACACTACGGGCTGCTCTACTCCTAGTTGCTCTAACTCCAAAAAATTTATAGAGCAACCCTGTTTGACACAGCTCCGCCCACTCCAACTATGAAGCTAGGAGTTAGAGCCATACCAAACAGGGCCATAGTAGGTAAGAATCCGTTTAATTGTCCAGTGTGTTCTTGCACCTTCGGCGCATGACTGAATTCTTTTGTGGGCTTACTTGCAGACTGGACAGTCACAAGTTCTATAGTCATGGTAATAGACAGATCAAATCGTCAAATAATTTCCTTGCCGGGAAACGCTTGTTGCCTTTAAGAGAGTTTCCACATGAGCATTATGCATCAATACACTGGATGTATATAATGTAGTTTGTATTTACAGAAGATCTCATGCCCAGAACTTTATGTAAAGATTCACGGTGAAACCTACAGTGCCCTTACAAATGTTCAGACATAAACTCAAGACAAAAATGGAAATTTTATGTGTGTGTGTGTGTGTGGGGGAAGGAAAACGAAATAGAAAGGCTACTATGCATCCCGAATTTTCTCCTGTTCAGTTCTCCATGTACAAATTATAGTAGAGCTTCAAATTATAGTACAAATTATTCCCCATCTCAAAGATTGTTCTCATAATTTTTCGCAACCATATGTTCCCGGTTGAAAACCAAATCCAGTCACAAGCATACACATGGACCCTTCCCCTCATCCCACTGCCTCCTGGACCTTGCCGAGCATGCAAGAGGACGGCCTGCTTCAGGTTCTTGCCGAGCAAGCGGCCCATGGTAGAGGACGGCGTCCCGCGTCTGCAAGGGAGTAGGAGCTTGTTTAGTACCACACCGCTCAGCAGAGAGGAGACGGCCGTGGCGAGGCTATAAGAGGACAGGGTGGCCAATGTTCCAACTCATACCTTTCTCGGCCTTTTGGCTAAGATCAAGTGTAGTATCTGTTCTTATCAGTTTAATATCTGATATGTGGGGCATTGCTCCACAACGATATTAAATTTATTTTTTGTGGGAGAGGATCCACCAAAGTAGCTTGCTACTTGGGTCCTCGTGTGTCGCCCTAGCGTTGCACTATTGCTTGGGCTTGGCGCATCCCAACCAAATCAAATCAAACCTTTTTGGTTCCTCTAATGTTCAGAGGGAGTTTGAATGACAAAATAAAAAGTTGCCTTGTTCAAGAAGAGCTAAACAAGAGAAATCTAGTGGTCTTCTCCCAAAAGAAAGATGTTAAATTTCTTCCACAACGCCATTGTTCTACTTAACCGATTCAAAGATCATGGTTTTAATGATACATATATGTACGGTAACCATAGTACATGCAATGTGGTTCTATTCCTAGTAATTATCAACACACATTCAGAGAAAATGCTACACGACAGCAATAGTGCATGCTGCAATAATAACCGAAACAGCCAGTTTAAGCGTCACAAAAAAGTACATCTTAGATGGAATGAAAATGAAGCAACATCAATCATATCTATCATGATAAAAGATTCCGAAAACTAAATACTACTGAATATGACTAGAGAAAGAAATAGTTTGGGTTCCTTTTCTTCGGCCTATCTGAAAAATTATGAAACAGGAAGGCTACACATAACAAAAATCTGGTCGAAATAACTATCTCCTGAGTCGTTCCCTCTAAATGCAAAGCCCATAGCATAGCATACAACTTATGCTTTAGCTAAAACTGCCACAAACTTGAGTGCACTTAGTTGCGAACTTAGAAAGAAGCAATCATTTCAAATGCGAAATCACGGGTACGCACTAATGGTAACATAAAAAGAAAATATTAGCAGAATTAGTATTTTTGAAGCTATGCAGAGATGGCACCTCGAGCGCGGTCGTCCACCTTCAAAGCAATATCGGCAAACAACTGCTGCAGTACCTGAAGACGCTGCGAATTGGAGTTGAGAGCCTGCATGCAACGCAAGCAACAACCAGTAAAACAATAGTGCCACCTTCCTTATCCAAACCACTAAATGTTTAATATCATCTTGAGATCATATAATAGTGTCACCTAAGCTTTTGTGGTGAACACAGTAAGATAGTAATACGAAAAAGTTCCAATTTTGAACTCGTTACCCCTGATTAAGCACCATTTGAAAAAGGGAAACCCTGGTATTAAGAAACAAAGCCAAATTTCTTTAACTGAAACATTGGAAACAAATGTAGTCCAATCCTCACCTTGTTCTCGATATTCAATGATTGAGAGGGAGACTGTTGTGTTGTGGCCAGGTCGGTTCGGTACGGTTAGGAGGCGGCAGGAGACGGTGGCGTATCCAGTGGCGGTATTCGCCGGAGAAGAGGAAGGAGGGCATCGCTGGGGAAGCTTGCCGGAGAGAAGGAAGGAGGGTGGCACCGAGGGGAGCTCGCCGGAGCGGAGGAAGAACGGCGGCGTGAAGGGAGGAGGGAGTCAGCGGAGAAGGGAGGCGGCAGTGGTGGCTCAACGGTGGGTAGCAGGGGTAAGGTGGGTCGGCGGGAGGAAAATGAGAGGAATTTATATGGTTTGGGAGAGGGATGGGATCCTTTGAGTACCCACTAATAGAAGAAAAAAAGTACTTGCATCCCACTAGACACCTCATTCTATTTTTTGAGGCGGCCACGTCACATTTCTCATCCATCCAATGTTCGGAGTCTCTACTAGAAATCACACTTTAGTTATATCAACTAGAAACCCGCACGTGCCTTGGCGCGTGGAGTTGAACAAATGTGACTGTAATCAAGAGAAAGAAAATGCAATCAATACAACACATAGCTTTGAGAAATTAACCATAAACACTTCAACAGCGCTACCAACAGGCACACCTATTTACGATTGGGCAAGAATAAAGTACCATTTTAGATATGCACAATGAGCATTGTTCGCATAGTTAAATTAGAAGCGGCTGAAGTTTATGAATCAGTCAATATAGAAGCTATTTAGTGTACAGCATAGCTTTGAAAAATTAACCATAAACACTTCAACAACGCTACCAACAAGCACACCTATTTACGATTGGGCAAGAATAAATTACCATTTTAGATACGCACAAGGAGCATTGTTCGTATAGTTAAATTAGAAGCGGCTGAAGTCTATGAATTAGCCAATATAGAAGCAATTCAGTGTAACGGAAGCTCATACCAGACTATCTTGAAGCATTTACAATTTGGAAACACAATCCTCCAGCTTCTGAGCAGCAAGACTCTGCCAACAACGTCCAGAAAAAAATCAGTTAGATAAGAACCCTATTTTTCCAATTTAATCCGGCACATAAGTACACCCTCATCACAAACATCAAGCCACCTGTAGCCCCAAGCCCCAATCCATATTAAAGCTAATTCCCTTCTTGTTCAAAAGAAAATGTAGATAAACCTTTTTTGGAGCACATTTAAGCGAAATATGGACGACAGCTACCTTGTCAAGCACCCTCTTTGTTATGGCAACCGAATTAATATGTAAATGAAGGAGCAAAATCAATTAACACAGAATTGTAAACTTCACCTAGCATAATGCATATTAATAACTTATGACAGCCAAGTGGTCAGTCTATAGTCACCCTATCGAACTGAGCAGCAAGAAGTAAAATAGCAGTTTGAATAGTATAGCACTGAGCACATGTTTAGTTATAATAAGCAACCAAACTAATTTTTTTGAAGCATTTCAATGAGCCTCGAGACAGAATTTTGGGACTTGAAAACGAAAGGGGAAAAATGCAGACACAAAGAAGAGCTATGCAAATGAAACTTAAAAGCAATTATACATTCTTGGTAGCAAATATATCTCCAACATCCAGATTGACAGCCGTATTTGATCAAACTATGCTGATAGGCTCTCACGATCTGAATAACATATTTATGATAAAATAACAATGAGAATAATCAAATAGGACATGACATGACAATCACCACAATTTACCATAACAAAGAGGGTGCTTGACCTATTCCCGTTTTTTAGTAGAGATGGAGACCATTTCTAATATGACCATTTCATAATTGTCATGTACAAGATAGCAACCGAGTGTGCCATACCTTTCCATGAATAAGGTCGTCCCTCCATGTTCCACACAAAACATCACCGTTGTTGTAATAAAGCATCCCCAAACCAGATATCTTGCCATACCTCCAGAGTCCATCATAAAAGCTCCAATCACTGTAGGTTAAACACCCCTGTAATGATTACCAAAATAAAACTGTTTAAAAAGTTACACTTCGTGTCAAGCCAAATGGAAGAGCAAGTACTTTAAAGAGTTTCACCTTTCCTTCAGGCATCTCACTCTGTAAGCTCGTCCTCCGAACTGTATTTGAACTATGGGGCTCCATGTCTTTTCTGCCTCTTTTTCTGCACCCTAGAAGGAATATAATAGATTAAAATTATCATACAGCAACCCAAGCATGCTGATGAACTTAGAATGGGAAGCACAGTCCATAGATGTTAACATTCTTGCACACTATCTACCAAAATATTAGACCATGCACAGTTACAACATTTTTCTCTGGGCCACCCATATCGACATCAGTTACAACATTTTTAGGCTGCTTCTCTTCAGGTTTTTCAATGGGCACTTCAGCTTGGCCCGACTGCTCAGTGATGGTTGATGCATCAGCTGATTCCTTCTATGTCTTCAGCTTCAAGTCTGCAGTGATCTTTTTGGCGGACTCCAATTATTTGAGCACATCGAGTCTCCCTTTCTTTCACGTTGAGCTCCTTCTCTAGGTGCGCAGTCTGCTCCTCTAGATTGACGCATTCTTCTTCAATCTCCTCACACTGGTCCTGTTTCTGCATTTGACACCAAACGGGAGAAAACAAAAATATTAATAATCCCAATTTAGTACCTACATTTGCCACTAGAGCAAGGACAACTACTCCTAATTAAATGAAGAACTAACCCAAAGTACGATACGGTACAAAGATATAGTATACTCCTGAACAATTACTCTACAGAGTTGAAACAGCTTGTTCTACCTACACGGCACGATTGAAGCAGTAGGGAACGACCCTAGATTTGGGCTACGCCGCGCAGAGAAGAGGGATGGTGGAGCGAGGCGGGCGGTCACCTTTTGGGGTGCGAACATGCGCTTGATGAAGTGGGAGCTCCAGGCGGCTCCGCCGCTGAAGCGTTCGACGGCCTCACGCACCGAGTCGAAGGGCTGTCGATCTCCGTCCTGTCGTCGCTGCACGCGCCAGCGGCCGGTGGAGCTAGGTCCTACGACTCGCCGTTCACGGGGACTCGTGCGCAGAGAATTAAAAAAAAGGTGGTTGGCTCCTTCTCTTTCTTGGGTTGTGTGTAGCAGGGGATTTTTTTGGCTTGAGCCAAACAAGGAAGAGAAGGGGAGCCGGGAAGCGAGTGGAAGGCAAGAAGCAGACAATGGGGGAGTGTGGAGAGAGGCGGTAGGCGAGGGAGGGGGTGAGGAGGGGAGGCGAAGGTGGAGGAGTGGGTGGAGGAGCGCAGAGCGGGAAGGAGGCAGCGAGGAAGCAGTGGCGCCAGTGGAAAGGGTTAGCAGGGGATGCAACAGAGGAATGGGGAGGGGAGGAGGAGGGAAGAGCAAGGACGAGGCAGCGACGTGGTGGGAGGTGCGGAGGGAACAATGGCGTCAGTGGAGAGGTGTAACATTTCAATTTTCTGAGTTTTAAAATTTTTTTAAAGAGTTAGTAGGATGAAATTCACCATTTGGATCTTATTTGTTTTTAAATCAAAAGCTTAATATGGACTTTGTACATCAAAATAATTTAATATGATTAAAGTCAACATGAACAATGGTCAAAACTATTTTATCTGGGTTCCTTGGGCTTGGGTATATTTTCCAGATTTTTCTGGAATTTTTCCAAGTTCATTTGCTATTTTCTATTGCTTATTTGAATTTCTGGTATTTTCTAAAAAGGAAAAAGTATTAAAATCTCAGAAAAACCTCCTGGGCCGAATTCCCTCGGCCCGATCTGTCTTGACCAGCCCGCCTCGCTTCGGCCAGATCCTCAAGGCTGCTCTCCCGTCCCCGATTGGATCGGCGATGGATGGTTGATCAAGATCCGCAAGGCGCCCCCAGGTCCGGCTCCGCGTCCCCGACCGTGGGCCCGCCGAGGTCGTCGTCTCCATTTAAACCGTCCTCGCTGGCCCGCGTCGTAAATCGCCATTGTTAAGCCTCCGAGCTCGACACGGCAACGAAGATTTTCCAACTAAGTCTCTTCTAGAAAACTTGCCAAATCTCATCCCTTATCTCACCGCATTCGTATCTGCTCTCAATTGGAACGGAATCGAACTCTATCCCATAGATTGAACAAACCCGAGGATATCCCGATTTGGGGATTCCTTATCCCGTGCCGCCCGGGCCCTATAAATAGCCCCCCTAGGTTTGCGATCATGCCCTCAACCCAAAGCCGCCACCCATTGAGCTCCAATCGCCCCAGCGCTGCCGCAATTCCAAGCTTTAGGGTTTTCGCCGCCGTCGGTTTTTCCCCAATTCAGTCGCCGCCGGTGACGCCCCACTCCCGTGGACCGCACCTACGTGATCAGCGTCGCGTGGGCTACCTCCTGGGACCATCCACATCGTCGGAGCCTCACCGGAGCAGCCGTTCGACAACAGCCGTGTCTCTCCGCCGCTTTGAGCTCGCTACCGTCGACTCACCGCCCCGACCACCCGGAGTTGGACCGAAGGCGCGCAATAACGAGAGTCGACGCCGGTACCATCCACGCCACGGAGCGCCGTCGTCATTGTGCCATTGGTTCCCGAGCCTCCGCCGCCGTCGAGCTGACGTGGCAGCCCGTGTCAGCGCCCGCGTCGGCATCCACCTTAGCACCGTGCATGCGTGTCGACCTGTGTGGCGCCGCGTCAACGCCACGCATGCGCTGCGGCGTACCCGGCAGATCCTAAACCACTGGCTCGGTGAACTTGGTTCACCGTGAGCCATCTCACTGACATGTGGGTCCCACATGTCAGATTTCCTTTTTAAATCTTTAATTCTGAGCGCTGACATCATCGTTGCGCAATAATCCGGTTTTTCTTTTAAGAAATAATTCGGAAATTCGGAATAATCAGTTTTTAGGGTTTCTTTAGATTTTCAAACTTCCAAAGCCCATATCTCTTGCATCCGAACTCCGATTGAGCCCATTCAAATTTCTAAATTCATCTAAATTCAAGATCTACCTATCTGAGATTTTTATTTAATTTTTGGAGTTTGTTTTGCCTCTGTTTTATTAATTTTTCTTTGTTTGTTTGTTTCGTTTGCGAGTAGACGTTGATACCTCGGGAGGTTTTGAAGAGCAAGGAGCATCTCAAGACCAAGATCAATACCAAGACCTTTTTCAAGGCATGTTATACCTTTGATCATGTTGAACCCAGCTTTCAAAAGTTATGTTGATTCAAATTATTGCATTTACTTTAATTATTTAATTTAATGCTTTTGGGATTAGTTAATATCCAGTTTGTTATGACCTCCTTGTCTAATTGTATGCCATAATCTTTTGTCACCCTAGTTTGGTTAATTTAGTTGGTGCTATTGTATTTACCAACGTGGGTTGGTTAAATGCGATTAGTTTGCTTAGCCATGCTACGAGTCATCATCTCATGTAGTTGCAAATATAAACTTGACTAAGTGACTATGGTACTATGTGATAGAAACTGTGTGCGCTATGTGCTATTACTCGTTGATGGCATATGTTGCACTTAACCAACAGGGTGGGAAAAGATTTAGACGGAGGCAAGTGGACTGTGTGATATTTTTGGTGGAGCTATGTGTGTGGGCTTAATAACCTATGTGCATAGGGATTTGTAGTTTACTGGGAAGTCTTGCCTTGGTCAATTAAGGGTTTAACTTTGTGCGCCATTGATCTGAGCCAATCGTACAACCACATGCCTGGTATGGGACGGGCCTAACTTAGTAAGTTATGGAGTCTTGGCATTGATTACTCAGGTAGTAGGTTAGGCTATGTGCACGGGTGGAGGTGTGCTACCAGGTAGTCACATCACAGGGTGATTCGCCGTGTCCCTGTCCAACAAAGGTGTGCCTGGACCGACTTCCTATGTGGGGTTGTCTCGACGGTTTGTAAGCACATCGAGTGTCAATGTTAAGATGAAGTTTCGAACTGTTTTGTTATGTCTAGTGCTAGCTACACTAGTTGTATCTTGTGGGTAAAGTGTACAACCTCTGCAGAGTGTTAAATAATCTATTCGAATAGCCGTGTCCGCGGTCATGGACATGCTCGGTGATTTCACACGAGGGGTAGATTTTCATGAAAACCTTGGGAAGGGAGCTGTGTGACCTAAGTCATATGGCTATGTGAATAATTTGTCTAGGTTATGTGTCTTTGTGAAATAAAACTGTCAAATTATTACTGTCTATTTGTTTTACTTATGCTTTCAATCTATTACTTGTATTTAAATTACAAATGTTGCATTTCTGCAAAAGAACCACAGAAGCCATTCCTTTGGAATAAGCCTGCATCTATAATTGCATTTCTGTGGTATGACTTGCGAGTACGGTGTGTACTCATGCTTGTTGTAAAACATGCAACAGAAGAGGAGGAGTCTTCGCTTGCTTTCGAGGAGGAGTTCATCGAAGGTGCTTGATCGTAGGGTCTTGATCCCAATCAGTTGCCTGTGGTGAATTGATGGGATTCCGCTGAAGTTTCTTCGTTCCGCTGCTATTTTATTTCTTTGCTAGCCCTACGTAGCTTAATAATTGTAACTCAATCATAAGGTCAAAACCCTTATTTGTTATCAAATTACTCGTTTATGTTATTAATCACTTGTGTGGATCGATATTCACCTATGTTGACACTGTATGCACTAGCGTGATCCTAGACTAGTGCATTATACACAGAGGGTCCAGAATTGCATATTTTTGGTCCCGACAAGAGGTATGTCAGGGTGGTGGAGGGACGAGGTGGGGAGACGGATAACGGGGAGGAGTAGGGCCGAGCGGGGAGGACACGGCCGTCGTGGGAGGTGAGGGAGAGGAAGGGGAAAAGCGGAACGAAGATGGCTTGGGGTGCGAGGAGAGGAGGAAGAGACGTGGTGCTTGGAAGATAGAGGACCGACACGACGTGTGCCACACGTAGCGAGCTAAGCCAGCGCGCCAAGCAAGGGTGGATCCCCCATCAGAGGGATGCAAACACAGCCGAGCGTAATCCGACGGTGCATAAAAAATAACTTGGACGTCTTCGTCAGATGTAAACTTCTTTCACAATTCAGATTCTATTGTTGAATCCTGCTCTTTTGACGCTCATTTTAGATTTGGCATTCTTCCACAACACGAATTCTATAGCTGATTTTCGCCTACCAGTAGGGCATTGAACCGCATGTGATTGTAATCCAAACTTGATTCAATTGGGTTTGCCTGGCCCAAATCGATCTTGAAACAAAAACTTGTTTTGATTTGGTTGGGGTGCGCCAGGCCAAAGGAGTAGTGCAACGCTAGGGCGACACGCGAGGGCCCAAGTATCAAGCTACTTTAGAAAAGCCTCCCCTACAATAAATAAATAAATTTAATATCGCTGTGGGGCAGTGCCTCACATATCAGATATTAAACTAATAAGAACAGATACTACCGTTATTGGCCTAACATGGTCATCGCATCAAAAACAACTTATGTATTTGTAAGTTGGCAACAATGGCGCAAAGGGGGAGGAGCTCTTTTGACCAGTAATATCAAATCACTTTGCATTGGTTGGCGAGTGACAACGCAACAAGTAGCTAGACAGGGTTCGAGACAAATCTGGAACTCTGCTATACATATGCTTATAGCTGCACAACTGGGGAGACCCTGGCTTCGTTCGTCGACTTGTACAACTTCCTTAGGTTCGCGTTGAGGCTCTTTGTTGATCCAGCAGCATATGAAGAATCATGACCCGCGTTGTCAGGATCTTCAGAGTTATTGCTGGTTTTTTTATGGAACAGTGACACCCATTGGCCATTGTTAACTCGTTGTTGCCTTCACCCGAGCTCGAGGGCACTAAAATACTAAATAATCTGCAGCTGAAAGTTGCTCTATCAATCAACACTTATTTACACCCTAGGCTCCTATCAGTTTAAAACTCTCCTTGGGCTTTTGCATACTTCCCACAACTCAGCACAAACAATCAAGCTCTGTTGTTTAGCTAGAAATTTTAGCTACCCTAATTCCTTGCTCCCTCACCACATTTTTCATCCTACCAAAGTTCAGAGCCTGTGCTCGAATCGATCTCTTCCACTTCAGTTAAATCAATTATTACTTGGACATGACCAGCAAATGTGGGTCCTTCCACAACTCATATTCTATTGTTGTATATATGTATCCTGCTCTTTTGGTACAACTTCAATTAAATCAATCACTAAAGCGCTCATGACAAATTTGGCATCCTGAGATAACTCATATACCGAAACCACTGCAAACGGTTACTTTCACATATCACAAAATTCCAAACTTTAGCTCAAATTACCTATCCCGATCAGACCATAAACCAAAAAAAACTTGATTTGATTTGGTTGGGGTGCGCCAAGCCCAAGCAATAGTGCAACGCTAGGGCGACACATGAGGACCCAAGTAGCAAGCTACTTTGGTGGACCCTCCCCCACAAAAAATAAATTTAATATCGTTGTGGAGCGATGCTCCACATATCAGATATTAAACTGATAAGAACAGATACTACACTTGATCTTAGCCAAAAGGCCGAGAAAGGTATGAGTTGGAACATTGGCCACCCGTCCTCTTATTGCCTCGCCACGCCCCGTCTCCTCTCCCTTGAGCGGTGTGGTACTAAAATGATTCCTGCTATACGGGCCGCTGCACCGCGCTCACTCCACCGTCCCATGGACACGGCGGAAGACCGTAGTCAATATATGGATGGATTTGGCTGCCTGTTGCTCAGATTCGACCAGACGGAGCTACGGAGATGGTTGGCGACCTGTGGGTGAAGGAAAAGGAGTGGCTTGGGCCAACTCCTCGCGATGGTGGCCTCCATCATCCATGGCTCAATCCGCCTCTATGGCTCCATGGTGGCGGTCCCAGATGAGCATCACCAGACTCTCCCTCGTGCTATAGTCTCGACTACACTGCTCCTTGAGTCCTCCCTAACTTTCTCGCTCGACTGCCGCCCTGCACTCTTCGACGATGGTCGCGGCTTGGATAGCCGGTTTTCATGCCGACGCCGACGACAAGGGAGCACGGTGGCCACACCTGGATTAGGTCGGCCACTGCCTGTACAACCAACAATCTTGTACCTTTGGCCCAATTTAGTTCGTGTGCATGGGTGTAGGTGAGTACCACACTACTCCCCTTTCCCCTCTACTGTATTCAAACATCAATCCCTCACCAAAACAAGCACTGAACACATCATCCTTGTGAAGACCAGATGGATGTGCGTTTGTGTGTTTGTATTGTGCGATAACAGTTGACTCTAAGGCCAGATTGTATTGTTTTGTACTGCAAGCATTGATCAAGCCAAATGTGAGATAAACAGGGAAAAAGTGTAGGTGTGTACTAGCAGAGCAGTTTGTGTTTTCACAATGTTTCTTAATACTCATATGTGAATCACAAACTAAGCGGCATATGTTGGTGAATGTTTTCCCATTGGTTTTCTCGTGGTAGTTTCCTTGGTACAATTTCGTCTTGCTGCTATGATTCAATTGGTGGAGGTAGCAGCAGAGATGCCTGCAAGGTGTTTGTGTATATGCCGACTAGCGTGGCAGTCCAATAAAAACTTTTAGAACCATGCTCATAGTTGCAGAGTGATAGTGACCACACTAATTTGCCCTTGTTGTTGCTGAGTTTTATTAGTCAAATGTGTAGTTCTTGCTTTGCAAAAGTAAAAAAAAAGGGTTATGTAAAAATGATTGTCCTGGAAACACGAACACTGGAGTAATATCTGGCCAACCTATCTGCTTGGAATTAGTTGATAAGTAATGGGTATAATTTGCCTTTTGTTGTGCTGATAGGTTATGTACTTTTGATATGGATTATTAAGTGGTGGATTTCATGAAAGCTGCTTTGTGTGCTCGCAATGGTTGCATGATGCCCTAGTAGCCCAGCACGGCAGTGCCATATTCGCCTGGATGGGGTTTCAAGAGCCAAGGTAGTCGAATTCTTCATTTTGTTATGTTCTTTTGGAGCGCGGTGACGATTCCGTTGGTTCTGGATTAACTGGAAACTTAGTTTAGTTCGTCTAAATTAAAATGCACGAGAGCCCTGTGATGTATTCACCATGCAAGCAAAGATTTGCGACCGATGTGAAGATATACATTTAGATTGATATGAAGTTTGTATGGCAGCAGTGTCTCAGATATCCTGCATTCCTGTTAGCACCATCTTGTAAATTTATATGGCCTAATAGAATTGTACCGAGGATTTTAGTAATTATTATTATGCAAAGAACTATTAGGTTCGATGGGTTGCTTGTTGTTTGTCGTGGCGTTTAATATATGTAATCCACATACGTTTGTTGATATGTCATTTTTAAAACATGTGGTTTTTACCATAATTATCATTTGAATCTAAAATGAAGAATTTAGTAGATTGCAATAAAATTATAATTATACAACACTATGCAAATATAATGAAATGGTTTTGTACAGTACTTCGCAACAACTCTAAGATGTAGGAATAATTAGCAATGCGCCGATGTTTGTTCTTGCCTAAGTAGACAAGGCCTGCACATACTACTACTTGTACAAGTCAGGCAGTCAGTCAGTCCACGCATTGAGCGTTTCTTCCTCCCTTGGAGCAGAGCAGACACGCACTATGCCACTTGCGCTCGCGATCGCCTGTTCAAGCAAAGCTGGGGGCATTGGGCCGGCACAGCACAGGCCGTCGTGCTTCGGACCACGTGTAGAAACTGCTTTCTACCGCTCTTGCTGCAAACAGTTACTTTCACAGATCACAAAATCCCAAACTTTAGCTCAAATTACCTATTCCGGACAGGCCCTGAAGCAGAAAAAGCTTGATTTGATTTTATTGGGGTGCGCCAAGTCCAAGCAATAGTGCAACGCTAGGGCGACACACGAGGACCCAAGTAGCAAGCTACTTTGGTGGATCCTCCCCCACAAAAAATAAATTTAATATCGTTGTGGAGCGATGCCCCATATATCAGATATTAAACTGATAAGAACAGATACTACACTTGATCTTAGCCAAAAGGCCGAGAAAGGTATGAGTTGAAACATTGGCCACCCGTTCTCTTATAGCCTCGCCACACCCCGTCTCCTCTCCCCTGAGCGGTGTGGTACTAAAACGAGTTTCTGCTATATGGGCCACTGACTAGGCAAGATACTGAAACGGGCCTGAGAAGTTAGTGGGCTTGAACTCACTGTTCGGTGGTGGAAGGGTGCAAGTGTAGGCTTGTTTTGTGATTGGGTTTGGTCTAGATGGCAGCGAGATGAGGGGAACGTTTCTTCCTCCCTTGGGTTGCCTTGAATTGGAAGCGGTCAACGCGCGGGGCGGGCC
This sequence comes from Phyllostachys edulis, assembly GCA_036346405.1. Lineage (NCBI taxonomy): Eukaryota > Viridiplantae > Streptophyta > Magnoliopsida > Poales > Poaceae > Phyllostachys > Phyllostachys edulis. The sequence goes on along the minus strand of CM070560.1, from coordinate 7,280,947 downwards.
ATCCAATTAGTAATTAGTGGAGTGATTCGAAGCGAACAAGAGGACGACGGATGCTACCAACGGTCCGCGGATGGTCGGTCGGAGACGCTGCATGGAACAGAGCAGACACGCACTGTACCAACGGCCCTAGCTTGGTCGTCTGTTGAAGCTCTCTTGCGCTCGTGGTGCATCAGGCTCGCTCTTGCGTCGAGGCGCGTGGGATTCGCAACCGACAGGCAGGCGCATGTGCGACAAAGAAAGAAAGAAGGAAATTCATATATATCTGAGGCAGAAATGAGATCCATACACATATTATAGGCCTGTTCGGTAGGACTTTGCTCCTTATTTTTCAGCTCTTAGCTCCTGATATATATCTGAAGTGGAAATGAGAAGGGTTTGTTAGGAGGTTGACGTCTAAAACTGTGAAAGTGAGGATTTAAGGCAACAAGACCTTCATTCCTTTCTCAAACTTTTGGCTAAGATTAAGTGTAGTATCTGTTCTTATCAGTTTAATATTTGATGTGTGGAGAAATTTATTTTTTTGTGGGGAAGGGTATGTCAAAGTAGCTTTCTACTTGGGTCCTCGTGTGTTGCCCTAGCGTTGCACTATTGCTTGAGCTTGGCGCACCCAACCAAATCAAAACAAGCCTTTTTGATTTAGGGTCTGTCCAGGCTAGCTAATTTGAACCAAAGTTTGGAATTTTGTGATCTGTGGAAGTAACAGTTTGCAGCAAGAGCAATAGAAATCAGCTTTCGTGTACAAGGACGCAAATCTGATGGTCACGTCCCAAGTAATAATTGATTTAACTGAAGCTGAAGTGAAAGAGAACGATTGGAGTTCAACGCCCCGCCCTCACCGTCCCCTTCTTCCACTGGCTCATTGGGCCATCAAAGTCAACCCAAATAAAAACTAGTCCTGCTACTAGCGCAATTGGAGTCAAAACGAGTGAAGCAGCACAAGGCAGGAGCAAGTCAACGTACGCGCGGGGCGGGCCATCCAATTTGTAATTAGTAGAGTGATTCGAAGCGAACAAGAGGACGACGGATGCCACCAACGGTCCGCGGATGGTCGGCCGGAGACGCTGCATGGAGCAGAGCAGACACGCACTGTACCAACGGCCCTAGCTTGGAATGATCATTTTTAGCAAAATAGTGCTACAGCTATATGCAGTCGATCCATGTCCTACTCAACAATTTTCTCTGCGTGTGACTGGCCGTCGGATGTTTTATTGCAAATGTTGAGAAAAACACAGTGAATACTTCTCTATCAAGAAAATTCTAGAAGATACTTCGCAGTAATTTGATGACTTTATTATGCCTACATGCATCATAACGAAAGTCCACGCAGTCCAATGGTGGAGCCAGACCTTGACAGCCGTTGGATCAACCATGTACTTACAAAGTTCTTTTGGGATCTATTTGTTCAAAATTTCCTTATATCTTCATTGGCCTTTACATAGTTTCATGTACAGACGGTGTGTTTATACAAAACTAGCAGGTGGCCCACGCATTCGGATTGCTAGATTTACTGTATGTCATTCACATATTCAATATTGGTATATCTCGGTGTCGGCTGTTTGATTTCCCCCCTAATTATAAGTCGATTTTACTGGCCAATTCTGTTTTCCTGCTTTAACCTCCAACACTAAGCTCAATTCTTGATTGATCATTCTCAGCTGCTACGCCTTCCAATGCAATACTTTACCACATAGTTATCTTCTACTTCTCTTCAATTATTGCTTAATGCTGACCGTTGCAACATCAAACATGCATACACGTGCAACTGTCGCCGATCCCTACTAGGGACACCCGCTACGCTCTCTCTCATGGCCCTGAGCCTATTTCCTTCGGCTTCTTTGCTTTTGTATGCCTGTGCTTCTATTCGTATGGATGTATGCATGTATATACACATGCATGATGTTATATGTGTTCAATGTCCTCTTCTCCGTGTCAGCTGCTCCTCTTTTTCGACGTTGTGGGTTCCTCACTAACCACGATAACCTCCTATCTTATTGATGCCGATATGTTTGCTTTAGTCGTTGTCTAACGATATAGAGAATCTTCTCGCCATCGTTGATGATGTTGTGCCCCTGACCAACGATGGCATGCTCCAAACTACCCGATGGCCCCATATCATCCATAATTTGACTTCAATGGAAAGCTTCATCTCCACTCTACCATGAATTCCCCATCATCGGCCACTCCTATTTTTCGACATTGGCCAACTCAACGCTGTGGCTTTCTCACTGACCACGGCGACCTCCCATCTTCACTGATGCTAACATGCCTGCTTTAGTCGTTGTCTAACGATATGGAGAATCTTCTCGCCATCGCCGGTAACGTCGTGCCCTTACCAGTGATGGCACGCTCTTAGTTACCCGATGGCCCCATATCGTCTGTAGCTCATCTACAATGCAAAGCTCCATGTCCTCTCTGCGAGGGCTTCCCCATCATTTGAAATCAAATTGCTAATTTTATTTTTTTATTCCAAACTTCAACTTTTTGTTTGATTTCTTATAGAAATCTAATTGCCATTTTTGTTTATTTTTATCCCGAATTATATTATTTATGGATTTTAGTTAGGAATTTCTATGGAAATCAAATTGCTATTTTCATTTCATTTTTATTTTGAATTTTAGTTTTATTGTACTTGATATGAACTCTTTTACTTAGGAATTAGTATATAAATCAAATTTCTAATTTTACTTTATTTTTTATTCTGAATTTTAGTTTTATTGTATTTGACATGAACTTTTTCTTTGAATTTAGATGTACAAATCTAATTACCAATTTTGTGTTTATTTTTATTCTAAATTATAATTATTTAGGATTTTACTTAGGAATTCGCATGGAAATTAAATTGCTAATTTCATTTTGTTTTTATTTCGAATTTTAGTTTTATTGTACTTAGCATCGACTCTTTTACTTGGAAATTCACATGGAAATCAACTTTCTGATTTTATTTTATTTTTTATTCCGAATTTCAGTTTTATTGTACTTGACATGAACTCTTTTGTTGAATCTAGACCATTATAATCTGGACCGACTACGATCGACAGTGTAGATATTTCTCTTTTTTCACGAATAATGTGTTCTTTTGACTCTGCTTTAATAAGATAATATATAGGTAGATAGATAATAATAATAATAGATAATAGATGGTCCACCCACTACAAAAAAGATATAGGTAGATGGATAATAATAATAATAGATAATAGATGGTCCGCTGCCATATAGCTCCATCTTTCAATGTATGACAGACGATGTGAATGCTATTTGTGACCTCTTAGGAGCAACTGCAGTCTAGCTCGGTTGGTGGGATACGTATGTGTGAGTTATCACACCTGTCTTCCTCTTTGACAAATGGAGACAGCATCTCAATGCCTTTCTGGCAACTAGGAACTGCTCAAATCCTTTCATGGAAGGCCACTTCCAAACATATGTGTAAGAAAACTGAGGAGCATGCCATGGCAAATGGCACAAGCCTTTGCTCGGAAAGATGATCGAATCGTGCCTAGTTTCATCATCAGATTCCTCGGCTGCCACGCGTTCGCCGTTAGGTAGAGAAGCTACTTGCGCTTTCCTCTTTGATCAGTTCTAATCATCTTGCCTATTGCATGTTAATAAATTAACTTCAGAATAAAATGAAAAAACTGATTTAATCCTGCAGAATTTGTGAACGTTCCACAATTGTGGTGATTTTCACTTGTGACGTAATTAAAAAGGGGAATAATAATACTAATCTTGTTGTTGTAGATGATTTTTCTGCAAGAGAAATCCAAATCACTCACAGGATCGTGCCAGCAAAATAGAGTTTAGCTGCAGGATCCGATCTCTCTGTTCGTTTTGCTTCCATTTCTCGACAGGCCCAACCGACACTACTGATCTTTCTGAATTATATATGCCATTGCAACCGGCAATCTGTCCAGTTTCCTCAACATTGCTTTGTCGTCGTACATACGTGACAACTCTTATCTAAGCTTATTTGAGGCTAACATATTGCAATCAACACTTAGGATGCACTATACCGAACACAAACAGATATTGAGACCCCCGCCCTGCTGTAGTCCTGCGAACTAAAAATAAGAAAAGCCTACTCGCGATGATGATGGTCCAGTTGAATGACAGTTATCATCTCCGCATCGTCTTTAACTCCTTGATGTTGTATTCATGGCAAATGATGAGCAGCTATCAGATGATTCAGTGATGCTCGTGTCGTGTGAGACTTTGAGCTGCTGTTTCTTGTTCCCCCCCGATATGATTTCCATTCTGCCGTTTGGATGCACAAGACAAGAGGCATCTCAATCAAGAAACTGCAGAATCTGGCTTTCGGCATGGTTATTTGGAGAGGCCCTCAAAGACATCGTCCCCTTGATTTTCGCATCTTCTATTCGCAAACACCAGACTGTTTTCGCGGCCTTACAGAATGGAAGGTAGGTGCAGGACATCAACCTCACTACAGGATTCTCAGTCCTGCACTTTGATCAATTCGTACGACTGTGGACTAAAATCAATCAAATCCACCTGACTCAAGGCACCCCGGACGAGATCTTTTTGAAACAAACTCAGAATGGAACCTACTCCTCCGAGTCAGCCTATCTTGCTGTTAGGAAAGCTTTTAGGATCTCCTAGGTTAGATCTAGCCGGGTTTCATTTACGGTTCGAGACAGAGACCGAGAGGGAGAAAGCAGGTACCGACCGTCCGATTGCGGGAGGAGGAGCCGCCATCGCGGTTCGGCGGTGAAGTCTGCGACGGCAATGACGATCGGAGAAGAGGACTTGTGGCGGCGGCGGCCGGTCCGGCGATGGTGCTTCCGTCGACACATGCGTCCTCTAGATCGGTTAGGGTTTTGTCGGGTGGGGATTGCGGCTCGGTGAACCTCGTAAGTCGAGCCGCGGCCCCCCCTCTATTTATAGCCTTGTGACGACGGGCCCATCGGCCTGGTGGTGGGCCGACGCTTCGATCGTATGCGCGGATCAAGGCCCGATTAGCCGTTGGGCTAATCGCCGAGATCAATCTAACATTCTCCCCTTGATCTCAATCGTGCTTTAACGTTAATTACTTTTGACTTTACTCATTCCATCACGCATTAGTGCACGTAACATGTCTCATCGTCACGGTCAATTGCCGATAGATTTATGACTACAATACACCTCTCTGCTCAAATAGTTACTTTAATCTTTTGGGCCATCTTTTAGTTCAGAATCATAGGCTTTCCCTTAAACCCATGCCGCTACATGTTCTCTGAACACGTTGGGTGGTAAGCCTTTAGTAAGCGGATCCGCTAACATCTTTCTTGGTACTTATATGCTCAAGACTTATAATTTGATCCCGAACTTTATCTTTCACAACATAGTACTTTATGTCAATGTGTTTGGCGGCACCACTTGACTTATTGTTGTGGGCATACATTCTTCTTGGGTTCATTATCGAAAGTACAACTTAAGTGGTCTATTGATGTCGTCAACCACTTTTAAACCGGTATGAACTTCTTTAGCAGTTCACCGCCAGTAGCCTCATAACATGCTACAAACTCGGCAGATACATTGTGGGCGATGTAGTGACGGTTTGCTTTGAGCTTTTCCACGATATAGCTCCTCTGCGAGAGTGAACACATATCCGGATGTAGACTTTCTACCATCTCCGCAAAATCGAATCAGATACCCCACTATATGGAGTAAATCGATCTTCAGATGTCATCATGAGGCCTTTTGTTCCTTGCAAATAACGCAAGACTTTCTTTATCAATTTCAATGTTCTATTCGAGATTGCTCTCGAATCGCCAAGTAACCCGGTAACAAATGCTAAGTCGTAGGCGTGTGCACACTTGAGCATCTTGTAAGCTTCCAATTTGAAGCATATGGAACCGCTTTCATTTGATCGATCTCATCTTGGTTCTGGGGCATTGAAAACCCCATATCTGTCGCCCTTGACTATAGGTGCGGTGAAGGACTACATTTATGCATCCCAAATTTCTTTAAGACTTTCTCTATGTATGTCTTTTGTGATAGTCCCAATATCCCTTTGTTTCTATCCGGTGAATTTCGATCCCTAGAATGAACGGCTTCACCAAGATCTTTCATATCAAAGTTTGAGGACAAAACTTCTTTGTCTCGAGCAAGTCGACATCACTACTAGCCAAGAGGATATCATCCACATACTGAGATTAGGAAGATAAACTTCCCATCTTTAAACTTTGCATAAACACAGCTTGTCCTCTACATTCTCTTTAAACCCAAATTTTCTTATTGTCTTGTCAAACTTCAAGTACCCTTGTCTTGAAGCTTGCTTTAACCCATAAATCGATTTCTTTAGGCGGCATCCCATTCTTTCATTTCCTTCCATGATAAAACCTTTCGGTTGTGCCATGTAAACATTTTCCTCCAAATCCCCATTAAGAAATGCCGTCTTTACATCCATCTGATGTAACTCTAAATCATAATGTGCTACTAATGCCATTATGATTACAAGGAATCTTTACATGAGACCGGAGAAAAGGTCTCATTGTAATCAATCCTTCTCTTTGCGTAAATCCTTTTGCCACAAGTCGCTTTGTATCTTTCTACATTCCCTTGGGAGTCAAGCTTTGTCTTGTAGACCCATTTACTGACCCTCTTGCTTTTGGCTCCTTTAGGAATAATTTCCAAGTCCCAGACTTTATTAGTCTTCATGGACCTCATTTCCTCTTCCATGGCTTCAAGCCATTTTGAGGAATTTTCGCTTCTCATGGCTTCTTCAAATGAGGTGGGATCATCCTCCATTTGATATTCCTCTGTATGATAAATCTGATAATCATCAGAAATAGCTGATCTTCTTACTCTTTGAGACCTCCTCGGGGCCTCCTCATTTGGTACATCTTCTGTTTGAGGCTGCTGTTGCTCCCCCTCATCTGTGGCAATAGGTTCTATAGGATCCTGAAGAACAGGTTCCTCATTATCATTCATTGTTGCCACAGGAGGAACAATAACAGTGCTGGCACCACAGTTGTCTTTGCATCGGTGCAATGACAAATGAGTAGTGTGAAGAATGGCTCTTGAATCATCGGAGTGGGCGCATACACCCGCTTCTCTTCAAGATCAATCTCACGAGCTACCATACTTCCTCTCATCATTTCATCCTCTAAGAAGACAGCGTGTCTCGTTTCTACAAACTTTGTAAATCTGTTCGACAAGAGAAGCGAAAACCTTTTGACTTTTCAGGGTAGCCAATGAAATGGCAACTTACTGTTTTGGGATCAAGCTTCCCAAGGTTTGGGTTAAATACTTTAGCCTCAGCAGGACTCCCCCACACACGTAAGTGGTTTAATGAGGAACTCTTCCGTCCACAACTCGTCACGGTGTTTTGGGCACCGACTTACTAGGCACTCTGTTGAGAATATGAATGGCGGTTTTCAACGCCTCCATCCATAAACTCAATGGCAGTGTAGAATAGCTCATCATGCTTCGCACCATATCCATCAGGGTACGGTTGCGTCTTTCAGCTACTCCATTTTGCTGAGGTTCGTCCGGTGTAGAATACTGGGCTACTATGCCATTTTCCTGTAAAAACCTTGCAAAAGGTCCAGGAACTTGTCCATATGGGGTATGTCGACCGTAGTACTCCCCCCCACGATCAGATCGGACTATCTTAATATTTAAATCGTGTTGGTTTTCAACTTCAGCCTTAAATATCTTGAATTTATCCAAGGCTTCATTTCTTTCTTTGATTGGATAAATATATCCATAACGGGAGTAATCATCCGTGAATGTTATGAACGAGTCATAACCATCCACACTTTTCACAGGAAAAGGACCACAAATGTCTGTGTGAATAATTTGTAGAACTCCTGTGCTTCTTTTGGCGTCTTTCTTAATTTTCTTTACATATTTTCCTTTAATGCATTCTCTGCATTGTTCTAAGTCTAAGAACTCTAATGGAGGAAGAATGTCATTCTTAACTAGTCTTTCTATTCTCCCCCTCGAAATATGACCTAAACGACAGTGCCATAATTTCGACGACGCATCTAGAGTTCTCTTTCGTTTTCTGTTTACATTTGTAGACGAGGATTCATTCACTTTCGACGCTGTGACGTTCTCATTATCGCACACGACATTCACATCATCACGTAATGATAACAAATAAAGCTCATTTTGTAAGATGGCAAGACCAACACATTCTTTATTAAACATTATTTCACACTTGCCGTTTCCAAAATGACAATCATAACCATTATTGTCCAAACATGAAACACTAATCAAATTCCTCTCAGTAAGAGGAACATAAAGAACATCTCTAAGTAAAAGAGTGAAGCCATCGGCTAGCTCTAATGAAAGATCATAACGGATGCCAACAGCTTCAACTTCACTTGGACTCCATTTGCAACTTTAATGCATCTTTCGTTTCTTTGCGTAGTCCTCGTCGAGCGGAATCCTCAGAAGGAATTAGTAACATGAGCAGTTGCTCTGAGTCAATCCACCAAGTGGATTTGAATATTGCACATACAGCATTCATTTATAAAGGTAATAATGTTCTCACCTTTCTTTGCCATTATCATCTTTAAGTAATCGGACAGTTCTTCTTGTAGTGTCCGTCTTCTTCTGATGAAGACACCGATCTTTGTCTCTTGCAAACTTATTTTGTTGAGGTGATGGACATGGGCTTTTCCTTGTTCTTTGAGGAGAAGTTTCTTGTTGAAGTTCTTTTTCTTGTTGTCCTTCACATAGTTGATAAAACCACCATGTGAGGATTTAAATCTTTCCTCCTCTTGCACACACATAGCTATGCACTTTTCTAAGTCCCATTTATCTAAGGTGCATGTTGTAGTTGACAACAAAGGTGTCAAACTTTTCGGCAAGAAGGAAGCAAAAATCAAGTGAATAAGGAACTCATCCTTGAGAGCCAAATCCATTGGTTTAAGCTTGGATGCCAAGTTGCTCATCCTTAGTATGTGTTCTCTTATGCCTTTGCCACCACGAGTACCTTTCTGTCACAAGTCGCTTAATCAATTGTGTAGCATATGTCTTTGAAGAGCTAGTAAACCGACTCTTTATTTTCTCAAGGTATTACAGGATGATGTCACATTTGCGATTGAGCCCACAATTGCGAGCTCAATCGTGTTCTTTATCACGACCATACATTTCTTGTTGGTGTGGTCCATTCTTATGCTCAAGGTCATAAGACATCTGTAAGGAGCATGGTCCCTCTGTCTTTTCGCCAAGCAGATGTCGTCCTCATTTTCTTTTCTCACTTTGGCGCCTCGGGCTCGGTGGGGCGTCTTGTGGTGAGGACCCGATCCACCTCACCAAGATAAACGCTAAGTCTATCTTTTTCTTCCACTCCCCATAGTTATCTCCTTTGAGAGTGGGGATCTCTTTGATACAACTCATCAAGTTGTATCCGCCTGAAAAATAATTCAAATAAAAGTGAGAACATAACAGCAAAATTATATGCCTTATTTCCAACGTTGGTCAAAAATACGACATACAATTTTAATCAATTTTATCTATACATTAAATCTACATCACCGTTGGGCAGAAATAGAAATAATGCATAAAAACATCAATTAGAAATTATAATACTGTTATTATCAACGTTGGTCAGAAAATAACAATATCATAATTCACAACAATTCTCAAAAAATTAAATTCTCCCGTTGGTTCGAATTTAGGTATGGATCAAATTTCAAAATTCAATCAAAATAAAACCGAGTTTACTGTTCATACGGCCAAAACGGCCCATACCTTCACCTGGCCTCGGCCCAAATCATTTTAGCCGTCGGATTTACATCCAACGGCCGCAAACTCGCGCATCCATGACCTTGATGCCTCCGCGCGATCCATCAGCCGTCGGATTCTCATCAAGCGGCTCTCGTCCTCGCATGCGCGAAGGCCACATGCAGCAACGGGCTCGGGCGGGAAAAACCTCACCCTTTGGGCCAAAAATGGCCCGAGGGACCGGGCGCGATCGAGCCGCCCACGCCATCGACGGCAGCCTTGGCGGCGATCTCGGCGGAACAAAAACGCGCTGCATGTGGAAAAACCCTAACCCTAACCATTCTCTCTCTCTTCTTCTCTCCCGTCGCACCCGGCGAGTGAGGCGGCGGCGATGGCGATTTCATCCATGCCGCCGGAAAAGGAGAAAAGCGCGCCGCTGAGGCCCTTCGCAGCGCGGCGCGCTCCCTTGAGAGGGCGCTCCGCCGTCAGCGGCTCCGTGTGGCGCCATCATCCCGAGGTCGGCGGTGGCGGGCGTGGAAGCGTCGGCGGCCGGCAGCTCGGCCGTCTCCTGACGCCATTTGACGACGACGGCTGCCCGGCGACGACGGCCAGGAGAGTACTTTTCAGATCTAGGGTTAGGGTTTGACCCGATCCCCTTCTCTGTTCTTTTGCCATTTTCTAGGGTTAGGAGGGTCCGTTCTTCTTTTCTCTTTTCTGTCTAGATCTACGCCTAGGTTGCTCTGATACCATTGTTAGGAAAGCTTTTAGGATCTCCTAGGTTAGATCTAGCTGGGTTTCATTTACGGGTTCGAGAGAGACCGAGAGGAGAAAGAGGCACCGACCGTCCGAGGTGGGGAGGAGGAGCGGCCATCGCGGGTTCGGCGGTGAAGTCTGCGCCTGAGCAATGACAGTCGGAGAAGAAGGACGGTGGCGGCGGCGGTCCGCGATGGTGCTTCCGTCACGATCTAGCGTCCCTCTAGATCGGTTAGGGTTTTGTCGGGTGGGGATTGCGGCTCAAGGTGAACCTCGTAAGTCGAGCCGCCCTACCCTCTATTTATAAGCCTTGTGTGACGAGGGCCCATCGGCCGATGGTGGTGGGCGCCCCGATCGGCGCGGATCAAGGCCCGATTAGCCGTTGGGCTAATCGGCTGAGATCAATCTAACATGCGCTTCATTTCTTGGGCTCTATAGCGACCAACTTCAAACCGTTAATTTGGCAAACCCAAGCACCTCCGAAGGGAAAACTCTTCGCTTGGTTGGCAATTCAAAACAGACTCTGGACCTCAGATAGGCTCGAAGCAAGGGGGTGGTCAAACCATCACCTCTGTCCACTTTGCAGACACACGCCGGAATCAATCTTGCACCTCTTTGCACAATGTTGTTTCTCCAGTCGTATTTGGAAGCTTATGGCAGACTGGATGGGATCGGATGGCCTTCAACCCTCCACCTGGTCCCCCTGCACGAACATCCTCGATTGGTGGTCCAACGTGGCAAAGGTGTCAGGTTCCCTTAGGAAGACCAGGACGACGACCATGATTCTAATCTCTTGGGAGCTTTGGAAGGAGCGAAACGCGAGAATTTTCAACAATAGAACAACAACGCCTCTAGATCTCCTAGCTAAGATCAAAGAGGAGGGGAGAGCTTGGTTCCTAGCGGGGGCTGTTTATTTGGAGTGTTTTTTTTTCTTTGTAATTAGACTTTCTGTCTTTAACTCTGGCTACTTGCGGTTTCACACCGCCTCTTCTCTATTAATATAACGGGCAAACCTTCTGCCGGTTTCCTTCAAAAAAAGAAACTGCAGAATCAAGTGCCCTGTTGTGACTAGCCGTGCTGACAGAAAGACAATGAGAATTTGAGCTATTTGTCACAGGGAAGGGAAGCCTAGTCTAGGTCTTAAGATTGCAAAGCCATGGCTAGGCAAGGATAGCAAAGAGCATGAACATAGACATGGTTAAGCTCAAAAAGTGGCAAGATTTTCGGTGAGAGTGGGGAGGCACGAGCCAAACTTTTCGCCAGTCCTGCAACTACAAATGGAGAGGCGGCACCTGTTGAGGCTTGGCTAGTGGTATGTTTGTGTGGGTTGTAACCACAACAGGGAAAAAAAAGGATTCGTGTTGGGTGCTTAAGCTAAAGTAGAGCTATAGAGAACAAGGCTCCAGAGTTTGCAGTTTTACTCCTTTTGTGTTTATTATGTACAACCTCTATAAATGTTCATCGAGGATAGACCATAGAACTGCATATATAGAAATTTTGAGCTAGCTATCTATAGTTAATTTAGGACTCTTTTCCCGTACACTCAATTTAATACGGATCATCTATTTTTTTTAATCTAATAGTTCAGATTAGTTACGATTTAGTTATACTACACCTGTTAGTATGAGCAGTAGAATCCCAATAAGGTAGAATTATAATTACCCATATGGAGATTACATGACACAAGAGTAATATTTTAAACCCTAGTTGGAAAAATCCAAAACACACTCACAAGCAAATTATAAATACAAATAAAAGTATATTACATCTTTAACAAATCAATGATCATTTTATTTATATACTATTATATACAACCGGTAGAATATACGGTAAATTTGTCTTAATTTAAGGCCGGGCGCTCGCAACCTGCACAGAACATGCTGCTGGAATGCGATACCCTGTGTCATGCGGCGCTGTAAATTGTTACTACTAGCTATGTAATCTCGTGTGGATTAAGCAGATGGATGGTGATAATGACTCAACAAACCGTGCTCCTGCCTTAGATACGAACTGTGCTCCTGCTGCCCAGTTGGTGAGGCACTTGTGAGAGTGGCAACAGGCAATTCCGCTCTCACCCCCTCGTGATATACAATTAATGGACATCTTGTTGAGTACTTTGACTCATATACTAATCTACTAAGATTTGGAGAGGTGTGCTATAAGAAAAGATAGATTAATTCTAATAGGATCAGGACTCTTACTTCTCTCTAGAGTAGGATTCTTACTTCACTTTGGAGGAGACGTAGTAGACTATATAAACCTATGAGAAGTGACCACATGAACCAAGAAGCAACCAAGCAAGCCACGAGACAACCTATCCAAAGTAGAGGTGCACGAGAGGATTAAATACTAAGTTATTCTTTAGCACTAGATTCTTGTATAGAGCAAGGGTCCAATGGCTTTAAGAGGTTTGAGAGAGTTGTGAGAGAGCGATAATCACTTGTACTCTTTTTGAGGTTATGCTTAATGAATTTGCGGTCAACTTCGCCAAATCTTTCTCGACGTGGTTGCTTCGTCGCCGTTATTTCGGTTTAATCTACGAGATTCATCTACTTCATTCTTGATATCGTGCACGCTCATGCCATATCTCACAAACTCTGATCCGATCTGGAGACTGCTGCATATAAGGAGGGGTATCAGAGTGTAATACATCTCAATGTTGTTGAGACTAGAACAAAGGAGAAATGTTGTGACAGTACGTGAGATACATTCGGAGTGGGAGGTACATGAGAAAAACCAACCTAGTACTAGTGTCGTCGATACGAGATCAGACAATAAACTTCTGACATCACCGATCAGATGTGTCAACCACCGAGGATGCGGTGGAGATCTCAACAAAAATAAAACACAATAAGGATGTGTCAACCACCGAGAATGTGGAGGGGACCTCAACAAGAATAAAACACAATAAGTCGTACCGATATATTGCATATGTGTATTAGAAGTTACAAGTGGCCTCCCCTCCCTATTTACAATGGGTCCTATTTATAGAGTGGGAGAGGGAGATCCCTGAAGTTATATCATTGCCCTCAGGGTTTACCTTGCTCTGGGGGTACTTTTGTCCATCCTGTCAAGTGGGTCTCTCCACGTTCGAGATACATGACATCGTCAGCCTTTCGTCTATATAGGTGTCGACGGGACCTCAGCGCATGCATGGTTGTCACGCCTCACCAAGGTTGGTTCTTAGACCTCATCTAAGGTGGATTCCCCGATATGTCACACCTCATCGAGGTTGGTCCTCAGACCTTATCCGAGGTTGATCCCGGACCTTGTCTAGGATGGATCCCCGATATATCATGCCTTGCCAAGGTTGGTCCCCAAACCTCATTTGGGTGGATCCCCCGATGTGTCATGCCTCGTCGAGATTATCGTTTGCTCGAGGTAATGAGGAGAGCCTCCCCCAACAGTAGCCCCTCGTCGATCCGGGTGGTCATCAACCGCCCGCTCGGGCCAGCGCACCTACTTGTAGAAGGGGTCGGCGCGTGGTCTCAGGTCGATGATTCCACTGGTAACCTGCGATGCACTCCGGCAACAGGTTAGTTTACTTTGGTCCTCGTGTGAATTTCAGGATACATGTTGTGCACGCCCCCCTAGGTGAGTTCCCTTGGTGTTCATCGAAGGGCCACTACTCTGTTAGGCCGATTCTAGGTCATGTCAGGGAGTTCACCGTCACACGAAAGGGCGTGGAGTCACGTATAGCTATGGAGTCATTCATGGATTGCCTAGATGCCAAAGTTATGTGGAGGCGCAGAGCTAGGACTCCATGCCAAAGTAATGGCTCATGAAGTGGGGAGTTCTTGACTCATAGCCTTTGAGATCTGAAGGTATGAGTTGAAGTTCCAAGTTCAACTCGCTTGGGCGTGGCCGAGTCTTAGCCCTCGAGGAGCAATAGAACGCCGAGGTGTGCAAGGTTGACTCGCGTGAACACGTACCAATGAGTGTGGCTGACTTGTTAGTCCAAGACATGCTGAGCCCTCAAGTGAATGGGTCGTTGCGTGCAAACGCGTTGAGATATGCATGGATGGACCGCTTGTTTGAGGTGCGATGGAGCTTTAAAGCACAAAAGGCCGATAGGTGTGTACATGTCAATTTGTACGAGCTCGATGGGCGACACTCAGTTGGACGACACATTGAGATGCGATCGGTCGATGTACATCAATGCACCGAGATGTGCAAGGTCGGCGCTTGTCTAGGGTCAACTTGGCGAGGCTTAGCCCTCGAGGTGAGGATATGCACTAGGGTGTTATTGGCTTGACTCACCGAGACCTTGCACGCGAAGTGGGGAGGCACACGTCAGGGTGCCATGTTCTCGGCTCACGAAATTGTGGGCTATGAAGCGAGGAGCGCTCGATGTGGAGCTATGTTTGGCCAAAGGAATGCTCTTGAAGCTGATCAGAGCACACTGATGCGACTTGTTGGCGCTTGCCAAGGTAAATCCATCAATCAAAAGGGGAATCACTTAATCGAGGAGACTCCAATAGAGCCGAGATGGGTTCGATCGAGAGAGTGTCATTGGTGCTGAGTTGTACCATGCTAAGGCGAAGCCATTGAGGAGTGTTGTCCCTTGCTAGGTGAACTGAACTAGCGACTAGAGGAGGGCTACGTTAAGCCTGAAGTACTCGAGGTTGACGTGTCATCTGCGAGGTAAGAAGGTGTGCATCGAAGCCTAGCCTCCACTATTCTCTCCACTTTCCCCAAATCTCAAATTAGGATTTATAGGCTTGGTTCATTGGATAGGTGTGCAAATCTTGCACTACCCCTTATATAGTGGAGGCTAGTTCTGGAGAGAAAACCCTAAAAGACACCTGTCATTCCCACACAAAAACGGGTCTCACACTCACGCACGTTTCTCAAAGCGGATAACAATTCCGTGCTCTTGAATCCATCTCTTCGTGATCTTGTCCTCCTCATGATCTAAATCGCTTCTCCTTTGCACCGTCATACACTAGAGTTTCTCCAAGGTCACCAAATTGGTATTTTGGCGAAACATGTATCATGCAACACATATGCACTAATATCATGACTTTGGCCAATTCCACAAAATTTCAGCATAGCTCACTGCATTGAAACCGGCATGACCAGTCAGACCGCTAGCCCTAGGCCGGTCATACCGCCAACCCATGGTCGATCTGACCACCTTGGCCGGTCTGACCATACTCCCCGGTAATAGGGGATCGGTCTAATTAACCATCGCTAGTCTGACCGCCAACCATTGACCGATCAGACCACTTCCCAATTCCAAAAAACACCTCTCTCTGGACATTTTAGTTGATCTCTATCTGGTTTCATGTATAGTCTCTATTTTTAATGGCACCTAGTGCAAATGCATCCCCAAACACTCCCACACAAGTATTTATTGTCCATTTCCCAAAACTTGCACCTTGGATACCAGGCTGGTTAGACCGCCATGCAAAGCCAGTCAAACCGCTAGTCACCTAATAGCAGGACAGTATTTTGCAAAACTAAGAGATCACTCCCCAAACTTCTTAACAACGATGAAAATTGTTCATCAGCTAGATTATGACCATACCACATGGTCTCTACAAAATTCCACATGAATGCCAATATGCTAACTCTAAATCCTAGGAGATATTACCTACGAATTAATAGTAACAATTGCCAATGGCGGATCTACGAATATTAAGCTGCACGGGTGCAAAATTGTTATATTGCTCTACATATTGTAATTGTTCAATATTTTATATATTCTTTCACTCTTTTTCTTTCTGAATTTCAAAGAGAAATTTTAACTACCGAAATTACATCATTTTTTTTTTGAAAGACACCCCTTAAAAGTATTGCTAAAATTACAATCACTCTTTCAGATTTTCAAGCACGTGTACACAATTTTGGAATTTAGGAACGCACTTGCACGCCCATTCCAAAGTACTAGATCTAATTGTTCAGCTGGTGAGACATTTATGCAAGTTACGAATCTTCTTGGTGATACGTATTCCCTCTGTTTCTTGATACATATCATCCTATCTGTCAAATTTTGTTCATAAATACATGTCATTCTACGATTTCGAGATGTTTTTTTACCATCTTCTCCTTATATGCCCCTCTCCTTTGCTATTTCCTAGATCATTTATTGCTATGGACTAGCGTAATACACAAAATCAAGAACAATAAAAGATCTAATAAAAAAAGGGGAGTATAGTCTTATTTTTACGCATGTCTTGGTTGGAGTGTCAAATCCTAGAATGTCATCTACTCCCTCGAGTTCATAAAAACAAGTCGTTTTGGACATCATCACGGTCTCCAAAAATCAACTTTGACCAATAATTACTATTGTAATATATTTGTAAAACCTAATAAACTTATAATATTATGAAAGTACTTTTCGAGATGAATGTAGACATATGTTTTTCATATATCTAATCTAAATATGTAAAAAGATATCGATAGCCAAAGTTTGGAGAGTTTTGTTCCACATAATCCAAAACGACTTTTGCGAACTGAAGTGAGTATTTAGGAACGGAGGGAGGAGTTCACATCTGGATGTTGTAACGTCCCAAAATTTGGCTTTTCAAAAATATTTTGAGTAGTTTAGGTCCTTAAAATTTCACCAATTTCATTTGATTTAATAAAGCTTAATTGGGAATTTCCTAAAGTGAAAATATTTAATTTAACTAATATAAACATCAATTAAATAAAAACTAGTGTTATTTAGCTTCCTTGTGTTCCAAGGAATTTTCTGGTATTTTTTTCGAGTTTGTTTGCTATTTATTTGGTCTCCTTGATTTTTGGCATTTTCTTTATTCCGAAATTCCAATTATCTTTCTCTCAGGATCAACCTGTTTGAATTGTAAGAAAGAACATTGTAAGAAAGAACAGTGGTTTCACCAAGATTGTCCATGAACTGGACAGTGTCATTTGAATACAGGTGAGACAATCATTTCAAGGCAGTGTCAGTTGAAGATTAGTGAGATAGTCTTTTCAAGATAGTCAAGACCCCTCACCCGTTGTAAAGGGAGAAGTTCACCCAGATCTCTAGAAGTGAACTGAGGTTGTGAGAATTTTAGAAGAGATCGATCACTGCTCTAGTGTTCATATTGCTCGATATCTGAAAGAACCTTGATAACTCTTATCACGGAACATCCAAGAATTTGTGTGTTAAGAAGTTTCACCTGTACTTTCTAACAATTAAAGTTTCAAGCAATGAACTATCTTAGCCATAATTCAAGGTTGCTACCAAGGAGCAACAAAGATGATTAAATGGAGTAAGGACCATTAGGTTGAAATCCGTTCTCCCATGTCAGATTGGTGTAGTGGTAGATGTTTCGAATCAGAAGAGCTACCACAGGAATATGTTGATCAGTCAGCTAAAGTTACATGTGAGATCCAGAAGTTGAATGTTGAGTTAGATGCAAGAGCATATTTGTTGAACCCCAGAATTTGAACTGGTGCTAGAAAATCAGTGTTGACAAGACAGTAAGATGACAGTTTTGTCAAGGAAATTAGTTCCGCTTAAAGCAAGGGGATACCAACCTAGACCAGTCTCACCATTCAACAGTCTTCCAGTTCTATCAATCTTTAGTCAAAGAGTCACCGATTCTTGAATTGCTTTCTAGTGCAAGCTCTCTTTGTTCTTGCAGTCAACTTCTCACTTAAGTATTTGTAACCAGTGGGACTCAAACATGCTGTTGGTTTGTTCCTAGCACAAACCACTTCCTCATGAATCTCACAAAAAAAAATTCTTTGTTTTGCTTACCTTTCTCCATCTATTTTACCATGTCAGGGCAATTAGAATAACATAATTCTACTATATAATAAAAAAAAACGGCTACCATACTATGTCTGATTACAAGACGCCAGTCTCACAGACCACATCCTATTTTTTTGCAACCAAATTATTGCAATCTCAAATTGTCTCAGCGAACAAAAATTCCATTTTTTAGTTCATGAAAACAGATCATTCTATTGCACACTGTCAAGTTAAAATGGAACATAGAGCTCTACCTTTCGCTGATGATCATCAAGCACTATCAAATTTGCTCACCGAACAGCAGGCAATATCATTCATTGATGATCAGAAAGCACAATTGTCCATTGATATTGTCTAATTGCTGGAAGAATTGTAGCCAATGTCATGCCCCATGAAAATAAATTCTATCGTGAACCCTTTCCAAGGAATAAATGAAATATATCCCAAAAGACATATGACAACGTTCTGCATATGTAGTGCCCAAAATGTGTGGTACTAGCACTCATAGATCAGAGAAGTACTAGTACTGATAAATCTAAAATTCATACAACTACTAGTATAGCACATGCGTTGGAGGGCGTAGCGCAGCGGGCCGTGCAGGACTTGGGGGCGGCGGAGGGTGGACGTGAGAGGGAGGAGGCTCGCACGGGAGAGGCGCCGCCGCTCCTCCAGCCGCAGGCAATGACGTCAGGGGTGGACGAGGAGGCCTGGGGGCAGGCGGTGGCCGGCCGGAGATGAGCCAAGCGGGGCGGCGGCGGCGGCACGCCCTAAATCGCTCGGGAGTGAGAGCGGGAACGGGTCAAAATGCGGAATGGATCTATCTGGTGCAGTCTAGTCTAACTCCAATCTAAGCAGTCCGACTAGGACCACTTGATCCGAAATCAAAGGACGAGATCAGCCCAGAAACACTGTAGCAATCAACTAGGTAGTATCCCCATGCTGTAGTTAGTAGTATTGTAATCTTGTAGAGCAAACGAAAAGGTCCCTTTGTTGTACCATTGTAGAGACCATATGGTTTGGTTTCATATCGATTAATAATTGACATCGTTGTTGAAGAGTTTGGAGGGTTAGCTCTTTGTTTTGCAAAAGTTGGCCTACTGTCAGGTGTTAGGCGGTCTGACCGGCATTGTAGGGCAGTCTGACCGAACGGTGCATGCTTGGGGTAAATGGACATCAAAGATTTGTGTGGAAGTGTTCGGATGATGTGTTTGCACTAGGTGCAATTGAAAATTAAAAGTGAACACGAAATTGGATATAGTTTAACAGAAAAGTCCAGAGAGGCCGCCGCGATCAAACCGGCCAGGCGGCAGCGGTCAAACGGCTTGGTGGCGGTGGTCAGACCGGCCATGGCGATTCAATGCATAGTGGTATGTGCTGAATTTTAGGAATTGACCTAGGGTAATTGAATTAGTGCATATGTGTTGCATTATGCATGTTTTGGCAAAAGTTGTTCAAGTTGTGAAGAATTTGTGTCTGAAATCAATTTCTTAGTCTATTATTGTGCAGGGAAGCTTGGAGTCAACTACCGTCAACAGAGAGGGTGATCGGGACTTGGTTAGGTGAAATCAAGGTTCAAAACTATCTAGAATGTCGGGTGAAGTGGTTGATCTCAAGTAAGGCGCAAGATGGACAAGAATAGGAAATTTGGTGCAATAGGTTGCATCAAATGGCATGAGCCGGTGCAAGTGTTGAGGTGGTCCGATGAAGCCAAATGGGAGAGACTAGACGGCACGAGGAAAGCCATTAGTGAACCTACGCGTGGCGAAGCATGGGATTGTTTCACAAGATTGGACTCAGTCAAGGATGGAAGGATCGATAAGGGGTATTTTGATATCTGCTTAGAAATACCAGGTTGGTAACCTTAAAGAAACCGTGGTGCATGACGTCGCAAAAGAGAAGCGGTTTAGGTCACGAGGAGGGCAAGATCACGAAGAGACATATCCAAGAGTGTCGGATCGTCATATACTTTGAAAAACGCGTATGAGTGAGAAACTCGTTTGTATGTGGGCTTAACGAGTGCCTATTAGGGTTTCTCTCTAGTCCTAGCCTCCACTATATAAGGGGTAGTGCATGATTTGCACATCAACTAAGCCTAGAAATCATAATTTGAGATTTTGGAAAAGTGGAGAGAAAAGAGAAGGATAGGGTTTGAGAGATGTATTGAGAGAAAATTCATGGGATTGAGTGCTTATGAGTAAGCTTTTGTCATCTATGTTGGAGTGACTGTAAACTCTCAATTCCTCAATATCAATCCAATCAAATTCGTGCAAACATGATTTATGTCTTGTTCTCTTTTTCTTGAGATTTTGGGTTCATGTGTTGTAGAGTTTTTGCATTGGTCTTTTGTTGTGATCTAGCTTGCTAGAACTTGTGGAATTTGATCTAAAGTCATCTTGACCATTTTTAATCCACAAACAAGTCTTTGAATCAAGTTTTGGTTTTTACCCGATTTTGAGCCCTCTTGTACTCAAACAAGAAATTCTTAGAATCTTGGTCATGATTGTCTAGATCTTCGACTGGAATAGGTTCCTAACCTTCTTATTGAGTTTTGTCTGAAATTTCAAGTGATTTCGATTTGCATATCAAAAGTTACGTTATTTTGTGAATCCAAAATCACGTTGATTTTTTTGTCAAATTGAGGAGAGGTCAGACCGCTCATTACTTGGCGGTCAGACCAGCCGAGGGGGTTTATTGGGTGAGCTTATTTTTAGCTTAATTCTTTCGCTGTGAGTTGTAGACATTGATCTTCATAGCTATACATAACTATTAGAGTGAAAAATGAGTGTAATTCCATAAGAAAAAAAAAGTGGTCTGATATTCACCCCCTCTAATCGCTAACACGGTCCAACAATCATCTTGAGAATTTTACATCCTGAAAATGGAGAGGCACAATTGATTGGGCAAAGAATATACAATCATAAGCTATTTAGATTAGGTCAATGTGTATTAATAGGAAAGGGATGCTTCAGGGAGTAAAGTGTTAGCTTTGCCCAACAATGCTGTGATTGGGTATGGAAGAAGTATGGTTGCATGCTCTAGGCCGTTTAGCACAGAAATTCACAGAAATTCTAGTTGTATAAGAAATGAATCATGGTTGCTTAATGTTCCTGAAAGCATTCAGAGAGTAGCAAACTGAACTGGTGTATGACCAGGGTTGAGCTGAAGACTGAACAGCTAGTGATCTATGTATTGGGGTGCAAGTACAAATCAGCATCTCATCCTTCTCAGCAATATTTGCTTGTCATTAGCTCGGATGATATAGGGGTAATTTGCTAGCATTTTCAGAAGATTATGGTTGACTCTGCTGTTTCAACTAACAAACAAGTGTAGTACAGGCTCCTCAGAGGCTGCAGGCCGCTGGTGCTGACTGCTGAAATAAGTCAATAACATGCCTTCCAAACATGAAAACTAAGATGAGCACTCGTTTTTTTTCTTTGACAAACTCAGAGTCTGCAGACTAACCATATCTGTTTGTTTTTATTTGGACAAGAAGTAAAACATGCACCTGGTGGGGTATTTTTAGCATCCAAAGATCATCAGCCAGCGGCGCCATGTCCTTCCACAGTGTAGCTCCAGCGATGACATTTGTACTCTGCTTGTTCGGCTACTGAAACATTTATGCCCAAGTTACCACGAATCCTCTACTCCACCTCCTCGGTGATAAATAGTTGGCATCTCGGTGTTGAAGGGACGAAACAAGCCACACTTTTACACTAGAGAAATCTATGTAAGAAGTTAACTGATGAATATCGACAACCTCTGTTCGTTTCAGAAAAAAAAATGGACAATCTCTTGACATGTAGTACTCAGGATGGGTGCATGAACTGCGTCGTGAGAGCAATCTTAGACAATCTACTCCAACTGAGGTATACCTGCTAGGAAAGGGAGGCACCGGGAACTGAAGTTTGAGGGAGAATATGAAGATGGGTACTGAAAATGGGTACTGAAAAGCTCTAGTAATCTCTGTTACAAGTTAAGCTTATCTCTATTGGATGAATAGTATAGTATATATACTACAGTACACAATCCTAAGGCTGATGGGCCTCATGGGCCATATATACACATGGGCTATATATACATATACGTAACACCCCCTTCAAACTCAACATAGGTTAGGAGGATCTGAAACATTGAGTTTGGAGAGATGGAAGCGATGTTGCTCTCGAGTTTGAGCCTTGGTGAAGAAATCAGTGACTTGAATCTTAGAGGGCACGTACTGAAGAGCAATAGTCTTCTATTGACAATGAGAACGAGTGAAAGATGCATCTACACCAATGTGCTTAGTCAGCTCATGCTTCACTGGACCAGTAGCAATCTGTATAGCACTGGTGTTGTCACACAGAAGAGATGCAGGAGTACCGCATGACACACCAAGATCAGCTAAAGGCCAACGAAGCCAAACAATCTCTGAAGTAGTAGTGGCCAACACTCGAAACTCAGCCTCAGCACTAGACCGTGAAACTGCAGTCTATTTCTTGGACTTCCAGGCAATAAGCGAAGACCCAAGAAATATGCAATAGCCAAAGACAAATCATCGATCAATAGGATCACTCGCCCAAGTCAAGTCAGAGTAAGCATGAAGCTGAAACTGATTCGACCGAGAATAAAAGAGACAATGATCAATAGTTCCTCATAGATAGCGCAACACACGTAGCAGGTGAGCATAGTGAACAGATGTGGGAGCAGAAACAAACTGACTAAGCACATGAACAGAATGAGCAATATCAGACGTGTTACTGCAAGATAGACAAGACTCCCAACAATATGACGATAACGAGAAGGATCTTCAAGCAAAGTGCCATCGGTAGGACGAAGCTGAAGATGAAACTCCATAGGAGTAGCAGTTGTCCGACTGTCAGTGAGACCAGAACGAGCAAGCAAATCCCGAATATAGCGCTGCTGAGATAGATAGTGACCATCAGCTGTGCGAGTAAACTCAATCCTCAGAAAATAACGTAGAGGGCCCAAATCCAACATCAAAAACTGCTCACTGAGTCGTTGCTTAACAAAAGCAATGTACTCTTTGTCATCTCCAGTAATCAGCATGTCATCAACATAGATTAAAAGCATAGTACGACCACGTAGAGATGTATGAATAAACAATGCAGAATCATGATTACTCGGGAAGAAACTAGCAGTTAACACAACTGAACTGAACCGCTCAAACCAAGCATGAGGATCCCATTTGAGTCCATAAAGAGCACGACGAAGACGAAAAACATGACCAGCAGGAGCCACAACACCCTAGGGTGGTATCATATAAACTTCCTCCTGCAAATCACCATGAAGAAAAGCATTCTTCACATCCATCTGAGAGATAGTCCAAGAGCGAACAGCAGCCACAACAACAAGAGTGTGAACCGTTACCATATGAGTAACAGGAGCAAATATCTCGTCATAATCACGACCATGTGCCTGCTGAAAACCACGAACAATGAGTTGACCCTTGTACCTCTCAACAAAGCCGTCAGATTTTGTCTTAACTTTAAAAACCCACTTGCAAGTAATAGGAACAGCATGAGTAGGTAAAGGAACAATATCCCATGTACTAGTACGATCCAAAGCAGCCAACTCCTCAGCCATAGCTAACTGCCACTCAGGATGAACAACAGCCTCCTGATAAGTGTGAGGCTCAGGCACAATAGCAGTAGAAATAAAACCATATCTGTTAAGAGCGGCAATAGTAGTATGATCACGAAGCTCATACCGAGATGACGGTGCCAGTGGAGGATCATCAGAAAGAGTATCATCAGTACTAACCATGCCATCAGAGGAGGAAACAGTAGAAGGCTGAGTATCAAGAGGGACCCTAGACCGACTAGTATAGTGAAGAGGAAACGGTGATCTGACTGAGGATGGAAGAGAGGACTCCACAAAAAGAGGTGTATCAGAAGAAACAATGGGTGGAAGGTAAAGAAAAGAGAGAGACATAGCAGGAGGGGAGCACCGAGTGGTAGAGTAAAAATAGGGACAATCCTCAACAAAAGAAACATCACGAGAAATGCGCATACGCCGAGCAGAGAGATCATAACAACGATAGCCTTTATACTCAAGACTATACCCAAGAAAAACACACTCAATAGACTGAGTTGTTAACTTGGTGCGCTCATGAGGCGGAAGTAGAACATAGCAGGTACAACCAAAAAACCGAAGATGGTCATACTGTGGGGGAGTGGAAAACAAGAGCTCTCCAGGACACTTTTCCTGAAGGTGAGAAGATGGCTACATATTAATGAGATAGATAGACGTAGAAACCGCATCAGCCCAAAAATGTCGTGGAACATGAGATGCAAGTAAAAGAGTACGAGCAGTCTTAATAAGATGACGGTGTTTACGTTCAGCAATGCCGTTTTGAGCATGGGCACCAGGACAGGAAAGCTAAGGAAGAGTTCCCTCAGCAGAGAGAAATTGACGAAAGGCATGCGACAAGTACTCCCCCCTGAATCAGAACGAAAATTTTGAACAGGAGTGGAAAACTGGGTGTGGACCATATGAGCAAAAGACTGATAAATGGACAAGAGTTGAGAACGATGTTTCATAAAATAAACCCAAGTATATCGAGAATAGTCATCAATAAAAATTACATAATAGATATGACCACCTTTGGAAGCAAAAGGAGCAGGACCCCAAACATCGGAATGAGCTAACTCAAAAGGACGACTAGACCGAGATGTGCTGGTAGGATATGGGAGTTGCAGCTTGTAACATTCTGATTTTCTAAATCCTTTTTAAAATGTGTAAAATAAATTAAAACTATTTACTTTAATGAGAATTCAAGTTTGGTTCTATTGGAGAGGTTTGAGTTGTTGGTATCTCTTCTGGTATGCTTGGCAGATCCTCCTTGATTTATCTTTTTGGGCTAGGTAGGTTTAGACCCTCTCGGTGGCCTAGACCTCCCGAGGGGTTCTTAAGGTTAAACCTCCTTGAGGCTTGGACCTTTTCTCACTGGGCGTATCCTCACGTCAGGGCCTTTCCTTTGAGTGTGGTCACTCGGACCTCTTTGTTGGTTGAATCTCCTTGGAATAAGACCTCTTTTACATTGAGACTTCTCTTAAGTCTAGACTTCTTGTTGCTGGGCACCTTTCTAGGCCAGACCTCTTTTCATTCGGACCTCCATGCATTCGGTGGACCTTTTATGTGTGCCTTCAACTCTCTAGAGTTCATTTGAACCCCTTGGCATTTCTTCTTGGCCGAATGGACCTCCTTAGGGTTCATTCTAACCACCACGGTTTTGATCTCACCCAAGAGGTTGGAATCTCCTTTGAGTTGCCTTGACTCACGAACTTCCGTTGGACCACCTTTTGTGAATCTCCCCGTGGGATCCCTCTCCTTCTCAGAACTCCTTTGCCTGGACCTCTCCTTGCATTGAATCTAACGGTTTGGACCTCCTCTCTGAATCCAAAGGCCCAGACCTCCCGTGCGTTATTTCTCTTTGGGGACCTCTCCTTCACGTTTGATCTGTCACTGGACCTCCTCTGGGAGATCCAACCGCCCGACCTCAACTTGTCTTTAATTTCAACCACGGGACCTCTTTGAAGTTTTCTGGACCTCTGTCCTAGACCTCTCCATGGCCTTTTACGTTTGGCCTTTGGACCTCCTCACCTTGAGACCTCCTTGAGTCATGGGACCTCCTTTGATGAAGTCCCGTTATCCGAACCTTAGTCACGTGGACCTCCTCCATGTGTATTTGGACCTCTCCACGTTCGGACCTCCTTTGTGTATATCAGGACCTCTTAGCCTTTGGACCTCCTCTGTGGGCAAGACCTCCCCTTTGACCCGATTGTTTTTAAGTTGGTCGCCCCACCGCGTCTTAATCATTCTCATTTCTCCGCCACGTTATTATATTGAGCATTTAATGCGTGTCTTGTCACATTAAATGCATCCATATACGTGGTGTTTTACTGAACTTGGTCACTTAGCCGCATTCGACATTTTTCTTTGTTCCTTTCCATAGCAACATACATTGTCCTTCCTTGTACCTTTTGCCCGAATGGTAGTGACACCGCCTACGCCACTACCTACCTTTGACCCATTTCTATACTTATCCTTGACACGAATATTTCTAGTTTTCTTCACCATTTTGATTACAATTAGACCAAGAAATTCTACCACATCACCTTCCTCCCATTCTCCACCCTCTGTTATCTTGGCTCTCGATCAGTGGCTCCCAGGGAAAACTTTACTGCTCACGACCTCCCCTCCATCCATTGTTTCTTCTTTTCCCTGGTAAGTCCCTTGGTGATCTTCTCCACTCTTGTTCGTGCCACTGTACTGAGCTGGTCATGTCCATCTCAGGACCTCCTTTAGTGGACTTCTTTTGGATTTCTAGGGCTGTTGTGTAAGGACCTCATCTCTGGGCTTTACGCAAGAATCATAACTTGGGGCCTCTCTATTGTGTTGCTGAAGTCACTCCTTTGGGGTCTTTTGCTAAAGACCACCTCCTCTGTAAGCTTGGACCTCTTCCAAAAGAACCGATCTAAAGATATAGACCTCTTACATTGATTATGTTTTGGACTCCTCCGGGATTCTTTTGGTTTTCTTGTTGTTCTCAATTGGTTCTTTATTTGAGTTTTCCTTGAATTTTGCTCCTTTACCCGTGTAGATTGCGAAGACTCCAAGGAGTCTGAGTGCACAGAAGAGGAAGATTCTCAGGACAGTGAGCAAGGCAAGTTACACTCTTGATCATATTGCACCCAATAATTCAACTTAATTATGTTCAGTTTCAAAGTTTAATGCATGCTTATTTTTACCAAGTATTTCAATACCTGGTTTAAATTCATAGATATACCTACTTCCTTTGTATGGCCACTGTTGACTTTGGACTAAACTCATTGTCACCTTTAGATCTAACTTGGATCATGCAGTAGTGTGAGCCAGGATCATTTGAAAAACTTGTGCTTAGTTAAGCTTAGACCCAAAAGTATTGATTTGGGGAAATCTTTACCAACATGACCAAATATTGCTTAAAATATTTTTACCATAACATTGGGTTGTCATGGAAGGATGAAAATGTTGCTGGGGAAGCAAAGAAAATGAAATTGGGTTAGACTGGGGCGAATTGGTTGGCTTGGCTGGTGCAATGTTTGTGCACGGACTCTATCCTGGTAAAGGTGGAGGTCCAGGGGTTTGTGAAAGTCGCCCTAGTCATGTGAGGACCGGTCTTTGAGCGACCAATGCCAAGCCTATAATGGGCTATGCCACAATCGTGCAACCACATGTCTCGAGAATGGGGCGTGATGACTGGTGATTAATTTGCAAAACTTCACCATATGCTGCTCCATTGGAGGTGTGGGAGGTCTTGTAAGACTGATGGTCCTTTATGACCTACTGTTCCCACTGGTGCAAGAGGGGCTTCATTTGGATTCTTTGTCCATAAGGGGGTGAAACCTTAGCAAGGAAAGGCGTGGTGGAGCAATGCATTGTAAAGGCCTTGTCATGAGCTCTAGACCTCTTACCTTTGGTAGTGAGAGGTGGCATTGACGGATGCCTGATAAACTAGAGAAATCATGTCATGTGGGTAAAGTGCACAACCTCTGCAGAGTTAAATCTATTGAATAGCCGTGTCACGGTTATGGGCGTGTTAGCAAAGGCTACTCGAGTTAGATGTTGATTTTGGGGATTTCCAGAAATGATTTCAAATCTGTTTTGGGATTGCTATCCCATGGGTTTGGGCAGGGAGCCTGTTGTTAGGAGGGTATCTTTCACCAACTTGTTGATGAATGTTATCAACTGAAATATTGCTTTGATAAAATGAATTTTATCTATTTAAAGACCTGCTTTGGAACTTAGTAATGGTAGTTGAAAGAAAATTGGCTTTGTGCAAATTAACCATACTATGCCATCCTTTGATTATCCATATATGCATGTCATTTTGCTAATCCACGGTGTAACTTGCGAGCACGGTTGTTGTGCTCACTCTTGCTCATTACAATCTTTGCAGAGAAGATCTTGGCGATGAAGAAGACCAAAGCGAGTAGGTTGTGCCTTCGGTCATTTACTGTGGTGTCTTTGATGGACCTGTGACCTTTGATCTTTTGCTCTTTTGTATATTTGTGCTTGGCCCAAGGCCACTTTGTAAACAACTTTGTAGATATTTTGCTTAAATAAAGATACATTCGGATGTCACCACCATTGTATTATTTACGTGAAGAGCTAGCCATGATCCTTGGGACTAGCTCGGGATTCCTGAGGAACCACAGAGCAAGCTCGGACCTTCATGTCCTCACAATGGGATGAACGTGTGAGGCTCTGAGGGGGTCTCGGACCTCCACGACCTCCTCTGGAGGGTCGTGGGTGGTCTTGGGGTGTCCTCAGACCTCCTCGTTTTTCCCTGACTGTGGTCGTGATAGGCCGTGGGTGCTCCCTGGCTCCAAGACTCTCTCTCGGGTCATGTTCTCCTGGACCTCCAGGAGGTCCTGCTGGATCTCCTGGGAGGCTCTGGGTGGACTGGCCGAGAGGTCCTTTGTGGACCTCCTAGGAGGTCCTGATGAACTTTCCAGTAGGTCTTGGAGGACCTCTTGGGTGCCCTAGAGTTGGGTCGTTACAAGAGTGGTATCGAGCATCCCGACTGTAAGTCGCAACCTAGTAGCATGGTTGTAGAACTTCAAAATTATTTTATAACAAAAGAAGAATAAAATTTTCTTTCTTACCTGGGTCATCTTTTCACTCTTACCTTTCTTCTGGTGCTTTTCCTTACCTTAACCTCACCTTATCTTGTTTCTTCCTATGCACCTATTTACAACATTAAGTGGACCTCCTTACCCTAGCAACATTCTGTTAGAAATCTTTTAGGGTAGGTTGGTGCTTAAGATTTCCCCCAAAAAGGTAAGACACGAGTAGAACGATGTTGGTTATTGTAGACTTTGAAAAGGTTTGTCGCTGCTGTTTTCTTTGCATCGGATTTTCTATGCCGAAGTGGTTGGTTTGGCTAGTTTTTCCTTAGCCTTTCTCTTCTCTTTTCTCAGCCTTGGTTCTTGGACAGTATGGCCACTTCTAGAAATGGCAAAGGATTCGCCCATCATCACAACCGTCAAGCTGAGGAAGAGGCCGGGAATCTAGTCGTGTG
Organism: Phyllostachys edulis; assembly: GCA_036346405.1. Classification (NCBI taxonomy): domain Eukaryota; kingdom Viridiplantae; phylum Streptophyta; class Magnoliopsida; order Poales; family Poaceae; genus Phyllostachys; species Phyllostachys edulis. The sequence goes on along the minus strand of CM070560.1, from coordinate 7,251,749 downwards.
GACTAATCAGAATAGAGGAGTTGAGGGTGAGCAAGGGCAACCAACTTCACAGCCACCCCCACCTCCAGTTGAAGGTCCTACTTGGACTCAAATAATGGCAAATCAAGCTCACTTAATAAACCTACTCTCACAGTCCATGGCCAACACTCAGTCTTTGCAAGCCACTGCTGCAGCTCAACCTTAAGCCCAAGTTCCACCTCTTCCAAGGTCTAGCATTGCAGAGTTTATGAGGTTACGCCCTCCAACCTTTTCAAGCAAAGGTCTTGAGCCAATGGAAGCCGACCGGTTAAGGCGGTGTAATAAAATTGGACATGGTGCAAAGGTATGAGACCATGAAAGAGTACTTTTGCTTCACACCCACTCGATGGGCGACCTCCGAGTGGTGGGACAATTTAGCCAATCTCATGCTGATCCTCAGGCCATCACATGGGATGAGTTCAAGCGAGCCTTTCATCGTGCTCATCTCCCACCTGGCATGATGTCATTAAAGAGGACAGAATTTCGTACCTTGAAGCAAGGCAATCGCACTGTTAATGAGTATATGCATAAGTTCAACCAACTAGCAAGATATGCTCCAGGAGATGTTGCTACTGATGAAAGCAAGCAAGAACACTTTTTGGAAGGGATGAATGATGAAATATCAGTTCATCTTGTTTCCCAGGAGCATACCGACTTCCAGCAACTTGTAAGCAAGGCCATTCGGCAGGAGGACAAGCTCCAAAAGATGGAGGGCCGAAAAAGGAGGAAGGCTGCGCAGAGGTTTAACCCGGGAGGATTTCCTAAGTCTAGGACCTCCCAGTCTCAGACCTCCCAGCGCAAGACCTCAAGGACCTCCTCCTCAAGGGCATCTGGGTCAGAGCAACGCACTAGCAAGTCAAGCTATCATAAGACCTCTTCTGGGACTCAGTTTCAAAAGAAACCCTCCATAACCTCCTCGGCTGGAGTGACCTGTTTCTTTTGTAATGAGATTGGGCACTATGCTAGTAGGTGCCCAAAGAAGCAACAAATTTCTGCTCCAGTTCGGTCTGATCAAGGAGTGTCGGCCCAAGGTAGTGCCTCGAGTGTGAAGCTAGCAACTAAAGTCATCAAGGGCCGTGTCACACATGTCACGGCTAAAGAGGCGCATGATGCACCCGATGTAGTCCTCGGTACGTTTCCTGTGAATTCTGTACCAGCTTCAGTTTTATTTGACTCGGGGCTTCCCATTCTTTTGTTTCGGCAAATTTGTGGGAAAGTGTGGGTTATCTATAATCCCTTTGGTTAACCCTATGCTAATACATGTCCGGGCATAGATATGAGGACTAATACCTCTGCCCAAATCTCACCTTAGAGATCTCTGGAGTTCTATTTCATGCAGACTTGATAGTCTTGCCAACTCAAGGACTGGATGTAATCCTTGGAATGAACTGGTTGGCTAAGAATAAAGGGCAGATCGATTGTGCTACTAAGTCTATAACACTTACCAATGAACAAGGAAAACGGGTGGAGTTCAAGCCAAAGACCTCCCTTAAGACAGGATTCTGTCTAACTCATGTAAAGGAAGTGGTGAAGCTGGAAGACCTCCCAGTGGTCAAGGATTACTTGGATGTGTTCCCTGAGGAACTCCTGTGTATGCCACCCGACAGGACATATCATTTCTAATTGACTTGGTCCACGGACTGCACCTATATCAAAGAGACCTTCTGAGGATGCCCGTAAACGAACTAGTGGAGTTAAAAGCGAGATCCAAGAACTGAAGGATAAAGGATTTATTAGACCAAGCTCTTCACCATGGGGAGCACCTGTGCTATTTGTCAAAAAGAAAGACAAGAGCCTGAGGTTGTGTGTAGACTATAGATCACTTAATGAGGTCACCATTAAGAACAAATATCCATTGCCAAGGATAGATGACCTCTTTGACCAACTAAAGGGGGCAAGTGTGTTCTCCAAAATAGACCTCAGATGCCGTTACCACCAATTAAAAATGAGACACGAGGACATCCCCAAAACTGCTTTTACCACAAGGTATGGACTATATGAATTCCTTTGTGATGTCATTTGGATTGACAAATGCCCGCCTATTTTATGAGTATGATGAACAAAGTATTCATGGACCTCCTTGACAAATTTGTGGTGGTGTTTATTGATGATATTCTCATCTATTCTAAAAGTGAAGCAGAGCATGAAGACCACCTTAGAATTGTGTTGGGAAGACTTAGAGAGCAGACTCTATGCCAAGTTTAATAAATGTGAGTTTTGGCTAAGTCAAGTAGCCTTTCTTGGACACATTATTACGGCTAAAGGAGTAGTGAGACCCCTCAAAGGTTATTATTTGTCCTAGAGTGGAGACCTCCAAAGACAAAGGATCGAGGTAGGAAGCTTTCTTGGTCTAGTGGCTATTATAGAAGATTTATTGAAGATTTTTCTAAGATTGCTAAACCTCTCACCCAACTCTTGAAAAAGGAGAAGAAATTTGAATGGTGAAACACAGTGAGCAAAGTTTTAGGAATTAAAGAAAAAGCTTGTGACAGCCTCGGTCCTAGTCTGCGGACATCCAAAAAGACTTTGAAGTATTTTGTGATGCCTCCCATCAAGGTCTTGGATGTGTGCTAATGCAAGATGGAAAGGTAGTGGCATATGCATCTAGGCAGTTGAGACCTCATGAAGAGAACTACCCAACACATGATCTTGAAGCTGGCGACCATTGTGCATGCTTTGAAAATTTGGCGACACTACCTTATTGGCAATCATTGTGAGATATACACGGACCACAAAAGTCGAAATACATCTTCACGCAACCGAGCTCAATTTGAGACAAAGGAGATGGTTAGAATTAATTAAAGACTATGACCTTAGAATTCATTATCACCCGAGCAAAACCAATGTGGTGGTAGATGCCTTGAGCGAAAAGGTCATCAGTAATACTTTGTTGGTTCAAGAACAACAACCAAAACTATATGAAGAATTGGAGTACCTCAACTTGGAGTTAGTAGAGTAAGGATGTGTGAACACCTTGGAGGTACATCCTACTTTTCTGGATCAGATTAAAGCACAACAAGAAAGAGATGAGGACATCCAAGAAATTAAGAAAAATATGAGAAGGGGTAAAGCCCCAGGTTTCTCTGAGGATGAGAAAGAAGTAGTATGGTTTGGCAGCCGAGTTTGTGTGCCAAATAACCAGGAGATTAAGCAGCTCATTTTGGTGGAAGCACACGGGTCACCTTATTCTATTCACCCGGGCAGCACCAAAATGTATCAAGACCTTAAAGAGAGATACTGGTGGACTAGTATGAAGCAAGATGTTGCTAAGTATGTAGCCCAGTGTGATGTATGTATGAGAGTTAAGGCCCTACACCAAAAACCAGACGGTTTGCTACAACCCTTGCCAATACCCGAATGGAAATGGGAGCATGTGGGCATGGATTTTATAACTGGATTACCCAGGACCCAATCTGGTTATGATTCGATATGGGTGGTGGTTGATAGGTTAACTAAAGTAGCACATTTCATACCAGTTAAGACCACCTATACTAGTAATGTTTTGGCGAGACTTGTACATGGCAAGAATTGTTTGCTTGCATGGAGTGCCCAAAAGAATAGTGTCGATAGAGGATCTCAATTTACCTCAAGGTTTTGGCAAAGTTTGCATGAAGCCTTAGGTACTAAACTCAACTTTAGTATAGACTTATCATCCTCAAGCGGATGGGCAAGCAGAAAGAGTGAACCAAATCTTAGAAGATATGCTCGTGGCATGTGCCCCGGATTTTGGGAGAAGCTGGGACAAGAACTTACTCTATGCCGAATTCTCTTACAATAAGAGCTATCAAGCTAGCTTACAAATGTCCCCATTTGAGGCTTTGTATGGTAGGCCCTATAGGACACCTCTTCTCTGGGATGAAGTTGAGAGCATCAAGCTGTATGGGCCGGACACGATCAAAGATGCCGAGAGCAAAGTGAAACTGATTAAGGAACGATTGAGAGTGGCTCAGTCTCGACAAAAGAGCTATGCTGACAACCGGCGTAGAGATTTATCTTTTGAGGATGGAGACTTTGTCTACCTCGAGTAACACCAATCCGGGAGTTAGAAGATTTTGGATGAGAGGAAATTAGCACCAAGATATGTGGGACCATACAAGATTTTAGCAAGACAAGGTGAAGTAGCTTATAAGCTGGAACTTCAGCGTCCTTGTCGGCGATGCACAACATTTTCATGTATCACAATTAAGGAAGTGCTGCGGTTTCTCAAGATCACACATTAGCCGAGGACATAGACTTACAGAAGACCTCACATATGTGGAGCAACCAATTAAAATCTCGGATGTTGCAGAGCGAGTTACTGAGGAGCGAATTATCAAGTCATACAAGGTGCAAGTGGAGTCATCATCCGAGAAAATGAAGCTACATGGAAAAAGAAGAAGACCTCAAGACTAACTATCCCTACCTCTTCGCTGATTCTGTTTGAATCTCGGGGTCGAGATTCTTTTAAGGGGGGTAGGTTTGTAACATTCTGATTTTCTAAATCCTTTTTAAAATGTGTAAAATAAATTAAAACTATTTACTTTAATGAGAATTCAAGTTTGGTTCTATTGGAGAGGTTTGAGTTGTTGGTATCTCTTCCTGGTATGTTGGCAGATCCTCCCTTCAGTTTATCTTTTTCGGGCTAGGTAGGTTTAGACCCTCTCTGTGGCCTAGACCTCCCCAGGGGTTCTTAAGGTTAAACCTCCCTTGAGGCTTGGACCTTTTCTCACCTGGATGTATCCTTACGTCCGGGCCTTTCCTTTGAGTGTGGTCACTCGGACCTCTTTGTTGGTTCGAATCTCCTTGGAATAAGACCTCTTTTCTGTTCAGACTTCTCTTAAGTCTAGACTTCTTGTTGCCTGGGCACCTTTCTAGGCCCAGACCTCTTTTCATTCGGACCTCCATGCATTCCAGTGGACCTTTTATGTGTGCCTTCGACTCTCTAGAGTTCATTTGAACCCCTTGGCATTTCTTCTTGGCCGAATGGACCTCCTTAGGGTTCATTCTAACCACCACGGTTTTGATCTCACCCAAGAGGTTGGAATCTCCTTTGAGTTGCCTTGACTCACGAACTCGTTGGACCACCTTTTGTGAATCTCCCGTGGGATCCCTCTCCTTCTCGGAACTCCTTTGCTGGACCTCTCCTTGCATTGAATCTAACGGTTTGGACCTCCTCTCTGAATCCAAAGGCCCAGACCTCCCGTGCGTTATTTCTCTTTGGGGACCTCCTTCACGTTTGATCTCGGCATTTGGACCTCCTCCGGGAGATCCAACTTGGGACCTCAACTTGTCTTTAATTTCAACCACGGACCTCTTTGAAGTTTTCTGGACCTCTGTCCTAGACCTCTCCATGGCCTTTACGTTTGGCCTTTGGACCTCCTCACCTTGAGACCTCCTTGAGAGCGGGACCTCCTTTGATGAAGTCCCGTTATCCTAACCTTAGTCACGTGGACCTCCTCCATGTGTATTTGGACCTCTCACGTTCGGACCTCCTTTGTGTATATCAGGACCTCTTAGCCTTTGGACCTCCTCTCATGGGCAAGACCTCCCCTTTGACCCGATTGTTTTTAAGTTGGTGGCCCCACCGCGTCTTAATCATTCTCATTTCCTCATACGTTATTATATTGAGCATTTAATGCGTGTCTTGTCACATTAAATGCATCCATATACGTGGTGTTTTACTTTGAACTTGGTCACTTAGCCGTACCCTAACATTTTTCTTTGTTCCTTTCCATAGCAACATACATTGTTCTTCCTTGTACCTTTTGCCCAGAATGGTAGTGACACCTGCCCTGCCACTACCTACCTTTGACCCATTTCTATACTTATCCTTGACACGTATATTTCTAGTTTTCTTCACCATTTTGATTACAATTAGACCAAGAAATTCTACCACATCACCTTCCTCCCATTCTCCACCCTCTGTTATCTTGGCTCTCGATCAGTGGCTCCCAGGGAAAACTTTACTGCTCACGACCTCCCCTCCCTCCATTGTTTCTTCTTTTCCCTGGTAAGTCCCTTGGTGATCTTCTCCACTCTTGTTCGTGCCACTGTACTGAGCTGGTCATGTCCATCTCAGGACCTCCTTTAGTGGACTTCTTTTGGATTTCTAGGGCTGTTATGTAAGGACCTCATCTCTGGGCTTTACGCAAGAATCATAACTCGGGGCCTCTCTGTTGTGTTGCTGAAGTCACTCCTTTGGGGTCTTTTGCTAAAGACCACCTCCTCCTGGTAAGCTTGGACCTCTTCCAAAAGAACCGATCTAAAGATATAGACCTCTTCTGTTGATTATGTTTTGGACTCCCTCTGGGATTCTTTTGGTTTTCTTGTTGTTCTCAATTGGTTCTTTATTTGAGTTTTCCTTGAATTTTGCTCCTTTACAGTGTAGATTGCGAAGACTCCAAGGAGTGCGAGTGCCTGTAAGAGGAAGATTCTCGTGATGATGAGCAAGGCAAGTTACACTCTTGATCATATTGCACCCAATAATTCAACTTAATTATGTTCAGTTTCAAAGTTTAATGCATGCTTATTTTTACCAAGTATTTCAATACCGGTTTAAATTCATAGATATACCTACTTCCTTTGTATGGCCCTTTGTTGACTTTGGACTAAACTCATTATCACCTTTAGATCAAACTTGGATCATGCAAGAGTGTGAGCCAGATCATTTGAAAAACTTGTGCTTAGTTAAGCTTAGACCCAAAAGTATTGATTTGGGGAAATCTTTACCAACATGACCAAATATTGCTTAAAATGTTTTTACCATGACATTGGGTTGTCATGGAAGGATGAAAAATATTCTTTGGGGAAGCAAAGAAAATGAAATTGGGTTAGATCATGCGAATTGGTTGGCTTGGTCGGTGCAATGTTTGTGCACGGACTCTATCTGGTAAAGGTGGAGGTCCAGGGTTTGTGAAAGTCGCCCTAGTCATGTGAGGACCGGTCTTTGGCGACCAATGCCAAGCCTATAATGGGCTATGCCACAATCGTGCAACCACATGTCTCGAATGGGCGTGGGAGCTAGCCGAGTAATTTGCAAAACTTCACCATATGTTGCTCCATTGGAGGTGTGGGAGGTCTTGTAAGACCGATGGTCCTTTATGACCCTCTGTTCCCCTTTGGTGCAAGAGGGGCTTCCATTGGATTCTTTGTCCATAGGGGGTGAAACCTTAGCAAGGAAAGGTCGTGGTGGAGCAATGCATTGTAAAGGCCTTGTCATGAGCTCTAGACCTCTTAGCTTTGGTAGTGAGAGGTGGCATTGACGGATCTTGGGATAAACTAGAGAAATCATGTCATGTGGGTAAAGTGCACAACCTCTCAGAGAGTTAAATCTATTGAATAGCCGTGTCACAGTCATGGGCGTCTTTGGCAAAGGCTACTCGAGTTAGATGTTGATTTTGGGGATTTCGAAATGATTTCAAATCTGTTTTGGGATTGCTATCCCATGGGTTTGGGCGAGGAGCTTTGTTATGCGGAGGGTATCCTTCACCAACTTGTTGATGAATGTTATCCAACTGAAATATTGTTTTGATAAAGTGAATTTTATCTATTTAAAGACACGCTTTGGAACTTAGTAATGGTAGTTGAAAGAAAATTGGCTTTGTGCAAATTAACCATACTATGCCATCATTTGATTATCCATATATGCATGTCATTTTGCTAATCCACGGGTGTAACTTGCGAAAGCACGCTTGTTGTGCTCACTCTTGCTCATTACAATCTTTGCCAGAGAAGATCTTGGCGATGAAGAAGACCAAAGCGAGTAGGTTGTGCCTTCGATCATTTGCACGTGGTGTCTTGATGGACCCTGTGACCTTTTGATCTTTTGCTCTTTTGTATATTTGTGCTTGGCCCAAGGCCACTTTGTAAACAACTTTGTAGATATTTTGCTTAAATAAAGGTACGTTCTGGATGTCACCACCATTGTATTATTTCTGTGAAGAGCTAGCCATGATCCTTGGGACTAGCTCGGGATTCACAGGGAACCTTGGAGCAAGTTCGGACCTTCATGTCCTCACAATGGGATGAACGTGTGAGGCTCTGAGGGGGTCTCGGACCTCCACGACCTCCTCTGGAGGGTCGTGGGTGGTCTTGGGGTGTCCTCAGACCTCCTCGTTTTTCCCTGACTGTGGTCGTGATAGGCCGTGCGTGCTCCCTGGCTCCAAGACTCTCTCTCGGGTCATGTTCTCCTGGACCTCCAGGAGGTCCTGCTGGATCTCCTGGGAGGCTCTGGGTGGACTGGCCGAGAGGTCCTTTGTGGACCTCCTGGGAGGTCCTGATGGACTTTCCAGTAGGTCTTGGAGGACCTCTTGGGTGCCCTAGAGTTGGGTCGTTACACAGCTGTTTACCAAGTTTGCAACCCTTACAATCACAACTAGTGTTGACAATGAAACAACCTAGGATACCCTAATGAGCTAATGTAGAAAGACGCGAGCCACACAAATGACCAAGCCGATGATGCCACTGAGGAAAACTAATAGAGGCTGACGCAAAAACTGAAGATGCATGAGTGGAGGAAGATGGAAGACTCAGACGATCAAGGAAGTAGAGACCCTGAGAATCTCTAAGACGATGGCCAGTACCAACAAGAGAGTTCCTATCCGACGATCCTGCACATAGCAAGTAGAATCATCAAACCCAACAAAGTAGTGCATATCGCAAAAGTGACCTCTGAGACATAAGGTTCATAGAAAGCTGAGGTACAAATGACACATCGGGAACAGTAAAATGAGGAGTAGAGAGAGTGCCTTGATGAGTGACTGAACATGAGGTGCCATCGGCTGTCTGTACACAAGAACCATCCATAACAGGTCGATATGATGCAAGATGAGACTTATCCGATGTCATATGAAAAGAAGCTCGAGTCCAAAACCCATGGAAGACTAGTACGACACTAAGAGGAGGCTCTGACAAGACCGGCAGACCCACTAGGAGGGCATCGGATGAAGAGCGCTCTTGAACTTGAGCTCAAGTCTGATCAAGTGACCCAATTGAGTGGCAAGAGCAGAATCCCCAACAGATGCTGGAGTGGTGGCAGCAACCACACCACGACGATGACAATGAGATACAGGTCGCAGCTCTGGATGGAATCGGTAGCACCTCTGAACAGGATGACCAGGATTTTTGCAGTGAGGGCATAAAAGTCTGGTTGGATGTAGCATCAGGCAGTAAACTAGGCTGATAAACCTCCGACGAGGTGCCGCAAGAACAGACTAAGGTAGTGTCGAGCCGAAGACAAAGAGCGAAGTGAGTCTCCTCAACAATCAACGCAGCAAGTGCCTCCTCCATGGTTGGAAGAACAGCACGTCCCAGTAGTTGAGCTCGAATAGACTCAAACTCTGGGCGAAGGCGCATAACAAAGGTGAACATTAAATTCTGTGCATCATGGCCCGCCTTGCCTACACAGCCAGTACATCCAGCACAGGAAAGAGGAACCATGGAGGTCAGCTGTCGTGAAATGTGAGTGAAAGAACTATAGTACTCCTCAATAGACATCTCCTGCTAACATGAATCATGAAGAGTTTGTAGAAGAGAAAATCGACAGGCCGCACTGACCTGCTCATAACGCTACTGAAGATACTCCCACATCTTGCGAGAGCTTGGAAGGTCAATGAAATCCATCCTGATTGAAATTTTAGCACTGTGACATAAAATACCTATAACATGATCATCAGCACTTCACCATGCAATAGCCTCCTTCACATCAGTCTTCTCAGTCAGAGGCTCCACCGTAATATATGAGAGAAGACCAATAGATCAAGAAGTATGCAGACCGATGACGACCACTCACGATAATTTTGTCCATCCAGCTTGATATCTGAGGCCAAAAGAGCACCTCCCATACCAAGAAAATGAGGAGACGCAGAAATACCATCAGCCATTGCACCAACTCTGTAACCACAGTACCTCGAATCCGAAGCAGTAGTAGTACCAACAGTCGGGCCAAGCCAACTCTGCGACCACAGTTTCTCCGAAGCAGTAGTCGGGTAGGCCGAGTAGAGCAGGAAACAACAGACGGATAGACACAGGAGCGGGCAGACGGGGGTGCTCAAGGCACGGCGACGTGAGCCGGGGAATCAAGGCACGGCGACGGGAAGACAGCGACCGGGCGGAACCTCCAGGCGCCAGCGACTGGGCCTCATGGCGCGGTGATGGGGAAGCTCGCGTCGTCGGGGAAGAACCTCCAGGCACGGCGACCAGGGCCTCAAGGCACGGCGACGGGGAAGACGGCGACCGAGGCCTCCAAGCGCGGCAACGAGGAAGACTCCAGTTGCGGGCGAGCAGGAGAGCTGGCGTCGGGACCTCCAAGCGCGGCGACCAAGGCCTCCAAGCGCAAGGCACGGGAGGAAGGCGCGGCGACGGCCAGGCGGAACCTCCAGGCGCAAGCAACTGGGCCTCAAGGCGCGGCGACGGAGAAGCTTGCGTCGTCGGGGAAGAAATCTCCAGGCACGGCGACCAGGGCGGAAGGCGCGGCGACAGGGAAGCTCCTCCAGTGAGGGAGAGCCGGCGTCGGAAAGACTCCAGCGAAGGCGAGCGGAGAGGAGCCAAGACCATGCCACCTTACTGCGACGGAGAGGATGCACGAAGGCAAGAGCCCCTCGGCGGAAGGCAGAAGGCGGCGGCAGGCTCTGGTACCATGTTACAAGTTAAGCTTATCTCTATTGGATAAATAGTATAGTATATATGCTATAGTACACAGCCCTAAGGCTGATGGGCCTCATAGGCCATATATACACATGGGCCAACAAGATCGTTCCCTTCACGATCGAAGCACCGGAGAAGCAGGGTGATTCTCCTTGCACACAAGGTGTGAGAATCTGGGATGCATCATCTTTCTTGCTACATTTGATTGATTTGAACGGTGACTTGACTTCAGCAAAAACAGTATTTTTCTTTCTGAATATTAATTGCTCGTCTATCACATCGATCAGTAGATTACCCAAGGACAAATGCACAAACACAAAAAACCACACAATTAGAGACGAAATTAAGGCCACGAAACAATGCTCAGAAATGTTGATCGCCATCTCTTCGACTTTGGACTTCATTCAGATGATGATGCGTGCAAGGCATGCATGGATGGATCATGCGCCCCAGACGGTGATCCCCTGCATCATGCGCTTGAACTCGCAAAAGTCGACGCGGCCGTCGCTGTTGCGGTCGACGTTGCAGATCATCTCCCGCACGGTGGCCAGGCTGCCGGCCTCGGGGAGCCCCAGCTTCTTGAGCACCTCCTGCAGCTCCGCCGCCGAGATGAACCCGTCGCCGTCCACGTCGAACACCTTGAACGCCTCCCTCATCTCCTCCTCCTCGCCGCCGCCGTCGTCGGGCACGTCCAGCGAGCCGAAGAGCGCGTCTCCGAGGGCGCGGTGGAGGGCCTCGAAGTCCTCGAACCGGAGCCCCGCGGCGCCCTCGGGGACGTACGCGCCCACGGTGGCGGACAGGCTCTCGCGGTCGGCGACGAGGCCCAGCGCGTCCAGCGCCTGCGCCAGCTCGTCGACCGTGATCTCGCCGTCGCCGTTGCGGTCGAAGAGGTCAAACACGCGGCGTAGGCGAACCGCGTTGAGGCTGCCGTTGCGGAGCCGGAACGACGCCGAGGGGGCCTTGGACAGCGACGGCTTCACCGCCGCCGCCGCGACCCTCTGCTCCGTGTCCATTGTTATTTCTTAATTAGCTCCTTTCTTTCGCGCCAAATAATTATTTTCGGAAGATGCCAGACTTTGGCTGTTTATAGGAGGAGCTCATTGCGTTGCCACCTTGCGCGATGGGTGGAGCGCGTTCGGCGGACGTCCCATGAAAACACCATGTTGTCTGAAAAAATTTACTTGTTTAATTTGTTTTTGCTACAACAAGATTCCAACTTTCTCTCATCTTTTAAACCAATCGTCCCATTTGCAATACGTTTGAATGCTCTTGTGTTTTCCGATAGGCGGTTTTTTTACGATGAGATCAACAAGTTTTCTTCTCGCGAAGGATAAGAACAACAGGTTGAGATATAGTTAATTCCTTATTTGCTACTGAAAGTTAGCTGTGTCCCTAAAATACCATCGCGAAACTGCTCATTCCTTTATTGCTACCGGATCTCAGCTTTCATCCCCTTTTTTGCCACTTCCGTCGATCAACCATGTGTTGACGATCAAATTATGTGCAAAAAGACATATTTACTCTTCTAGCTCTCCCATCTTCTTCCTACTCCTCTCTCTCTCCTCCCTCCCCACCGGCTCGCCCTCCCCTCCTCGAGCCTCCTTCGCCCCACCATGACACCTCGCCCACTGTGTCCCCGCCATCGCCCACATTACTTATACGTCGGAGCCGAGGCCGCCTCGCCTTGCTCCGCCCTCTCCATCTCCCTGAACAACGCCGCACCACCGCTTAGCCCATCTTTATTCCCAAGTCCGACGGAGTGCCACCTTCTTCTCAAATTGATTGTGACATCCTGTTCCTAACCTTCCTGCGGTTCTAGCAGTGCCTTCGCCACGCTGGAATCGCCATCGCCGTTCGTCATGCCGCCAACCACGTCGCCGCCACCTCCGTTGTCATCTCGACTATCCAACCACGTCACAAGGTGTGCCTCGTCGTGCTGATACTATTCCCCACCACCGCCGGCCACCCTATCCACCGTTCAGCACCTCCGTCGTCCTCCTCATCACTGCCATGGCCGCCGCCACTGTCGGCATACTCGGCGCATGCTTCTGCCCCAACATCCACAAAAACAGAGTCACCATGCTCAAAAACACTCTGTGTGCACGCTAACTCTGCCCCTAGTCACCGAAATCCACCGCCTCCATGTCCATCTGCTCGCTGTTGTGTTCCAGTAGCCCTTGTCCTCCTTTGCACCAGCCGCCACCGCCCTAAGATATGCATAGATCGGGAACACTTCATGATCCCTCCTTCATCATCGTTCCATGGGCCTGGTCCGGTACTGTGGGCAGCGGGGACAGAGAAGGAGGGGTGGCGAGAGTGGGAGCAGGAGCGGTGGTGGTGGTGGGGAGGCTAGGTCGGCGCGCGGAGGGGTGACGACAGTGGAGCGGAGTGAGCGGGAGGTCGGCAAGGGGAGGCTGGGGCACGAAGAAGAAGAAAAAGATTGAGGAGGAAGAAGAGAAGAAAGAAGGGTAAGATGGATATTTTGACAATTCTTTAGCGGTTAACGGCGGCTGGACCTAACGAAACTAACGGGAGTGACAAAATAGGAAAGAATTTGAGATCCGATGGCAATGAAAGGAGAAGCAATTTCGCGATGGCATTTTAGGGACCCAGCCAACTTTTAGTGACAAATAAGGAATTAACCCTACATATTACCTATATGGAAATTGCTAAGGAGTACTCGAGTATTTCTTCACCTGGAGAGTACTCGGATTTTCCATCCCACCGATTTGCTTGGAAATTCGCGCCTATGGTGATGTCTCTGGCGACTAGTGACCAACGGCAGAACTGTGGTGAGTTAGGTTTAAGGATCACTCAGGTTAGGTTGGGGTTCACCGGAGCCCCAGGTATAGAGGGAGCTCAAGGGAGGTAGCGGACTGACGGTGGGCGGCGGCGGTGGCGTCGCGGGTGGGAGATGGGTTGTGGAGATCGATGGGGCTGGCACGCTTGAGTGGTTAGGAGGCAGTGGCAGATTCGACGCCCGGAGACGAGAAAGGAGGCGGCAGTGACGGCAGCGTCGACACCGGGGACAGCGATGGCGTGGGCGTGGGTGGCGCGGCGGCTAGGGTTTTGGGAGGAGGAATTTATATAGTTTTGGGGAAGGGATGAGATCCCCTTTGGATCTAGATCCAAAATACTCACATACTTATGTAATTTCGGCGCCTCGTTGATAAATAGCACGCCGGCCATGGGAACGATTTAATCTTGACGTTGGATGGTCGCTGGGAGCGTTGGTTATGGACTTGGATTACATTAGCGACACACCGCAAGCGCTATTAAGTTCCTTTCCTGCCTCCTTCCACTACACTAGATTTTGCCCATCAACCAAAACCTAGCCATCCCAAACAGTTTTGGGCACACAGCAGCCCAAGGTTTCTTCTAACTACAGAGATCACCGTGCACAAGCATCACATATTGAAGTTTTTGGCTTATTTAGCATATTTTTAAAGTGAAATAGCAAAAATAGCCTTTCCACGAATGAAATCACAAAAAAGACACTTTTACCGCGCTAAAACGCCGCGGCAAGGGATCTACCGAGCATTGGGTGCACAGCAGGGGACGTGGTGGCACGCCATTCGGCGGCAGGCGGCCTTCCATGCATCCAGATTGCGACATGTGTCGTGTGTTGGTGACCTGCCATGTTCTGGGCTAGCGACAGACCGCCTACCGGATCGGTTTGGGTGCACTGCAGAATTTTTGTGCATCAGAAGTGCTATTTTTGCATTTTATTTTGGAGATGTTATTTTTATTATTTCGTTTGAAAATCGTACTAAATGAGAACAATCACTCGCACACCCTCCCCCAACATTATTCTAAGCACCACTCTAGTACCCCTCCATCCCCACCTGTATGTGTATCCCCTGCCTTTCCACGTGAAGGGCAGAGAAGCACAGTAGGGAGCCGTTTGGGTTCTTTGCAACCATTGGATGAAGCCTTGGATGGTCTAGATTGAGGTGCATGAGAATTTGTAAATATATCGCGAGATATTGAAAGGGCTTGAATTTCTCCTGTGCTGTGTTCTGGAGCATCGGATTTCGATCCAAGAGGCTACAAAGGCTTGCCGTTGGTGCCTTCGATGCCCAAAGGCAGAGGATGTGCACCCTCCTCACCTGCATTGCCACTTGCCAGAAGTGCTCAAACTGTGAACTGAAATAGTAATCATTGGGAACAGAGCTCAGCAGCAAAGCGAGGCAAACATGAGCCAACAAGGATAAGGGAGAGAGAGAGGGGGAAAAAGAAAGGCAATTGCAGTGTAACTGTCCCTGATCCCTGCAACCTTTGTATTACTGGCCTCGCAGGTAAACTAGGATATAAGCGCGCTACGCACGTAGAGTGGATTGAGGGATCTTGATGTGATTTTAGAAATTATAGGGGCTTTTTGCAAAAACGTAGTGTGACCTTGATGTTATTTCAGAAACCACAGGGATTTTTTGCAAAAAAAAAACCAACGTGGAGGACCTCGACATGATTTAGAAACAACCGGCTTTTCGCAAGGAAATGCTGATGTGGAGAACCTGACGTGATTTCAGAAACACCGGGGGGCTTTTCGCAAAAAAAACTGAAGCGAAGGGCCTAGACGTGATTTCGAAAACAATATGGAGCTTTTCGTAAAAAAAAACCTGCTGTGGAGGACTTCAACATGATTTCAAAAACATCAAGGGCTTTTCACAAAAAGCCTGACGCGAGGACATGGACATGATTTCGGAATGTACAGGGGACTTCCACAAATAAGCCAACATGGCACACCTGAGTGCTCGACGATCTCTTCATCTATTAGAAAGAGTATATTGACCGGCACAAGCTACGAGAATTCATAGACGTGATAAGTACATGCCAATACACAAGATCGAGAATTATAAGCAAATCACTACATTGTGGTCCACATCAAAATCGTAGCCTTACATGCCCTGCCAAATTGATTACATGAATGGGCACCTACATGTTCTCATCCGTAAGGACCAATTTGGCCTGTGCAGCTTACATCAACTGCAAAATAGAGAAAAAAAATTAAAAATGTGACTGAGTCCAATCTAAGTTGAGCGTGGAGCTGAGTTGAACTTGGAAGCCTGATTCAGAAGCCTACTGAGAGAAACTCACAGCAGTCTAAAACAATATCAAGAGAAACTGTATTGGTGATCTAGTTAATGTTTCTTCTTAGTTGCGCCAATAGCTCGGGAAGTCGATGCTCTAATTATTTTGGGCCTCACAAAATAGTAGAACATAGGAGTTGCAACTATAGCAAGCAGGATCCAAATAGTATCAGAGAAGAAACATAACAACACACGAGGCCGAAGACTTCGCCCAAAGGTTTTAGTTTAATTTACAGGGAAATAAATTGCTTCAAGCATTTTCCCCCGCGAGGGACCAGGCTCTGCTTTCCTCTTTCATCTTTGCGAGTAGGTCCAGGTGAGTGGATGTCCTATGTTGGAAAATTCTCGTGTTGCATTCCTTCTAGATCTCCCAGGTGGTTAGGATGGCTACCGTAGCCGTCGCCCTTCTTGGGAACAGTGCGGCACCATTTGTTTGAGTCCACTAGTCGCCAATGCTGTGGCTAGCAGTCCACTGTGCTGGTCTAATTGGTGCACGTCCGAGCCAGTCAGCCATTGAGTTCCACAGTCTATGGGTGTATCGACATTGCGAAAAAGATGCAAAACGATTAGAACTGTTTCTGAGAGGGCAGATGCCTTGGTTTGGCTAGCCCTCGTTTGTAATTTGTTGGAAGTCCAGAGGTGGTTCTGAATGGTCAGCCAGGTGAACAGTTTGCATTTTGGGGGAGCTGAGGTTTTCCTGATTATTTTTTTGAATTCTGTTACTATTGAGCCAAGGAACTGCATCTCGTAAGCTAATTTTGCCGTGTAGTTGCCTTGCAGGGTGAGCTTCCAGGTGATCTCATCCGCAACGGTGGGGTTTAAGGTGATTTGGTTTAATCTCCCCCATAGACCCAAGAATTGTTGGACCAGTTGAGCTATTATTTCCCCTGAAGTGTTGATGTCACGAATCCGGGATCGTCGGCGCGTCGTAAATCGTGATTACATTTTCCTTCTAGACAAAAGGTAGATTCTCGAGGCTAGCTCTATCGGGGTTGCGTCATCTAGCCACTGAGAGGTCCAGAAGGTGGCACTATTTCCGTCACCCAAGGTGATTTCAGTAGCTGTTGTGAAAAGGAGTTGATCAGCCTCATCACACAGGATCTCCATTCCAATCCAAGGTTTATTTTAGCCTTCCATTTTTCCCATAGCCAACGGAGTTTTAGGGCCTTTGCGAATGGCTCAAGGCTTAGAATGCGGAGACCACCCAGGTCGATTGGACGACAGACCTTTGCTCAGCTGACTTTGCACTTCCCACCTGTTAACGCACCCGTGCATCCCCAAAGGAACGTCGCCTGGAGTGATCTAGGCCATGAATGATGGATTTTGGGACTTTAAGGGCCGTGAGGTAGTAGATTAGGATCGAGGTCAGCACTGATTTGACCAAGGTCATCCAGACGGCTGTCGCAAGGAGTCTGGCTTGCCAACTGGCGTGTCTGCGGCCCACTTTATCTAGGATCGGCTGGAAATGAAGTCTTCTTAGCCTTTTGTAGCTTAGCGGCAGGTCTAGTTATTTGGTGGAGAAATTTGATCTTATTGCGATGAAATCATGAAGGGCCACTTGTAGGTCGATTTGATCGCAGCTTATAGGCACCACTGTGCTTTTGTGAAAATTGGTGTGTTGCCCCGAGACATTTTCAAAACTTTGGAGAATTTGGGGCATTGTTGTAATGTCCGTGTCTGTTGGGGAGATGAAGATGACCGCATCGTCGGTATACAGGGAAGTCCTTAGCCTGTCAAAACGGCCACGTCAGCGTTCCAAGTGACCTTGGTCTATTGCCCTCTAGAATAGGCATTGGAGTGGGTCGATCGCCAGAATGAAGAGGAAAGGGGATAGTGGGTCTCCTTACTGCAAACCCCTGCCATGGGCGATGGCCCCACCAGGGATGCCATTTAGGAGAACTCTAGAGGTTGCCATCGAGAGGAGGGCCGCTATCTAGTCTCTCCATCGGGGGGGGGGGGGGAGGCCAAATAGTATCTTAAATTTCACTTGATATAGCACCAACCATTACATCGAGTTTTTTTTAACCATTACACGGAGTTGCTTTGCCTAGTGTTGGAGAGTTCGTGTGAGATCTAAATAACAAGTTGTATGAGAGTCGAACTCTACTGTGAGAGTATAAATAAAGGGTGTGGGGTCCTACGGGACACACACAATTAATCCTCGAAATTCTACATGGTATTAGAGCCATCCCCCACCACCCAACCCTAACCCTAACCAAAATGGGTTGCTCATGCCCCGTAGGTGCTCGCCGCACCACAGTCGTCATCGCTTGCCACCACCACCATCGCAATCGTCGGTGCTGCATTCCCCTGTCTCAAGTGCCATGGGAGCGAGGTCTAGGCTCGCTAGGCCGCATACCTCATGGCCCACCAAGATGGACCAGGGAAGCTAGCCCGAGCTGGCTTTCAGCCAAGCCAAGTCAACCCAATGTTGAGCAACACTAACTGTGCAACCCAACACTGTTGCAAGCCCAGTCCAACCAAGCCAAACACTATTCACCCCAGGCCCAACACTGTGCAGCCCAATAGTAACCAGACCAAACCCATTACTATTCACCAAACCCGACCCGTTAGGAATAGTATCACCTGGTACAATTCATCCTACCCATTACTGTTCACCCAGACCCGTTAAGCATATTTATATCCATTTCGGCTGTTTCGAGCCCGTCACACCCATTTTCAACTTCGTTCGATCCAACCAAACACCGCTTAAACCCTAACGACATTTCCTTTATACCTTTTTTATTTCTTTATTTTTATTTTGTTCCCAGCTCGCCCTTACTGCGCCCAGACCTATTTAATTTATTGTATTTCGTGTTAGAACCCGAATTTGATGATCAAGCTACGGAAGGAGTTGATCAAGACATGGGAGAAATAGACCCAGTCGAAGACTACGAACAAGGAGACAAGTCACATTCCTTGATCATGTTCAGCCCATGTCACTATTATTATTATTATCATTACTTTCATTATGTTATTTATACTCGTTTAATTACTTATGAAATAATAGTTTAGAATGACATGATGAATAGTTAATTCTTACCACCTAAAAGCCCACTTGTGATCTTGTATGCCATATTCACCTTGACAAGATTAAGGACTAGTATAATCACATATTGGTAATTATGGATAGGTTAATGTCACACAATTATTTTACAAACACTGATAATAGTATTTGGTTGCTTGCCAATATACTTTGGAAGATAAGTTGAGGGTAGAGGCCAAGAGGGTGGACAACTATGAGTTAGTTGGGGGTCCATCTCCTCACCCAATATAATTTGGAAAGTCAATTGAAGGTGAGGCCAAGAGGGTGGATAGCCACTGGATGGTTGAGAGTCCATCTCCTCCCTTGAGACAAATAAGGACTAGAACCTTATACCAAGTAACAGACATAGAGCTCGCTCAACCACGAGTTTGAAAAGGGGATGGGACAGGAGTGGTCCCAGAAGGTTACTCGCTAATCTACACAACGGTAGATCCATTCAGCATTGAACCACGAATTCCACCCTTGGCCGGTGGTCTCCCGATGGCTTTTTGGCCAAGAACCTACTAGATATATGCTAGAAAGGAAGAGTAGTGAAAATGCTTTGTTATCTTAACTCAGTCGCACGTGAATATGTTGCGTGTTTATAGCTTGACATTATGAGTCTGATGTATCTTGTAGGTAAAGTTGGGCAACTCTACAGAATATTATCAGTGATATTCAAATATGTCGTGCTTCTGGTTAATGGAATTGTGTTCATGGATGATTCTAGTAACGAGACATAAGTAGAGATTTTGATATTTAATGTGGTAAATACAGATGTTGCAACCCCTCTCTTATTATTGTTATTATGGTTTTACTGTTTTTAAAGTCAAAGTGCTTTACTTCAAATAATGCATCGACACCCATACTATGGTAAACCCTCAACAATCAATTGAAATCCTGGCAAGTAATTAAATAGTTTTCCCATGTGGCTTGTTGAATACGTTGTGTACTCAAACTTGATTAATTTTCATCAGAAGGTGTATCAGAGGAATAAAGGACACATTAATTGGAGAATGTGTTAGGACTACGACCGCATGCAAGCTTACCTGTGGAAGCTCTTTGGCTCTTCTGATTGTAAGTTAAAGTTTTGGGCTTAGATTGCCCGTGCAGCGATTGCAAATTAGCCGTTAGACCATATTGTAATCAAATTAATGTCTTTTAAATGCTTATGAGTAGGTATGATATTGTTTCAATCCGCAACTAAAATCTTGAGCTGTTGCGGAAATCTCGATGGCCATGTTTGAAAAATAGGATCATTACAGCTCCCACCACCTTCAACTCGCACCAAACAGGTGTACCTTCCGTTCCCCTTCCCTCTCTCCAATCTAGATATCAGGTCAGCGACGCCGTGGGGTACAGAGGATGGCTGGCGCCATGAGCGACACACAGGAACATGGGCCTGACTTTCGTTGGAGGCCAAGCCTCCACCTCCAGGTCACCACCTCGCCGGTTGTACCCACCTCCTGCAGTTCACGGCCACCGCCGCCTTGGTAGCAGTGAAAAATTTCTCGTCAAAATTTTGGCGGTAACCAGTGTTACCGGTGACCGCTGGTAAAATTCAAACTTGCTCCGAAAATTTCTGTTTTGATTAATTTTGTCCAAAAAAATTGAATTTGCTTAAATTTTGTTCGAATTTGATTTTTTAAAATTTTAAATCGCAAAATTTCAAATCTTTTTTTGAAAATTTTGATCAAAATTTAATCGGTCCTCCTAGCCCCCCTTAAAAAATTCGGTAGAAATTTTGCATGACGAGCCTCACCTCCCACTGCCACAGGCCCTTGGTGCTAGAGACCGGATGGCATCCCTTGGAGGGATGGTGGTGTGGGCCTCGACGTGGCTGAGGCAGCCGGCACTGCGGCACATCTACCGGAGAAAGAAAGGGGGAGGCAGCTAGTTTTGACCTAATCCGGCTTCGTTGAAGGAAGGCGGGGCGGCGGCAGAGGCGATGGCTCGTGGTTGGATGGGAGGAGGAGGAGCTCGTGGGGGGAGGGACAAGCACAAGGGCAGCTCCACAAATCACGTCGCTGCTGAGCGTGCTGGAGGAACAATACCAAGGGAGCGGTGAAAGGGGCCAGCGTCAACATAGATCACTCGCAGGGTGGAGTAGAAAGAGTGCATGTGGGTAGGCTTGTCAACCAAATCTGTTAGCTCCTTCTAGACCCAAGGGTGCCCATAGGAATTTCTTGAAGATGCTGGGGAAGTTTGTATGTGCCATATCTTTAAGCATTTTTATTTTGTGAAGAAGGGGAGGTTCATCAGAGTGTAGTATATGCCGTAAGCTACTTACAAAAGTAAGGGAAAAAGTTCTAAAAGCTTTTATGACTAAAAAATGCGTGCAATGTAGCCATCCCTATTTATTATTTGGTGTTTTAGCCTATTGAAAAAAAAGATCTTCTAGCACTTCTTTGGTGCAACTCGTATCATTCTGTGTCACGACTGCAATATGACTTGCTACTACTACAGAAAAGATTATCACAGACGGTTCAAAAACGTCATCATAGACGGTTTCATAAGCCATCTGAGTTTATAGGCCAATAATGACAAGAGGTCATCACAGACGGTTTTCAAACCGTCTGTGATGCAAACTATCACAGACAGTTATTAACTCAGAATTGTCTGTGATAGTTGACTATCACGGTTTATAGATAAAACCGTCTGTGATAGCTTACGTATCACAGACGGTTGGTATATGGAACCGTCTGTGATAGTTTCTTCTCTACAAAATCTCCAAACAGTGGATGCTTGTTCCTTTAAAACTGGCTTTGTGTGTGTGTGTGTGTGTGTGAAGCCAATTTTAAAGGTAAAAGCAGTCACTACTTGGAGATTTTATAGAGAAGAGATGAAGAACAGAGAAGTGGGGAGGAAGCAGGCTCAGGGAGGAGGCGATGCGTGCTCAGTGGAGGGGAGGAGGCCCGGGCCGCCCGGCGGGCTCGGGGGAGGAGGGGCGCCGGGTTCAGAGAAATAATTAATTGACCAAGATAACATATTAACATGTAATTTCTGTAAGACAATTAACGAGGATAAAATACTCAAAAGATAAGATAAGCAACCATACGAAAACAACATATTGCTCAGTTTTGAATGTTTATGATTGCTTTCAGATGTAGAGTTGTACAAGATGTAATCTTGGTCTTCTCGATACTTACCAATATTCTTTATCAATTTAATGTGATAACAATAAATCAGACTTTTGAGCTCAAATAATACTTTACTGGAATGTCAAGAAATAACTTTTAAAACAGCAGTTTTATACTTTCAGTCATCACAAGGTCATTCAACTAACAGTGTGCAGAAATGTTCTATTATCATATTAGCCAATTAGTAACCAGTTAAATGAAAACCGAACAGAATCACTAATCTTAATAAAATAGCCAATTTACTATCAGTAAACCAGCAAAAGTACAAAACACAAATTCTGTCCAGTTTCAATTGAAAACAAAAAAATATCAGAACTAGATGCTTAGTACAAACTAACAATGAGAAGTAATCCAAATAGCTCAAGTCAGATATTGCTATCACATCACTTTCATAATATGACAATTATCCTCATCAAGCAATTACCAGATCCCAACACAGCCCAAGTCTGATATTGCTATCGCATCAATTTCATAATATGACAATTATCCTCATCAAGCAACTACTAGAGCCTAACACAATACCAAGTCTCCCAGTGCTAGTCAAGACATATTGAAATACAACTAGCACAACACACTTAGTAAAGTAAATCAATTCTGAAAAACATAAACAACTCACGAAGGGATGGCAAAAACCACCCAGGATGCACTGGCTGAGTGCACCTCAGAGCAAGAGAGAAGGCGCGCCGGGCTGGAGGAGGAGACGGCGACTCGTTCTCGGGGAGGAGGCGGCGGGCTCGGGGGAGGAGGCACCGTCGAGGAAGGCGGCGACGTCTCTCGGGGAGGGGAGGAGGTGCGTTGGGCTCAAGGGAGGAGGGGCGCCGGGTTCGAGGAGACGGCGGCTCATGCTCGGGGACGAGGCGATGGGCTCGGGGGAAAAGGCGCACTGGGCTCGAGGAGGAGGTGGCGTCGAGGACGGCGGCGCTGGGCTCGGGAAGATGTGGGAGCCTGAACCATAGCACGTCGCGATGAAACTTAATCGTTTGAGTAGGGGCACAGGCAAACCCTAGAATCCGAATATAAATAGGACTAGACATCACAGACGGTTCTAAAGTAGAACCGTCTATGATAAATACACATCATAGACAGTTCCAATAAAGAGCCGTCTGTGATAATATACATAAATGCAAATTCAGAACATATATGACACATTCACATGTTAGTAAAGCATTAGTTGAACTCAAAGTCTGATTGTAGTTGTCATATTTAATTAGTGAAGAATATTGACAAAAAATTGTGAGGAATTATATCTGAATATTTGCTAAAACTATGTTAAAACCACTAATTTTACAACAAGTAGTTCAATTACACATGTGCAAAGAACTTGGCGTACTCATGCCTAATCCTACAGTCGTCGCTGCAGAAAATGGCGTAGTCGTCCCACCCTACATTCACGCCGCAGCTAGTGCTCGTGCAATGGTGGTCGTCCTCCGGCACCACCAACACCCGGCCCTACGGCCCGACCATCTTCCACGTCACATTACTGACCGCGTCCGCAGCGAGCCTCTGGCACCGCCTACACTCCCGGTTTGTCCTCTTGACCGTCTCGCACCCACCGCCAGCCGGCTTGCCCTCGACCTGGCTGATATAATGCTTCCCAACGTCGAGCACCATGCCGGCCATGTAGAGGAGGAGGCCGAGCACGTAGGCTGCGGCCTTGTGGTCGGCGACGGCCGCTCGGTCGAGGCACACGAGGCCGCACTGCATGTCCTGGTGCGCGAAGACGAGTGTGAGGCCAACAATGAAGCAAGCCTTCGGGTTGCCGGTGTCGGCCAGGTGGTTGACGACGGCGAGGTAGTGCTCATTGTCTAGCCACTTCATCGCCTCCTCCCGCTCCAACACCACGCGCCTCCCCACGGTGCGCTCCTTGGACGCCTTGTACATGGTCTTGCACGTGGCTCGTAGGCTGGAGAGGTTAGCCATGGGCTGAGGAGAGCTCGCAGCCACGCGGCCGACGATGTCGACAACGACTTTGTGAGGAAGAGCGACAGCGATTGTCGACCTCCTCACCTTGGTCCTCGCTGTCATGCTCCGTGTGCTCACCATGGCGCGCGATCGACGGTACTATAGTTAGTTGCATATGTATTAATCAATACCGTGCGTCCTCACCATAGCGCGATGATCATTCTTATAAAACAAGGAGTAACGCTGACGTGCGAGACGAACAGACACGATCGCGAGACGAAGAGACACATGGTAACGTTTGCGCGCGAGACGAAGAGACGCATTGTAACATCGGCGCGCGAGACGAAGAGATGCATCGCACGGGAGCCAAAACATTGAATTATCACAGACAATTCTATTTAAAAACCGTCTGTGATGTCTGTAATCACAGACGTTTCTTATTGAAAACCGTCTGTGATGAGGCCTCTCGAAAAGACTGTGATGCTTTGGTTACCAACGATTTATTAGGAGCAGATTCTAATAAATCCTATCCGTCGGACTTCCATCTTTATTCGTTTAATCTTGCCACAAGCTGTTAGCCTATATAAATAATCATCAGAAGGGCAGGATTAAGAAAAAATCACTCACAAACTTCCCATCTTTTCTTCTTTCCATTTCTTCTTGAAGTTCCTATTTTCGTACTCTTCTAGTAAGACAAAATTCACGGAACAAATTGACTTCTGATCAAGTGAGCACTTCACTGTCTATGATGTATAACTTCCGATTAAGTAAGTGATCGAAGTCTTCTGCTTTGATCTTCTGTTGATCGAAAGTTACACATCAAAGACAGTGAAGTTACACATATGGAACAAGGTGCCTACCGAATTACATATCTTTTATTTTCTTCTGTTGGAGATCAACTTCGACCACTTTAAAAGATCAATCCCTGAGGAACTGACCGTCGGAATCGACTAACCAGTCATTTCTCATTACAGACAGTTTCAATAAATAATCGTCTGAAAATTTACTAATATCACAGACGGTTCTTCAACATGAACCGTCTGTAAAGTATCAACATAAATTGTCTGTGATATTACCTCTTCACAGACGGTTTTTAGCACAACCAGTAACACAGACGTTCGCTAAACCAAAATCATCTGTGATTGTATTTAATATTGACGGTTCCAGTAAACTGTCTGTGATGATGCGTCCAGTATTAGCCTTTTTGTAGTAGTGTGCCCATTGTCACATGAAAGAGATTTTCACGTGCCACTCGATCTACTTCTGTTAGGGTTTGTTTGGATGGCTAGGGATTAGACCTGATAATTCTTTCGGATGAGGCAGAGAAATTGAACTAAAATCCTATCTCAGCCAAACCACCTGATTGGATTGGGTCTAATCATTGCGCATCCAAATAGGGGCTTGAAGGTAGGGATGAAAACAGATCGAGTATGGACGGATAATGGCTCTGCCATATTTGTTTTCATATTTTTTTCCCAGATGCGGGTACGAATACGGATACCCTGAATACGAATACGGATGCGAATAATATCGAATACGAATACGGGGCGAATACGAATCGAAACGAATACGGACACGGATATTTTTTTCGGAACATAAAAACCCCTTAAATTGCATGTCATAAATTAACAAAAAAACATATAACTAGTTTGTTTGATGCGAACATTCATGAATTGTTCATATTTTCAGCAACCACACTGCACAAATAACATTGGCACTAGCAAGGTGCATTACATAGGATGTGATACTACAAAAAGTTATGCATCTTATTCTAAACTGATAATGCAAAGAATAAACCACACTTTACATGTTAATGAGAATTGATAAAGCATCAGAATAGACAACATACTTGGCATTGGCAGCTAATATTTCCCCTAACCTCTCCCACCTAATTCTTTACTCACGTTTCTCTCTCCTCACCTCATCCACTCATTCAGCTGAACACATTTGGCTTCCTGGTCACTCGTCTTCTTCTTTCCTCATTCTATTCCTTCGTTCTTTGATTCCTTCATTGCTTCCTCCCTCCAGCCGAGTACAGCACCACCCCCGGCCAGCCCCACTGGCGCCGCTGCCTCCGGTGCTCCTCACCTCGCCTGCCGCCAAGCTCGACCACGTCACCGCGGAGCGCCCAAGGGCCAAGGCCGTGGCGGCTCACGCTCCCCAAGCTCTTCTCCGGCGATGAGGCGCGCCTGCTAAAGCTCATCCCGCGGTGGCGTCTCCTCGAGCACCTCGAGCTCGACTTCAAGCGGTGGAGCTCCACTGGCCACCGCCCCTCTCCGCAGCCACCGGGAACCTTAGCCGGCCGCGCGCCTCCTCCCCGCGCGCCACCACGTCCTCGTCGTAGTCCTCGGACTCCACCCTAGCCCAGAAGAACTCGTCCGCAAGGTCGTCGAGGCTGACCTCCGGCAACCTCCCTCCTTCCCCGCCGTCGCCGCCCCTCACCTTGTTCACGAACCTTGAGGAGGGCATCACCGTGTCCTCTGGAGACAGCGACAGCGGCGGGAACCTACTCAAACTCCTGGACCGCCGAATCCCACCGCTCCCTCCGGCGACGCCAGCGGCCACCACTCGGCCACGTGTGGCGGAGCCGGCGTCCTCGAAGGCGTCCCTCCTCGTCGCCGCCGAGCGCCGCCGCGGCCGCCATCGCCACCGCGGCCGAGCAACTAGGTTTTCGAGTGCCGCTAATCCCCACCCTTCTCCACCTAGGCGGTGGCGGGCCCGGTGAAGGTCAGGCCTAGGGCACGGGGCTGTTATGAAATTCCAGATATCCGGACTAGGTCTTATCCGGATAGTCCGAATTCGTATTCGTATCCGCCAGATAGCATGCCTACCGTATTTGTTTCCGTTTCCGACAAAAAAACCGAATTCGTTTCCAATCTGAAAATATCCGAGAAAAATCCGATCCGAGATAATCCGAATATGTTTCCGTCTAGATCGATCGGAAACTATCCGATCCGTTTTCACCCCTACTCGAAGGTAGTGTATATCTTACCTGCCAAAGATCGATTTGCTATTTTTTTATTAAAAAAACATTTGCAAGGGCTGAAAAATTACATGTGGTTGGTTATTCATTTATAGTACATGAGTTCAGAGCATATAGTCTGCATAGACACACACACACCGCGAGCACCTCATTCATAAATAACAAGCTCAAGCTACGCAAATAAGCTCACATGATCGCAACTTTAATCAATTCGTAGAATGCATGGTGAGTTTGTAACAATAACAGTAGTGGACAGAACTAGAGTAGCAAATGGTTTCAATTTTTTTTAAGGATATTCTCAGCTTTTATACAAAACTAATAACAAATCTTACAACCAAGTTTCAGACACAAATGCTGGGGCTTCCAGCTAGCTATGGCTAACAACAAAAGACGGACAAAAGCACACACGTTATGATCTAATAGAGCAAACCCTGTGAGTAACAAAAGGACATTAACACATTTTCCATTGCACAGAATTTCTTCAACCAGTCTTCAGCCAAATTCACAAATTTGAACATAACATAAATATTGATTACTTAGAAAAAGTTTTTTCAATTGTCATTTTATTCCTGATTTTCCAGAGCGTCCAAACCAGTGCTGCAAAACTGAATAAGCCAACATGGTAATCATTAGCACCCCTTTTATCCAGCCAATTAAGATGTAGATCATCTAATGATGCAGGAATTATTTCCCACATTAAAATCTCTTTTACACACAGCCAGGCAAACCTTGACAGAACACATTAAAATAGAACATGATTTGCATTCTCTTCAATCCCACAGAGCATACAGTTAACACCCCCTTCCAATTTCTCAGTTTAAGTTGATCTGCAAATGACTTCATTTACATGAATGGAAATATCATCTTGCAAAGGGAGGCACCGGGAATTACGCTCAACACGTGGAAGATGAGGGCAATCCCAATAAGCAAATCTGTTTGATACTTGGCATATGCCATGTTAGCTTTTTGGTGAGGTGGAAGACTGAGAAGAAGCTTGATACTCATGCAAGTATCAAGTCATTTTAGGAAACCAAGTAATTAGTAGGATTATCTCTCTCCAAACTAGTTATTATCTCTCATCTAAATACAAACTTTAGTAACAAACTATAGTATCAAGCTTGGTTGTATATAAAATCTCATCTAATCACTCTCTCTCCTCTAGTAGCTAGCTAATATCAAGCTATTGGGAATGTCATGAGCAGCAAAGAGACTTTATCATCCGCTGTCCCATACTAACATGCTACCATCGAGCCTAGAGCTATTCATGTCTGAGCGTTGATCTCATGTCCACGGGAGTCTTGGGCAGCAACAAGCCAGACGAGCGTCGATGCAACTCTGGATTCCGGGAAAGATTTTGCACTCCACATGTATGGCACTTGCTGTATGTTGGAGAGTAATGATAGATAAAGAACTAATGAAGATAAACTAGTGGGAATAATCTGCTGAATGTAAATGATACTGTCTTTAATTAGTAATATTTTCTTGTGATAACACGTCAGTGGTAATAACTTGCCCCTTTTTTTTTGCCTTTTTGCGTCCTTGTGGTAATCCCTATAAAAGAATAATAAAACAAGAAATCACAAGTTTTTTTTCCCAATATGTTATCTGCAAGAGTGTCAGCTGCAATTAAAGGTTCTTAAGTGATACATAGTTGATACAGAACATAGTGGCTTTATATTGGTTGTTCCTCTATGGAGGCGTCAGACATATAACTCGCACATTTTCATTCCATCCCTTCTTTTTCACTAAGACGCATCACTGATAAAAGGGATTTTTGTTAGACCAAAATGCACAATCATGCACCGTTTTTCAGAAAAAGGACATATAATAAAAAAATGAGAAAAAAAAGAATTCTAATATATATCAACTCCTCATGTTTCTTCCAGTCTATGCTTCTTGGGCTGTGAGTTTGTTCGCTCCTGCTCAACGAAGGATGTATTCTTGCACGGGATAATTGAAGTTTTGCCATTAAGTTTATGTGCAATTGCCAGAATGCTATCTTGCACATGTGCAGGTGACTCGTACTCTTTGTTAAGCACCATCTCCTTTCCCCAACAGACCTCATCACCAGGGGTTTTTTTAACCGACCGAAAATCGGTAATAATGGTCTTACCGCCCCCGCCCCCCCCCCTCCCCCAAGACTTCAAACCGGCCAAAATTGGTCTGAAAAAAAATCAAATTTGCTTGAATTTGATCTTATACAATTTAAAATCAAAAAAAAATTAAAAATGAAAATTTCGACCAAACCAGTTCTACCGGCCACCCCGATAAAAATTAGCAACCGGTTTTGAAAACCCTGCTCACCACCACTGAACAATCTAAACATTGTATAGCTAGTTCCTTTCGCCATCCACTCCTGTTGCAAGAGTTCTATACAAAGATGAGCGTCCACAAGAATGCCCAGTATTTATAGTCGAGGTCGCTAGTGAGATTCAAGCATTCACCAACCGCATGCAAAGCGTGTTGAACCACACTGTTTTGCCAATGATTAAGAACTGACAGCTAGCGTTAATTTGTCAGGGGCATGGATGGTTTACTGTGACAAATGTGCACATATATGTTTGTTTCTTGCAAGGTAAAATTGTAAAAACATCCCGATTAATTGTCACTTTGATTTCGCATACCTGCAACTTCCATTGGTTTGCAAAATCCCTTGTGCCATTACTTTTATCGCTGATTTTAATGGGAAACGTTAAAAAAAACTTAAGAAATCGACTTGAAAAACTCCTGAAGCTCGTAGCTGGACTCATATCCTCTTTCAGTTACTATCAGCTCATCTTTTCGTGTGCACGTTCGTCCTTTTCTTCATGGTGATTCTTTTCTGCCGAATCCAGGAAACACTTAGGAGCCACATATATTGCTGACTCGCGCTCTTTCAAATCGTCCCCAGCTCCAGCCAGAGCAACACAATCTTGATATCGATTTCCCAATGCCTCCTTTTCCCAATGGACCTCATCACTTGAACAGCCTATATGTAGCTGCTCTTCTCTAGTTCCATTATTCGCCTTGCTCATGCTCGATCATCTATTAGATCGATCTTGTTGCTAGCTAGATTAATTTCTCTACATATACTACACCATATAGGGATGTGATGTCCAGTATTTATTGGTGAGGTAGTGTGATGCAGAGTTGTGGTTCATGTGACTTATTCTGTAAGTGATTTAATTACCAACCACCTGCAAAAACTTTTTTGGGGCATCTTGAACTACATTATCGCCAATAATATATGAAAGCTGGCAACCATTTGCACAGAATTTGTCAGGGGCATGGATGCTTTAATAGTACTAGATATGTATACCGATTACGAAAAGCTCCATAGAAGCTGTGTGCGTAAGTCATGGATCTGCCTGTGGATACAGATCCTGAAGCTTAATGAGTAGCTCATATGCTACAAATTAACGGAGAAATTACGGCTGATAAGTGATACACGGTGTTGATTCTAAATTCCAATATATATTGCTGGTGTATATTTGCAGTGCGTTTTCAAACAAAGATCCTGACTTTTGGTGTATTTGCGCGGTGCATTTTGAATCAACTAGCAAGGTGCATGCGCATTTGCACAACTAGATTTGTTTCAAAGTTTATAGTATTAAATTATATAACTTAGATGCTTGATAATATATTTACATATATTTTAGACTATTTAGATTTTTAAGATATCATAAACATTGAAAATGACAATAGAAGTTTGAACGAAAATACAACTTGAGGAACGTAATTAAAGTATGAGATTTGATAGAAGAAAATCATCGAGTATAATAAGTTGTTGGGGGTTCCTAGAAACATAATCACCCTCCATCATGCATAGATTATATACCAGCATGCCGATATTCTTCTTCCGTTATTTACTCTTTTTCAAAATGTATGTGTGCACATCTACGTCTATTTAATCTCAAGCTAGCAATATGTTGATTATGTGTGCGGTAAATTATCTTATCAGTTTACATGATATTAAAGTACCTTACTCACACATACATCGATGCATCATTGGCAACCTACATTGAACTTATCTTCACTCACACGCCAGTTGTTTCACCGAACCATATGTCTTCTATCTCTTCTCGCCGCCACAGCTTTTCTGCTTCATAACCTTTAACAGCGAGCTTAATTCTTGATCAATCTCTCTCAACTGCTACCCCTTCCAAAGTAATACTCTACCACATAGTTATCTGATATCTCCTACCCCTCTCTAATTATTGTTCACTGTTGGTTGTTGCGACATCCACACTCGTACACATGCAACCATCGTCGATCCTATGTTTATAAGTTATGTAAGGATTCTAGAATAAAATTCTCCTTACTTGGTCATGTTTAATTCAATGCATTAGATTATGAATAAATGATGGAGATCATGCATAATCCACAAACTCCGCTAGAAACGAACGCCAGACGTTCTCGACCTGGGAGATCAGGCTATCCGCTTGGCTATTTGCTAGCCAGTTTAAGAAGCAGAAGTATTTGGGATCGATCTTAATTTTTCCTTAACCGGGGTTTAACATTTCAAGTTTGGAGATTAATTATCAAAACTAAGTTTCAAACCAAACAAGTGACTGAAATGTTGACGTACCATCGCACTCTTTCCCCTCCCAATATGTTCCTCTCAGCAATCACGCGTCGACTGCAGCACAGCATGCAGTGATCCATTCTCGTTCCTTTATCAGTTTATATTCATAAAAAAGTGTTCAGAAGTGAATATTTTCCCACAAAGATAAACTGATTCCACGAGTTATCATGTCATCTCTTAAACAACATAGTTAGGAAATAATGGTCCACGTACGACAAAATGTGTGATAGTAAGATCCATTCCATTGGTGGAAGAGTGGAACTGGTATCCTTAATTGAGAGAACACAACCTGTGCAGAATCAACTATCACTATATTCCTAATAAGCCTTAAGTTACAACTTAGGAGTAGCCTAAAGATACATTTTTTACTCATTATATTCCTAATGTAAGTGGATACATTAGAATTTAACCTAGCCTAAATCTTCACTAGAATCCTTCTTTTCACTGAGGACCATCTGAATGTTTAAGGCAATAAGAAACGGAACGCCTAGAGCCACCAAACAGTTTTATCAGATGGAAGAGCTTCTTCTTGTTCCTTCATTTACCTCAACTACAGCTCAATCCGTTCCAAACCTCCTCCTTTTTCAGATTAACTTACAACCTGCGGCTTCTACACCCATTTCCACATCAACAAACTCCATCTTGGATTTCCGATGCCTCCCGTTCCTAGTAGACTTTACCTGCATTTTTCATACCCTACCTTCCTTAACTCTCGGCAGTCGGCAGTCTTACTACTAGGTTTCTGAAGGAGGAAAAAAAAGAATGTGCTAACTCTTGGCAGTCTGTACCACTCCTGATGTAATGCAATTACCTGTTAGAGGAGGCTAAGACTTATTTACCTGGTAAATCTTCAGTATACTTTTTTCTTCCAACTGAAATGCATAATCAGGAACGTTTTCAGGTAAAAACGCACGCTGCTAATATTAACTACTCATTTACACCTTTTCCTTCATCCTCATCTCTATCTCACCCTTTTCTTAATTTTTTTTAAAACCTATCTATCTTAGCATTCCGATCATAACACTTCGCAATTTTAAGTACTTTTCTTACGTGTTAGAGCTATATACAGATGACAATCGCTTTTCAAATCAGGCCTGCTCTAAGTATACACTAGTCATCTTTTCTACATCCTGAATTGCTGATGCCTACCCTACCGGTAGACCTCAACTCCTAAAATACTTGCTTGCATTCCCATTGATATTCTTGTATTCCCAGTGCCTCCCATTCCAAGTAGACTTTGCCACTTGAACAACTTGTAGCTAGAGCCTTTCGCCAGACCCATCCAGGGATCAAAATCCCGGCCGGTAACCGGCGGTTACCGGCCGGTAACCAGCGATTACCCGGTAACGGGCGTTACAACGATATCGGATACCGGGCACAAAGGGAGAAAAAACCGGCCGAAATCAGTTTGAATTTGGATTTTGTTTTTTTGCTTTGATTTAGCACCCCCTTTGTGCAGACATCGATTCCTCCCCACCCCCTCTTGATGCATTGGTGATTTAAACATTGTTACAAAACATTACTTAGTTAGCATTGTTATTCACTAATTACCGATTTTCCTTTCATTTCCGGTTTTTCCGGTTTTCTAGCCGGTTTTTCTGGTTACCGCCCGGTAACCGGTCGAGATTTTTTTGTATTCAAATTTTGGATTTCGAATTTTGGCCGGATTTTGTCCGGTTTTTCGATTCTGCGAGGCATGTAATCGGCCGAAACCGTTATCGGGCCCGAGCGGGATTTCGCCCGATAACGGTTCTTCGATCCTTGGACCCATCTACACTCTCATCCCCAGTACACTTTACCACATGAGCAGCTTATAGTGGAGCGGCTTATAGTGGTGCCGTTTGCATACTCGTCTTCCCCGGTTCCTTCTAGAAAAAAAATAGCTCGGTACTATCACATAGAGGTATAAATTGTAAAATACCATCGCTCGTGAGAATGGCATGCAGGGGCCAGGTCCACATGTCACACTAGATGGTATTTTCCAACTCCACGATCTTTACAGTGGTATTAAGCAATATTGCCTTTATAGCTTAGTGGTGAGACGTAGACATGTGGACATGGTCATGAAGGCTGGTTTGGATAGGAAGAGATTAGACCTAACCTATTCGGATGGGTTATCATTTTTCTATTGATTTTGGCTCTGACGGTACTATTTTGCCTCATTCTTTTGATTTTCTTTCTATTACTTTTAGTCCTAGCACTGCATGGACCGAAATGTCTTTAAATAGATAATGATGGTCTCTTGTGGATCTTCATTTTATCCTTGTCACCCTCCGACGAGTATCCACTAGCCCCAGCTGCAGCTCCATGTATTCCACACTTTTCTATTTTACAGTGGAGCCTACCGCCTGCTACATCCTGGATTTCATGCAAATTCTCCATAGAAAATTCCCCATGCCTTCTGCTCCCAGTAGACTTACCAAGTTATCGCCTTTCACCGTGCTCATCCACCCACTGAACCCCCCCAGTAAACTTTTTGCGTCTTACAGTAGCTAGCGCATTTTTGCGCGCCCTACCTTCATCCGCTCTTGTAGCTAGGGTGATATATTTATATATTAAGGGAACTATGTAGGCTGGGCTGAAAGACGTCGGTGTCACTTTACCTCGGTTCATATACTGTAGATCCACCCCTGGTCCTTGGCCATACACCATGGAGATGTTTGGTACTTACAGTCGAGGTCTTGAGAAGCAGGCATGTGTGGTTCACGGCATACTGGTAAGTCATTCACCAGCCATACGCCTAGTTTGAAACCAGTGTTGGCATTAATGCATTTTTAGCAGACAGACAAAATGCAGGACACTTTACCTGGGGCATGAAATGCACTACTGTGGGTGCACAGCTTGTATTACCCGCATAATGCACTCAGAAGAAAGAATATGCAAGAGCCACACGGTAAGTTACATCTGTTGATAAGCTAATGCACTCAGAATAAACAATACCCTGATAACTTCGTTGTAGAGGTAAGCTGTAAGATTGTAACGATCGTTTTGGAGACTCACCTCCCAGGCCCCCCCCCCTTGTCTTTCTCTCCCTCCCCTTTCCTATTGCACGCGCCGCCCAGGTCCTCGCTCACCTGTCTTGTCGCCGCACCAACCCCGTCCTCTTCGCAACAGGCTCGACGTCGCTGCAGTGGTCGCCGCTTTGCCGCCTTGGAAGACCCGCGCCTGCAGCTGTAGCTCAAAGCGAGTCTCCGCTCGTCGTCCGTCTGTCAGACGCCGCGCGCTGCGTCGCCAGCGCCTCAAGCGCAGCAAGGCCAAGGGCCGGACCCCTTCTCGGCCCTCTTCCTCTCGCGCCGTGGCGCCTATAAAGCCCTCCTCCCCTACTTGACCTCCCACGCCCGAGCTCCAGTAAGTCCCACAGAGCGAGCCCGCCTGAGCTCCGTTGCTTGGTCGCGCCGCCTCCTCGCCTCGTCGCCCGCTCAGTGGCGCTGCCCGGCCGATCAGCACACGGAGTGCCCGTGATGCGAGATTCCATCCTCTCCTCGCTTCGTCTTCTCCGTCGCCGGGAAGTCTTTGCCGCCGTGCCTCCTCCTCCTCAACCCACATTGCCGTCGTGGCCGGCCGGTCATCCCCGAGCCGCCTGACCACCCGCCGGCCTCAAGACCTTGCGCAGTGCCGCGCTTTCCCTCAGATGGACCGCTCCATCGCCGGCGCCCGTCTTGCCCAGGCGCCGCCACCTCGAGGCCTGCTTGGCCAGCCCCTGCCCCTCTCGCCGAAACGCCGCCGCCTCTGTGGCCGCCACCCCCACCCCGGCGACCCAGCGACACACCCGCCGCTGCCTGCCCTGCCCGCCGGGCGCCTCCACACCATGCCGCCTGCGCCCCCTCTCCCCTCCCTGTTCTTCTCTCGAGACCAAGAAAGGCAAATGGGGAATGAGATTGGGTTGGTTGGGGCCCCTTGTCATTAGCTTTCCCCTATTTGACTTCCATGCGGGCCGCCCATGTGTTGGGCCACGCTCAGGCGCCAGAGGCTGCAGTGGGCCCACCCTTGACATAGCCCTCTCTCTCTCTCCTTTCTTTTATTTCGAGTTTTGTTAAAAGGAACTTCAAAAATTCATATCTCATCCATTTTAACTCCAAAAATTATGAAATAAATTTCTAAAAAATTGTTAAATCAAGATCTTGCTAATGGCATAGGACTTGATTAATTTGGAGTTTATTTATTGTTCCTTATTTATTTATTTGCTCTCTTTGCCGTTGTGTCTTTTTCCGGTATTCTTGCGCGATTAGGATTTGAAGGCGCGGCGACCCTCGAGTTGATCAAGACCAAGATTATCAAGATCCCTAGCCTTTAACCAAGGCGAGTCAATACTTTGACCATATTGATCCTACATTTTATGCAAATTATATTTGTTTAAATTAGTAAAATTGCATGCTTTATTTCTTTATCAAATGTATGTTAAAGTTTAAGGTAGTTAAATACCCACTTGTTGATTAATTAAATTAATATGCCATCCTTGATAACTTGAATCCGTTAATCCTTGTCACCCTAGTAACTATATGGTAATACTAGTTATAGGTTGTACTTAAGCGACATGCTAGTCTTGCTTAAGTACCGGGGTATTAAATACCCCAATCATCATTTCCTCAAACATAAAATGTTTTGGGTAGTCATTGGTGGTCCATTGGCTAAAGGTTGTGAAAATAAATTGGTTTTACTCCCCAAAAACCCCAATTGCTAGTTCTATCTGGGCGGATGGTGAGGCGGTGGGTGCTCGGGGAGCACATGGTTGGTTGGCTTGTGGAATGAATCGCCCAGATAACCCTAAGGACTTAATCTTGTCACGACCTCCGTGTTAAACATGTGCAACCACAAGTCTACAAAGTGCAACTTGGCCTAGTACAATTATTAAACCCTGAATGTGTCTCACACGGTGGAAAAATATATCATGCAAGTTTGCGGTAAATAAGGCTTGAAAGGGGCACCGAGGCAAGGGTGAAGTTGCTCGTCACCGGGGTAAACTAACTACTGGCGTGGGGTAACATCCCACATGAGCGTATGGGCGCAACCCCATATGGGTGAGATGATGGAAGGGCGAGGTAATTAGAAAAGTTCTTGTGATTTGCCGCCCAACTACATGACTACGGAATCATGTGGGGTAACAGGTGTGACTATCTCTTGTGGGTAAAGTGTACAAACCTCTGCAGAGTCTAAAGCTGTTTAAACAATGTGCCTACGGTCAAAAGGCGGACATGGGAATCATAACTTGAGTTAGTTCTATTTCAAAAACTTTATGGGTGGTATGGAAAATGGTGGAAGGACTCACCTAGCCTGTTTTGGATTTTTGCCCGAGTCGTCGAGCTCGATGGGTGTGGTCATTGGAGGCGGCTCAATTAAAAGGATGCATTGGTAGGGTTTCCGACGGATGGAACCTCTACTAAAATAATTATTGCACATGCTCTTTTTATCAAAATGCAATTTGTTAAAAAAATGCTAAGTGATAAGACTTTGTGATTATGATATTTGAAAAATTGCTTTCGCAAATAAAAGAACCCGAGCCATCCTTGTTAAACCTTGCATGTATATAATTGCATTGTGTGTTGGCTCGCGAGCACGGTAGTAGTGCTCATTCTCGCTTCTCCCCCAACCCTTCAGATAATGAAGACGACGGAGATTACGCCTTCTATGACGGCCCAGGAGATGATGGACATGGCTACGACGAGGAGTAGTGTAGTTCTGTAGTTTAGGTCTCGCCCAGTCTAAGTAGACTCGTTGGTACTCGCGTACAACTGATATTATCCAACTCTTGGTTAATATCTGTCGTACCTGAGTCACCCCGATCGCTGTTCGTGTGAGATGAGCCTGCCTCACCTTTTGCTTCACTGTAGTTTACGTTGCTTTTATGTGATGTAATCAATTTGGCTGTTCGGCCCTTTTGTAAACTTCGACCCGGCGTGGTCTATATTACTCAGTTGGTTGTAATATTTAATATTTCAGTTCACGCTTGTATGAATGATTGACAATGTGTCTTTGTGAAGTGCTAGCTCTTGATCCAGGAATATACGGTGATTTCCAGAGGATTTGGATTCTTGGAATCCGGGTCCCACAGAGTGATATCGAGCATCGATTGTAGGAGCCTTAGCTAGATTGGTCGAGCCCTAAGGACTTGCGTCCTATTTTCAAAATTAAGAAAAGTTTTGCCAAAAATATAGAGTATTTATTGCTTCTACTCATCATTCCTAGTTCCATACTTATCTCTATTCTCTTTAAGTGTTACTAATCTTTTCTCTGTTTCAAAATTTGTAGATGGCTTCTCCTCCATTTGCGGGCCCATGGGATCATAGCTCTCATGGAGTTAATGAAAGCGATTTGTCGAACTCCTTTTGAGGTGATGATTTCTTAGCTTCCCCGCCTCCGCTCTTGAGAGGACGGAAGGCGATGGTCATGGCTCACGAGTCTTGGGACATGGAGGTTTTCCTCTATGCCAGATCCGGCGAGTTCACGACCCACGAGTTACATGCCAAGGCACCCGCCGCAGCAGCTCCGACGCCATCCAGATGCGGCCGTGTCGCCGTCACCCGCTTGTGTCGAAATACGAGGTCCTCTGCAAGAGTCACCAGATCGCTTCTTCCCATGTCTCTACGACGGAGAGAGCTTCCGAGTCCTTCGTCGCCATCGACAACGAGCCCTGACCGACCCAACAGTGCGGTGACCCAGCGATGATCCACAACATCCACTCCCACACCGGCGAGATCGAGACGCCCGGATGCTTCTCACCGACAATGAGGCTCACTCCGACACCCTTCGCACCAACATGATCGAAGCGATGAAGCCCACCATGATGCCTTGTGGAGAGAGACACCATCGGCGTGGGCAGAGACATCATCAAGATGGAGAGAGACGCCGCCCTTGCAGAGGTAGCACGTCTCACAGCCGCCCTGGCGACCGCTTCGCCGGCCGGCTCGGCTCGATTCCTCCTCGGCGCGAGGACTCCGCAGTCGACGCAGACGCGCAAGCGTCACGGCGCCCGATCGCCGCCCTTCGACGACTTTCCGGTGTCCCGGCGTGGACGCAGCCCCCGCCGTTCCCGTTCCCGCTCGCCGCGCATCAGCTCGAGTCACTCTCGTTCGCCGAGCTTCAGTTAGAGCCGCTTCCGCTCCCGTTCCTCGATGGAGTAGTCAGGATAGGCTAGGATAGCTAGTAGTGCTTGCTAGGCAGTCTTTTGGGTTGCAAGCACTTTTGTTTCTCCCTTTTGTAGACGATGTGTATCTTGTGTTGTGGCTTAGCATAGCCTATATGCTATGTTCAGGAGTCATGTAACACCTAACCCCCCTTAATATATTGTAGCCACTCTAGGCTTTGTATTGTATTTGATCGTTTCTCCTCGTTGGTTTGGAGTTCTTTTGTGGTGCTATAGGGGGCCAGTAAACCCTCATATATCCTCTCTAGTTCTTAACCTCTTCTGTTCGCTTTAGATGGCACCAAAGAGAGCAGCATCCCAAGAAAGTGGTGCCACTTGCAAAAGAAAGATGACCACGCATAGACCACAAGACAGCTGCCCCCAGCAGTCCGCTTTTCTCGGCAGCTCATCTTTCAATCCGTCGGACCCGACCACCAAGAGCTCCAACCCCAACTCGCATTCCGGTGGAAATGGTCTCTGCATTCTTCGTCCGCTAGGCAAAGAAGCGACAAGCAACCCAAATGACTAACCTTCATCGCTTCATTTGTGGAGAAAAAGGGCACTTCGCCAATAGATGTCCCCAAAGGAAGCAAGGCCAAGAGATTAGATGTTTCTATTGTGCCAGCCTAGGACACCACATGAGCAATTTGTCCCCAACGGAATATTGAAGAACCAGCAAACAATGTCATCGTCACCAACCTCAACCTTGACAACGAAGAACTTATCAAGGACCCCAGAAAAAAGCAAGCTGTGCCTGCCAAAGTTCTATCATCGAACCCAGAAGCTCTATCAA
Source organism: Phyllostachys edulis (assembly GCA_036346405.1). NCBI lineage: Eukaryota > Viridiplantae > Streptophyta > Magnoliopsida > Poales > Poaceae > Phyllostachys > Phyllostachys edulis. The sequence goes on along the minus strand of CM070560.1, from coordinate 7,212,491 downwards.
ATGTTTGCTTTGAATGTGGCAAGACAGGACATGTCGCCCAATCATGCCCTCCACTGCGACAAGATGCAAGAAGAGTATGCTTCACATGTGGGCAATACGGACACTATTGCTACACGTGCCCAGTTCCCTCTTGTTCCTATTGTGAGGAACACCATCAATCGAAGATTGTCCTATGAGCACGTAGCATGCACGCATTGTGGGGAAAAAGGACATCGAGCGGACAAATCTTTGTCTGATCGCCCCAATGCGATAAGGATCATCACCGGTGAATGCCCGATGAGTAAGGTTACGTGCTTCGCTGCGAAGGACAAGATCATCGCCCCAAAGATTGTTTCCTGCCTAATCTTGACCAAGGCAATTGAGCTACAAAGAACCGATCTTCAAGTCGCGAGACTCGTCACAAGCAAAGTTGGTAAAGATAATAAACATCTTACACCCTCCATTTTAAAGGAGAGTAGCCAGATGGTGCCGAAGTGTCAAAGCACCTCAGTGGAAATGAGAGGAAATGGGAATGTTTTCCGCATTCTTCACCCATTGGACAACTTTGCCTCGATTAACCCGTGACTCACCTCCATTGCTTCGCTTATGAGAGAAAGGACACTTTGCTAAACAATTGCCCCCATCGCGCCACCTGCTCCAAAGAACAATCCAGGCCGCCCCAATTCAAGGATCGAACCTCGGCCTGTGCAAGAGCCACCAGACTTCCCAAGCTTCGAGGTCTACCCCAACACAAAGCCGCGGCAATGTGAATCATGTCACCGCTGAGGAGGCACAAGATGCTGCAGGAGTGCTAATGGGCACGTTCTCTGTTAATTGAGACCTGCACAAGTTTTGTTTGATTACGAGCTTCGCACTCTTTTGTTTCAAGAAAGTTTGTTGAAAGGCTTAAGTTGCCGACCTATAAGTTCAAGAAACCCGTGGTACTTAGTTCACAGGGGACCCTATATGCTACCTCAGTTAGTCCCGAGTAGAGATTGCTTTGGAAGACTCGGATTCCTAGCCTCCTTCTTGTGCTAGAATCTCAAACATTGGATATCATCCTAGGGATGGATTGGTTGGCCGCGTATCATGGACTAATAGATTACGCCAACAGGAAAGTGGTACTTGCCAAAGACCCCGAAACCACAATAAGGATTAGTGTGGATCGTTCCTCTCCTTTGGTTCGGACAATCCACCATCTTGGAGAGATGTCTCTAGAGACGGCGCCTTGTAGTCCAAGCTTACCCGAAGTCTTCCCAGAAGAATTGCTAGGCATGCCCCCTTACGCGGGGATATCGAGTTCGTGATCAACTTGAAGCCAGGGACAGCCCCAATTGCCAAGAGACCGTACAGAATGGCCGCTGACGAACTTGAAGAGTTGAAGACACAACTGGAAGATTTACAAGAAAAAGGATTCATTAGACCTAGTTCTTCTCCCCGGGTTCGCCGATTCTCTTTGTGAAGAAGAAAGATGGTTCCGCCAGATTGTGTGTGGATTACAGAGCCCTCAATGAAGTGACCCTAAAGAACAAGTATCCCTTGCCCCGCATTGATGACCTGTTCGATCAGTTGACAGGAGCTTCAGTTTTCTCCAAGATAGACCTACGGTCAGGATACCACCAGCTCAAGATCAAGAATGAGGACATTCCCAAGACAGCCTTTACCACCCGGTATGGCTTGTTTGAGTTCACAGTCATGTCGTTTGGCTTGACCAATGCGCCAGCCTATTTCATGAATCTGATGAACAAGGTATTTATGGAATACCTGGACAAGTTTGTAGTCGTGATTCATACACGACATCTTGATCTATTCCAAGACCAAGAAAGAGCATGCTGAACACCTGCAATTGGTCCTGGAAAAGCTTAAAGAACATGAGCTCTATGCCAAGTACAGTAAATGTGAGTTTTGGCTTCAGGAAATCGGTTTCCTCGGACATATTGTATCCGCTGGAGGAATAGCAGTTAATCCGGCCAAGGTAGAAGTCGTGATTTAATTGGAAACAAACCTACATCAAGAATGAAGTTCGTAGTTTTCTCGGTTTAGCCGGATACTACAGACGCTTCATAGAAGGATTCTCAAAGCTCTCCAAACCAATGACCCATTTGCTTAAAAAGGAAAAGAAGTATGAATGGACCGAGGCTTGTGAGAAAAGTTTCCAGGAATTGAAGAAAAAGTTAACTTCTGCACCAGTATTGACCCTGCCGGACATTCATCAAGACTTTGAAGTCTACTGTGATGCATCGTGCCAAGGTCTTGGATGCATGCTTATGCAAGGAGGAAAAGTTGTAGCTTATGCATCCAGACAACTTCGCCCTCATGAAGACAACTATCCAACTCATGACCTGGAGTTAGCAGCAGTAGTGCATGCCCTCAAGATTTGGCGGCACTATTTGATTGGAAATCATTGTAATATCTACACGGACCACAAGAGTCTCAAGTACATCTTCACCCAATCTGATCTCAACCTTCGGCAAAGAAGATGGTTAGAGTTAATAAAAGATTACAACTTGGATGTTCATTATCATCCGGAAAGGCTAATGTGGTTGCCGATGCATTAAGCCACAAGTCATACTGCAATAATGTTATGATTCAAGAACACCAACCTGAGCTCTATAAGGAATTCGAAGCCCTCAACCTTTGTTTGATAGAGCAAGGTAACCCAGATGCCATGGAAGCACATCCAACTTTAGAAGAGCAGATCAAGACCGCTCAAAAGGAACATCCTGGAGTCCAAAGATTCAAGCGTCTCATGGCTAAAGGAAAAGCCCCCAAGATGATCGAAGATCAGCAAGGAATTCTATGGTATGGGACACGTCTCTTTGTTCCCCACCAAAAGGAACTCAAGGATTTAATTCTGAAGGAAGCCCACAGCTCAGCGTATACCCTACATCCAGGCAATACAAAGATGTATCAGGACATGAAGATTTGGTACTGGTGGCCACGCATGAAAAGAGATATCGCCGAGTATGTAGCCTGTTGTGATGTATGTCAACGAATCAAAGTTTAACATCGAAGCGGCAGGATCGCTTCAACCTCTGCAAATTCCCCAGTGGACATGGGAAGAAATTGGAATGGATTTCATTACCGGTCTACCCCGAACCAAGTCCGGATGTGACTCAGTATGGGTTATAGTTGATAGACTGACCAAAGTAGCCCATTTTATCCCAGTAAAGACAACCTACAAGGGAGATAAGTTAGCCGAGCTATACATGGCTCGTATTGTGTGTTTACATGGAGTACCCAAGAGGATAGTCTCTGATCGAGGATCTCAATTCACCTCACATTTTTGGGCTAGTTTGCATGATGCCCTTGGGATACACCTTGATTTCAGCACAGCATATCACCCGCAGACCGATGGTCAGACAGAAAGGACAAACCAGATTTTGGAAGACATGCTTCGAGCTTGTGCCTTGGAATTTACAGTAGACTGGGAGAAATGTCTGCCGTATGCCGAGTTTGCATACAATAACAGTTATCAGTCAAGTCTAAAAATGTCCCCATTTGAAGCACTTTATGGTCGAAAATGCAGAACCCCTCTGCATTGGTCAGAATCAGGTGAAGGATATATATTTGGACCGGATACCCTCGAGCAAGCTGAAGAGAAAGTTCGACTAATCAGAGATCGCCTTCAAGCTGCTCAGTCAAGACAAAAGAGTTATGCCGACAACCGTCGAAGGAAATTGACTTTTGAAGTTGGAGACGCTGTATACCTCAAGGTATCCCCACTTCGTGGAACTCGAAGATTCAAAGTAAAGGGCAAGCTCGCCCCAAGATATATAGGACCGTTTCTAATTACCCCCAAGCGTGGAGAACTGGCCTATCAGCTAGAGCTACCGGAACATCTGTCAGAGGTTCACAACGTGTTTCACGTCTCCCAACTCAAGAAGTGTCTCCGAGTACCTGAAGAGCAGATGCCCGCTGAAGCCATCACCCTTCAACAAGATTTGACCTATCCAGCGTATCCGATCAAGATCCTCGACGTCATCGAGAAGCGAACAAGACGCCAAGCCTTCCGCCTTTGCAAGGTTCAGTGGAGCCACCACTCAGCAAAGGAAGCCACCTGGGAACGTGAAGATCAACTAAAGCAGACTACCTTCTCGTTCTCGAGCGATTCAATCTCGGGTCGAGATTCCATTTAAGGTGGGTAGGATTTGTAACGATCGTTTTGGAGACTCACCTCCGTGCCCCCCTTGTCTTTCTCTCCTCCCCTTCTGTTGCCTTGCGCCGCCAGTCCTCGCCACTGTCTTGTCGCCGCACCAACCCGTCCTCTTAGCAACAGCTCGACGTCGCTGCGATGGTCGCCGCTTTGCCGCCTTTGGAAGACCGCGCCAAGCGTCTTTGTAGCTCCAAAGCCGAAGTCTCCCGCTCGTCGTCCCGTCTTTGTCGCGACGCTGCTGCGTCGCCGCGCCTCAAGCCAAGACGCAGCAAGGCCAAGGACCGGACCCCTTCGGCCCTCTTCCTCCCGCACCGTGGCGCCCTATAAAGCCCTCCTCCCCTACTTGACCTCCCACGCCGCCGAAACTCGTGTAAGTCCCACAGAGCAGAGCGCCTTGAGCTCCGTTCTTCGGCCGCACCGTCTCCTCGCCTCGCCGCCGCTCCGAAGCCGCCGCCCGATCGCACACGGAGTGCCCCGTGATGCGGGATTCCATCGCTCCTCCGCCGTCTTCTCCGTCGCCGGAAGTGCCGCCGTGCCTCCTCCTCCTCAACCCACAGCCGCTGCCGCTGGCCAGCCGGTCATCCCCGAGCCGCCCGACCACCCGGTCGGCCTCAGACCACACTTGTGCGCGCGTGATGGCACTCCCTGCCATGGCGCCTCCATCGCTGCTTGCCGTCTGCCCTGAGGCCGCCGCCGCCTCGGGCCTTTGCCAAGCCTGCCCCTCTCCCGAACGCAGCCGCCTCCCCAGCCGCCGCCCCCCCCGGCGACCCAGCCACACCCGGCCCGCCCCGCTGCCTGCCCGTGTGCGCCCTCCACCATGCATCCTGCTTGCGCCTCCTCTCTCCCCTCTGTTCTTCTCTGGAGACCAAGAAAGGCAAATGGGGAATGAGATTGGGTTGGATTTGGGGCCACTGTCATTAGCTTTCCCCCCTATTTGACTTCCATGCGGGCCCGCCCATGTGTTGGGCCACGCTCCTGTGCGCCAGAGGCTGCACCGTGGGCCCACCCGCCAGCATGGCCCTCTCTCTCTCTCTCCTTTCTTTTATTTCCTGAGTTTTGTTAAAAAGGAACTTCAAAAATTCATATCTCATCCATTTTAACTCCAAAAATTATGAAATAAATTTCTAAAAAATTGTTAAATCAAGATCTTGCTAATGGCATAGGACTTGATTAATTTGGAGTTTATTTATTGTTCCTTATTTATTTATTTGCTCTCTTTGCCGTTGTGTCTTTTTAGGTATTCTCGCGATTAGGATTTGAAGACGGCGACCCTCGAGTTGATCAAGACCAAGATTATCAAGATCCCTAGCCTTTAACCAAGGCGAGTCAATACTTTGACCATATTGATCCTACATTTTATGCAAATTATATTCGTTTAAATTAGTAAAATTGCATGCTTTATTTCTTTATCAAATGTATGTTAAAGCTTAAGGTAGTTAAATACCCACTTGTTGATTAATTAAATTAATATGCCATCCTTAATAACTTGAATCCGTTAATCCTTGTCACCCTAGTAACTATATGGTAATACTAGTTATAGGTTGTATAGCTTACATGCTAGTCTTGCTTAAAATACCGGTATTAAATACCCCAATCATCATTTCCTCAAACATAAAATGTTTTGGGTAGTCATTGGTGGTCCATTGGCTAAAGGTTGTGAAAATAAATTGGTTTTACTCCCCAAAAACCCCAATTGCTAGTTCTATCTGGGCGGATAGTGAGGCGGTGGGTGCTCGGGAGCACATGGTTGGTTGGCTTGTGGAATGAACCGCCCAGATAACCCTAAGGACTTAATCTTGTCACGACCTCCGTGTTAAACATGTGCAACCACAAGTTCGCAAAGTGCAACTTGGCTCGGTACAATTATTAAACCTGAATGTGTCTCACACGGTGGAAAAATGTATCATGCAAGTTTGCGGTAAATAAGGCTTGAAAGGGCACCGAGGCAAGGGTGAAGTTGCTCACTGGGGTAAACTAACTACCGGCGTGGGGTAACATCCCACATGAACGTATGGGCGAACCCCATATGGGTGAGATGACTAAGGGCGAGGTAATTAGAAAAGTTATTGTGATTTGCCGCCCAACTACATGACTACTAATCATGTGGGGTAACGGTATGACTATCTCTTGTGGGTAAAGTGTACAAACCTCTGCAGAGTCTAAAAGCTGTTTAAGCAGTAGTGTTTACGGTCAAAGGCGACATGGGAATCATAACTTGAGTTAGTTCTATTTCAAAAACTTTATGGGTGGTATGGAAAATGGTGGAAGGGCTCACCTAGCCCTGTTTTGGATTTTTGCCCGAGTCGTCGAGCTCGATGGGTGTGGTCATTGAGGCGGCTCCAATTAAAGGATGCATTGGTAGGGTTTCACGGATGGAACCTCTACTAAAATAATTATTGCACATGCTCTTTTTATCAAAATGCAATTTGTTAAAAAAAATGCTAAGTGATAGGACTTTGTGATTATGATATTTGAAAAATTGCTTTCGCAAATAAAAGAACCCGAGCCATCCTTGTTAAACCTTGCATGTATATAATTGCATTGTGTGTTGGCTCATGAAAGCAGTAGTAGTGCTCATTCTCGCTTCTCCCCCAACCCTTCAGATAATGAAGACGACGGAGATTACGCCTTCTATGACGGCCCAGGAGATGATGGACATGGCTACGACGAGGAGTAGTGTAGTTCTGTAGTTTAGGTCTCGCCCAGTCTAAGTAGACTCGTTGGTACTCGCGTACAACTGATATTATCCAACTCTTGGTTAATATCTGTCGTACACAGGTCACCCCAGTCGCTTGCTTGTGTGAGATGAGCCCTGCCTCACCTTTTGCTTCCGCTGTAGTTTACGTTGCTTTTATGTGATGTAATCAATTTGGCCTGTTCGGCCCCTTTTGTAAAACTCGACCCGACGTGGTCTATATTACTCAGTTGGTTGTAATATTTAATATTTCAGTTCACGCTTGTATGAATGATTCAGCAATGTGTACTGTGAAGTGCTAGCTACTGATCCAGGGAATAGCACAGTGATTTCACAGAGGATTTGGATTCTTGGAATCCGGGTCCGACAAAGATGAACTTTTGCTACTCACGGCAAACTGATGACTTAAAAGTCAAAATGGAGAGCCAGAGTGTAGTATCAAAATATGAAACCACAAATATAACCATACAGCTTATGACTTAGCTGCTCCTTGATATCCACAAATATAGCCAGATATCATGGCGGTCTTCCATGCCCTAGGTTGCTTAGCGGGAAAAAACTTCAATTTGCTCAACCAGGCAATGTTAACCCTCTTGACGAAGAAAGCTCAGGAAGCGTGTGACTACCGGCCGATCAACCTTCTCCACAGCTTTGCCAAGATCTTTTCCAAAGTTCTTGCCCAAATGCTTGCTCCGGAACTAGCAAAGGTACTAGCACCAAACCAATCAGCATTCACCAAAGCACACTCCATACAAGAAAATTTCCTCCTAGTCAGGCAATCCACTCGCCTTCTTCATCAACAAAAAAAAATAGCCTTTCTGTTCAAACTTGACTTCGCTCAAGCTTTTGACTCAATATCCTGGCCTTTTCTTCTGGAAATTCTACGGCACAAGGGCTTCAGCCCAAGGTGGTGTGCTTGGCCGAGCATCATGCTCAGGTCCTCTTCCACCAGAGTTCTTGTCAACGGCCAACCAGGGCGGCCAGTTTGGCATGGTCGAGGCCTTCGTCAAGGGGATCCCTTATCTCCGATGTTGTTCATCATTGCTATGGACATCCTCGACAATCTGATCCTCGCTGTGGAAAATGCTGCATTACTTCAACCGATCGGAGGGCATCAAGGCCTACCACACCGTCTCTCTTTGTATGCAGATGATGCGGTCGTTTTCCTGACTTCGGTTAGTGTAGATCTGCTAGCTATCAAAGAAATTCTTTAGCTCTTCGGCAAGGCCTCAGGCCTACGAACCAACTTGGCCAAGAGCTCCTTTACACCAATTCGATGCAACGACCAAGAAATCCAGCTCATCACCGACATTTTGCACTGCAACATCACCGTCTTCCCTTGTAAATACCTTGGCTTGCCCCTCTCCTTGCGGAAGTCGTCCCGGGCATATTTCCAACCACTCTTGGACAAGGTTGCTAACCGCCTCCAAGCCTACCAGGCTGGCTGGCTTGCTTTCATAAGGGGGGCGGCTTGTTACGGTTAAGTCGGTGTTGTCTGCCATGCCGATTTACAATTTCATGGCACTAGACCCCCCTAGTAATCAAAGAAATCGATAAAAGGCGTTGAGCATTTCTTTGGAAAGGATCACAAAATATGGCGGGAGGAAATTGCTTAGTGGCCTGGTCTTCAGTTTGTCGACCTCTCCATCTTGGAGGCTCGGCTTACACAACCTGGTAGTGCTAGGACGGGCCCTGCGTATGCGATGGCAATGGCTGCAGCGGACTTGGTCGTCGAGCCCGTGGGGGAGACTGCACACCCAGACCAACCGAGCGGAGGATGTCATGTTCCAAGCATCGATTTCGGTCAGAATTGCGAATGGAGAGAACTCCTTGTTTTGGGAGGGCCGCTGGCTGGACGGCCGCTCCATCCAAGGCTTGGCACCGTCCATTGCTAAGATGGTCAAACCACCAATTTAGAAGAAAAGAACAGTAGCTCAAGCCCTTTCCAATGATACTTGGATATCAGACATATCGGGTCAGCCAGGTGTTCAAACTATACCTGAATTCCTTCGCCTCTGGGATACGTTGCAACCAATCCGACTAGCACAAGGAGAGGTCGATTCGATTCTTTGGTGTTGGGAACCCTCAGGTTGCTACTCTTCTAAGTCATCTTACAAAGCATTCTTCGTAGGCTCGCTCAGGTTCCCTTGTGCTGAGGCCATTTGGAAAGCTCGAGCACCACTCAAATGCAAAATCTTCATTTGGTTAGCAATCTGTCGACGCTGTTGGACGGACGATCACCTCCAGCGTCGAGGATTGCCAAACCAAGGAGTATGTGTCCTCCATGGGCACCGGCAGGAGACATAGACCACCTTCTAGTAGGTTGTATGGTGACTGCGCAAGTATAGTTTCGTTTCCTAACTTGGGTCGGCTCACTCTGCGCCGTTCCGGCTGGCCAACCTACCCTGCAAGACCACTAGATTGTCACTCGGAACTCCGCACCAAAGCAAAGGAGAAAGGAGATCGATTCGTGCATCATACTCGTCTCTTGGATGATTTGGAAGGAACGCAATCACAGGGTTTTCAATAATGTCACCGTAACTATTGATCAGCTTCTTCAATGTATTCTCGACGAGCATTGTCTATGGCGCATGACGGCCGCGACCGATCGAGAGGCGCCACAGCCAGAGTAGTTCCTCATTTGCCGGTCGTTGTTCACCGTCACCTGTTTTCGGTGTGTTTTACCACCCCCCCCCCCACCCCCAAAAAAAAACTATTCTTTTCTCCTTTTTGCCGAGTGAGACAATAGCGCTTACAGGCATTCAGGTGGCTTGGCTTGTGTACCGTGAACCTGCTGTGTTTTCAGCATTTTCATCTTAATTGAATGATGTGCGAAACTTTTGCGTATCCTCGAAAAAAAATCCAAGGTGAAAGAGAAGTTGCCAAAATACAAGTCCTACGTTGTGTACGAGATTTTGAAGTCAATTTGGACAAATCAATGAAACAAACCAAAAATGCTACATTTATGACAAACTGACAATAAATTTACTCGCAGAACATTGACTTCCATACATGAAAGATAAAATTAGCAGTAAAAACATTTTCCATGTACCACAACATCACTTTAGTAGCCTGGGCTATTATGATTTACTATCTTCTAAGCATTACACACACATGAAGGAATGTCTAGGCGCAGAATCACTTTGCTGGAATTAGTCCATTTGACGAGCCATCGGCAGGTCCTTTCCCATGGAAAGCAGATTGCCTCTCTGGTCTACCAATTGGTTTTGGAGGCAAGGGCAACTTAGGAGCAACACTGTTGGTATTTGAGTCACCCTTCAGGCTCAGTTCAGACATGCTGTAAAGGTCTTCTACATTTAACGGAGGCTTTGAGTGCATAGCCATGGGCTTGACAACCTCATGTGATGCTTGAACTGTACTTGGTGGCCTATAGAAAAAAGGAACATAGCCGTAGTATGGTACCGGAACAAATGCTGAGGGGTAGTATGGAGGAGGAAGCATCATTGGATAACCATAGTGGGGTAGGACTTCTGGCATCACGATCCCTGCTTCTCCGGTATTTGAACTTGACGCAACTGGTTCCTTTTCCTCAGGTTGTGGCGCCATTGCGGGCACTGGTGGTGGGGCTGCAGATGTTAGCACGGGCACAGGAGCAGGCGGTGCCATTACTGGCACTGGTGGTGGGACTGAAACAGATGTAAGCACAGGCACAGGAGCAGGCTGGGCCTCAGGTGCAGTGACAGGCTGTGGATCCGCTAGGCACTCTTCTACTTCTTGTGACAATGTACGGGAGAGTGGCTGATCAGCAGACTGATTAAAAACAATACAAACAGACATAAGCAAATGGTACACTGGGGGATAAGGAATAAATACTTCAAAGATAAAAAGCTAACAAGTCTTACTGATATCACATAAAGAACATTTTATATGTTAACATATAATATACGACAACTTAATAAGGCAGAGTACAAAGAGAAAAAAAAAATCAAGCATGACTCATGGTCAAACGTAAAGCATGCAGAAAGATTAGAATGCATGCAAACATGTTTACGCAAGTGCAAGCAGCTGCACTAGGTTGCAGGACGCACCACATGCAGACAATATGCAAGGAGGGGGGAGAGAGAGAGAGAGAGAGAGAGAGATGCTCACGTCATCAATCACCATATCGAAGAGGCTTGATCTTCTCTTTCTCCTATGCACATTTGTTTGGCGAATGAAATACTTTTGAGCATGGCTAGCAACTTGAGTAGGTGTCCTCGAAACTACGTAATTACGGGATATGCCACGCCAATCACCTTTTCCTAATTTATTCAGCCCAAGCAGGAACCTTTTGTGCTCCTCTTCTGACCATGCCTCACCTGTCACCAAAACAAAAAATGCCATTGTTTCATGCAAATTGAAAATTTTCAACCAAATGCTTACATCAAACATAGAAGAATCACAATGGCAAAAATTTCAAAGTCATAATGCACCGTAGTACAGTTGTACATGGAAGCTTACAAAAAGATGACAGTACCATAGAAGTATGGAAAAGCACTTTGACAGTGTTCAATCTTTCAGGGGTATACAAGGGTATATAATCGCACACTATATGATTACGAGACAGCCATCTTAAACTTGCAAGCTACAATGATCACACCTTGTTAAATTTATACCGACCTAAGATTAAAATCCCTTACTGATAATATGACCCATTGTTACAGCAGCACAAGCCTTGCACTAATCAAGCAACCTGATAAAAGCCAAACCTGAAATCTCGCTGTAACAAAAACGAGGTAAAAAGATCTCACTATAAAAGTTCTTACAGTCTACACCCTGAAACTTCTATATCATCAACACTCCATACCGACATAAGACTTGAAAATTAGCAAATCAAATTGAAAAGCAAACCCAAACACCTGTGCAAAAACTGTGAATATGAAGAATCAAAATCACATCTGCGGAACAACATTTCAATTCCTTGATATCATCAAGCACCACAAACCAGCAAAACCTCATCTGGTTCGCCAACCAAATCAGCCCACAAGCAAAACGCAACCATTCTTCTTTCACAACTCTACGTCAGTTTCTAACCTTTTCGAAGTTCAAATCACTAACCAGGCAACCACCCAACACCTGTAAAACCCCAAATCCTTCGGTAAACAAGTAAATCACAAACTAAACCTCCCAATACTTCCCAAGCGACTCTTATACAATTCCCTAATTTTTCACATCACCAGGCATCCCAAACCAATCAAAAACACCAACCTTGCAACCAACCAGATACCAAGAAAAAACAGAACTTTCTGTGAATTTACCACAAACTACTTCTATCAGCAAAATCCAATCTTTATGACTGAGCAACCTAAAGCCACCACCAAAATTACACCTTCACATCAAGACGATACATTTACACACTAGTAGAAATTTTCTTATCCTTATTACTATCAAACAGATACCTACAAATTTTCTTAATGCCCAACTAAAACACATAGAAGACCCATCAAGATCGCATATTTTTTACATTACAGTGAACTACCGTCATACATAGGCTTGCAAGATTTAAAAAAAAACATCTAATCTTCTCGTAGGTTAAAGAGGGAGAGGGGCTATGAAAATAGGAAGATAAAACCCCACCTCGCTTCCTTTGGCGCTTGTCGTCGTTCCCCTCGGAGCCGTACCCCTCGTCCCTCGCGCCGCCGCTCCCCTCCGCAAGCTGCGCGAGGTTGCCCATGCTGGCGCTCTTCCTGATGAGCTTGTCGCCGATGCGCACGCCGAAGAGCTTCACGGGCGCGCCGTGCACGTGCGCGCGTTGTGCCCGTGGTGCCCGCATTGCGAGCACCGCCTCGGCCCGTCGCCCGCGCCGCCGGCCGGCGGCAGCGGTGGCGGCGGCGGCAACACGCCGTCCATGAGGCTAGGGTTAGTGGATTTTTTTTTTGTTTTGCTATCTATTACTATTCGATCCCTCTTTTTTTTTTCTTCGGCTGGGGTCGCGTATTCATCTGCGTGGGCGAAAAAAAGTTTCTACGCAATATTTTTAGGATAATTTTTTGAACATTTTTTTTCCAATATTCCATCGCAATCTGGACGGTCAGATGATCTAAAGGGAAACAGTATAAAAAAAAGTCTGATGCTAGATAAAAAAAAAATCAGACGCTTCGTCCTTCCTCCCACATCGTAACTCTACAACAACTCATTTACTCAACTCCCACCAACCAAGCTTTGTCTCACCAATCTCCATTCCTCTCTCCTCTTAGCTCAACAACGCAACTAAGTAATCCACGAGGAGTACTTGATCGCCATCGTGCCGGGCCTGGGCCATCTCCTCCATGCCCAGCCACCTCCTCCGTCACGATCGTCGTGCTGTCCGGAGCCTAAAGCTGAGCGAGTCGACGACGTCGTTGAGGGCGAAGCCAGCTAGATTCGACGATTGCTAGATCCGAGGCCCCGTAGGCGCGGATTGCAAGCGCCCGGTGCATCGGTAGCGGTGTGCTGTGACAAATGGGACTCAAGAAGGCTCGCCTTTCTCTGTTGGCAGACAAAGATAGCCCTCAGCCTTTCCACCTCACCTCCTCCCTCGAACTGGTAGGCTATTGCAAGCATTATCTCAATTTGTTGCAACGCTTCTGCCCAATTGTTAGAGCAAGTGTTTGTTTTTGTTGCACAGTACTTTTGAAATGTAGAAATGATATTTTTGTTGCAAGCATTCTCTAATTTTGTTGCAACCCATTTGCTCAATTGTTATACCAATTGTTTTGGTTTGCTACACTTTTCTTTTTGAAGGTGTTTTTGTTGCAGCGGTTTGTTATTTTTGTTGCATTAGAGAGAGTTATAATTTTGTTGTGCTTGTTGTGTCAAGGAAGGTAAAGACTTATTGTGTCTGGGTGGGTTTTTGTTGTGGCAACAGTTTATTTTTGTTGCGCTTGACACATAGCCATGTTGTGCTTTGTGTTGCGAAGATCTGAGCATCAGTGGACGACCTCGACTGCCAGGTCAAGGGAGGACCTTTTTCATAAGTCCTTTTTGCCTATTTCGGGGAGGAAGAAAAAGAAAGCTTCCATTGTTGCAGAAAATACGTCTTTCTAAATTTTGTAGGAAAAAAAATTTGTTGCAACTATTGTCGTCGATTGTTTCACATATGAAATCAAAATGTTTCATAAGTACGTTTTAAATGTTGCAAAAATTTTGATGTTTCAACAATTATTTTCAGATGTTTCGACGGTTGTTTTCAAATGTTGCAATGTTGTAACATCGAAATTTGTTTGTTCTAGGATATTTGAACTTGTTTCTAAAAGCATAACCATGTTCTATACTGATGGTTTCATGTATTTTCGGATAGAATTTAAAATTTTTTCCAAATTTTTTTCTTGGCACAGTATTTATCATTTGCGCATTTTTTCCACGCATGGATTATTTTTGTTGCAAACATTGTGTCCAGATGTTGCGTCAGAGCGTACGATGAGAAGTTTCCCATCATACATCTGAGTGCTAGTTGCGTCCTGATCCAAATGCAAGCTGCGGGGGTTTCTCAAACTCCATTGTATTTGTTGATTTGCATGTAGTAAATCCAATGCTCCCCTAGATGCTAGGTGCTAGTCGGGCGGCAGACCAGCGCCTAATCGCCGCCTAGGCGGTCTAGGCAGGAGGGTTGTGTCTGTTGGTTTTTAGGCCATTTTGGTAATTTCTCAATTAGAGAAAAGCATAAATGGAAATGAAAAAGGAAAATAATATAATAAAAGAGGTGGCTGGGCCCACCTGTCGGTGTGAAGGAGGAGATAAGGTTGGAGGCTTTGCTCCAGCCTCATCCACTTGCGCACGATGAGGGCTTTCCCTCTGTCGGTGGTGCTCATGCAGGTTGGGCATGAGACCCGGGCGACAGCGACTTTGGAGGCACGAGCGGCCCGTGCGCCTTGTGCAGCGGCTGTTCGCAGTAGCCGGCCGGTTTCCCCCTGGTCTTCCTCCTCTTCAAAGGGACGAGCTCCTTCTCCCGATTTGGTATTGTTTCTTCTCCTTCGATTTTGGCTTCGGTTTTTGAGGGGATTTGGAGTTCTTATGCCGCCGTGGTTGCCTTTACAATGTCGGTGGTGAACTCTTGATCCTCCTTTGCGCACATCCTGTCGGCCCCCTTCTTGCGCCATACTCTCTGTGGGTGTTCAAAGGGAATCTCGGTGTTGTGCGGTTGGAGCTCTTGTGGTTGGCTCTGGCTTGACCTTGAGGGGGAAGAAGTTGTTGGTTTGATGCTAGTGCTCTTGGGTGCATTCGGCCAGTGCATCTTCAGTGGGTCTTGTGCGGCATTCTCCTGTACCTCGGTTTCGTCTTTTGGTGTGTCCCGAATTGCGAAGATTGGCATTGTATCTCCGTCAACCTTGTCTGGAAATTCACGGCACAGCAAGATAATTGGTTTTCTGAGACAGCGCCTTTTGGTGTGCCTTGCCTGGTTCTTCTTGGTGACTTTGGTTGCCATCGGCTTTGTGAGTGTCACTGTATTCCATTTTGCGCATCACTTTGCATACATGTGCTATACTTGTCAAAATCTAGAATTGATTTTATGTTATTACTGGGAGATGTTGCTAGTGATTCTGTGGGTTCTGTTTAAATAGCTCGATGATGATTGTCGAAATCTGAAATTGAATTGATAATTGAAAACTGACTTGAACCAAATTAGATTGCTTTCTGTTGTTAGTCTTATCTAGCAGTTTTTATACTCTCTGTAGTTCAGTTCTAACTGAAAGAAGTTTGGTAATTTTATTATGTGATCTTGTTGATCCTCTATGAAATATTTGCACTGTTATATTCAGTTTGTATTAAAGGCTTAGTGCTGAAATATTTGTGACATGTATGTGGACATCTACACTGATATTCTGTTTACAGAAAAGATTGTGTGCTGATATTGTGATTCCACTCACTCTGATAATTAAATGATACTCTGTTGACTGAAAGTTTAAATTGTTGTTTTGAGATAAAACTTGACATATTAGGAAAGCTTTAGTTCGAGCTCAAGATCTGTTTTGTAGTTGTCATATTTGATTAGTGAAGAGATATTAACATAAGTGTTGCGATGACCAAGATCATATCTTGTGCAACTAGTTTTCTCAGAGCAATAAACAATCTTCTAAATATTAGCATTATGCTGATTTTTATTGTCCACATGAACTATCTGTTGAGCATATTATTCTGTTTAAATGACTTGGAGAATTTACATGTGCATATGTTAATTTTGTCATTTAAATGCTACTGGAATTATGCTTTAATTACTGTTAATTAGGCTGGCTTCCTCGCTTGATGTCATTAAGCTGGAAGTGTTTAACGGTGCCAACTTTAAACGTTGTCAGGCTAAAACTAAGTTATGACTGACTGATCTCAGACTTTTATAGGTCATTTCAAATCCTCCAATATTCTCATTGGAAACCGCTGAAATGACGCGGTGGGAGGATGCTAACAATTCGGTCTTAGCTCGTTTGTTAGCCATCTTTTCCAACAGGCTGTTCGATGTATATGTTAACTTCAATAATGCTAAACAACTCTGAGATGAACTTGATGAGAAATATTCTGAAGGGGCTAATGGGAATGAGTCTTTTATTACTGTTACCTACTTGAACTTTAAGATGGTAGAGGGGCGGTTAGTGATGGGTAGCTCCATGAGCTACAACTCCATGTACGTGATTTAAATCAGTACGACTGCCTCTTACCAGAGAATTTGCAAGTAAATATCACCTTGGCTAAGTTACCACCCTTGTGGCGTGACTTTGTGACTGCTCGTAGATATATAAAGGAGCGTTTGACACTCAATGAGTTGTTAGCTGCTATTAATGTCGAAGAGCGAGCAAGAGCCAATGACGGTACAGGAAAGACTCAAGTCTAGGCTCATCAGGTGGAGGTGAAGAGTGCTAGAGGCTTTGGAAAACCGAAGTTGAAGAATCTGCCCCAGAACAAGCTTCAAGGAAAGAAAATGAAGAAGAAGAAGAAAGAAGGCATTGTCTACTTCGTATGTGGAGTGGTTGGTCATAAAGCCAACCATTGCCGAAAACGTAAAGACAAGGGTCCTTCTCCTGGTCAGCATAAAGGTCGTAAGGCCAAAGTGAATGTCGCACTGGCTAGTTCCAGTTCAGAAGGGTATGTACCTCAGGCCTTTATGGCAAGTCCATCTATTGATTGATGGATTGATACAGGTGCTACTAGACATATATGTGCTGATCAATCATGTTTTTCTTCATTTTAGGGTAAAGGTGGTAGATCTATCCTAATGGGGAATAGAGCCGCTACTACAGTATGTGGGATTGGACAAGTTTGCTTGAAGCTCACTTCAGGCAAAACACTCATTCTAAAAGATGTGTTGTACGTGTCTGCAATGACTCGTAATCTCATGAGTGGGTCTATGTTGTGTAGGCAAGGAATAAAGCTTGTATTTGAGTCCAATAAGGTCCGTGTTGACCAAATTTGGTAATTTTGTGGGCAAAAGCTATGATAGTGGAGGCATGTTCCGCTTATCTATTCTTGATTTCAATAATGTAAATATTTTTAATGTTTCCTGTTGCAATAAGATTCTTGATGTTTGGCATTCTCGATTATGTCATGTTAACTTCGAAGCCATTGTGCGGTTAAGCAAAATGAGTTTAATTCCAAGCTATAATTATGAGAAGGGTTCAAAATGTGAAGTATGTGTGCAAGCAAAGCAACCCCGAAAACCTTTTCATAGCGTTGAAGGGCGAAGCACCTCTCCACTTGAGCTAATCCATTTTGATCTTTGTGAAATGAATGGAATATTAACTAAATGTGGCAAACATTATTTTCTAACTCTCATAGATGATGCGACTAAGTATTGCTACATTTACTTACTTAAGTCGAAAGATGAAGCACTAAAACACTTTAAAATCTTGAAAACTGAAGTGGAAAATCAACTAGAAAAGAAAATCAAACGGTTAAGGTTGGACCAAGGCGGTGAATACGTCTCAAATGAATTCTCTAAATTCTGTGAAGAAAGTGGAATAATTCATGAAATTACTCCACCATACTCACCCCCAATCGAATGGAATAGCCGAAAGGAAGAACCGAACTATTTGTGACTTAGTTGATGCCATGTTATAAAGTTCAGATGTGTTGGACTATTGGTGGGGTGAAGCAGTTCTCACAGCGAACTATGTCCTAAATAGGGTTCCACCTCGCAATCAAGAGGAAACACCTTATGAAGGATGGAAGGGGAAAAACATAACTTATCATTTCTTCGAACTTGGGGATGCCTTGCAAAAGTGCATGTGTCGTTACCCAAGAAAAGAAAGCTTGATCCTAAGACTGTTGATTGTGTCTTTCTAGGGTATGCTAAAAATAGCACGGCTTATAGATTTCTAATGGTCAAATCTGAGGTGACTGACATCTCTACAAATGTAATGATGGAATCTCGTGATGCGACGTTCTTTGAACATGTGTTTCCTATGAGACCAAATGAAGTCATTGACCCTAATGGTTCAAATGAACACTCTATTCTTCCTAGTGTAGATAACACCGCTCTAGAATTGGAGTTAAGGAGGAGTAAGAGGCAGATGACTAAAAAGTCTCTTAGCGATGACTATGTAACCTATGTCATGGATGATAAACCATGAACCCTTTCAGAGGCATACACATCCTCGGATGTGGATTACTAGAAAGAGACAGTCCGTAGCAAGATGAATTCCATCATAGCTAATAGAACGTGGGAGGTTATAGACCTCCCATCTGGATACAAGCCAATGAGCTACAAATGGGTCTTTAAAAGGAAGCGTAGACCTGATGGTACTATAGAAAAGTACAAGACCCGTTTAGTGGCTAAGGTTTCTGTAACACCCTGATTTTTAGAGCCTTTTTGAAAATTTTCAAAATAAAAAGAACCATTTGATTTTGATGATAATTCAAAGCTTAACTTGAGAGTTTCAGAATTTGGGATGTTTAAAATGACTAAGCTAAACTTCAACTAAATCAAAGTTTGGTTCTTTTGATGTAGCTCTAGCTCTCTGGAGTTATCTTCCTTTTCTTGATAGGATTTCTTTTCCTTCATCTATTTGGACATTTTATATGTCCGCACCGTCCCTCTTGTTTGACCTTTGTTGTTGTGCGGATCTCTTGATCCTAGACCACAATCTTCGGTTGGGCATATTCTTGTGCCTGCACCTCCTTGTTTGCTTGATCTAGCGGACCTCCCTCACATCTTTTGCTTGAGTCTCCTTTTGCTCTTTGGAATGCCCTAATTCACTTGAACCTACTGTGGCCAATTGGATCTTCTTTGCATTGATTGAACCACCTTTGTGCTCAATGGGACCCCATTTGATTTCCCTCTGAGCCGGCTGGACCTCCCATGTGGAGGCTCGAACTGTTCTGACCTCTCGTGATCATCATCCAGGATGGGACCTCTTTAGGTCTAGATCTCCTAAGTGCCCGGACCTTCCTCGTCCAGATCTCCTTCTCGACTTAGACCTCTTGAGGTCTAGGTCTCCCTTTATAACCACTTGAGTTCCTTCTATGCTCTTGTGAATCTCTTGGTGATCACTTGACTCCTTTTGCCCCGATCCTTGTAGCCTTCTCTTTGGAAAGGTCCTTCTAGTGCAATCCGGTATTACCACCCCAATTCATGGTAATACCATTCTTTAGGACCTCTCTCCCATTCGCTCGAGACCTTTCCTTTAAGTTTGATTACTTTGAATCTCTTTGTTGGTTTGAATCTCTTTGGATCGAGACCTCTTTTACTGCTCGAGACTTCTCTTAAGTCTAAATTTCTTATTGCTCGGCACCTTTCTATGCCGCACCACTTTTCATTCGAACCTCCTTGTATTCCAAAGGACTTCTTATATGCCTTCAAACCTCCCGAGTTCATTGAACCCCTAGGCATTTCTTCTTGGCGAAAGGAACTCTTTAGGGTTCATTCTAACTGCCACGGCTTTTGATCTCACCCTAGAGGTTGGAGCCTCCTTTGAGTTGCCTTGACTCATGAACTCTGTTGGACCACCTTTTGTGGATCTCCTCAAGTGGAATCCTCGTTCTTGGAACCCCACCGTCTGGACCTTCTCCTTTTGGTTGAATCCAACGGTTTGAACCTCTTCTCACTTTGAATCCAAAGGCCCAGACCTCCCGTGCATTATTCTCTCTCGACCTCCCTTCCTTGACCTTGGCTATTGACCTCCTTTCGAGATCCAACCGCCTGGGACCTCAACCGCTTTTTAATCTCAACCACGTGATTTCTTTGAAGTTTGGGACCTCTGCCCAAGACATCCCGTGGCGGGTTTTAAACTGGCTCGGGACCTCCTCGCCAGACCTCTCTTGAAGAGATCCTCACCGTCATGACCTCCCTGTTGATCCCGACCGTCAGACCTCCCATGTCCAGACCTCCTCCGCATGTCTGGACCTCCTCAACTTCAGACCTCCTTGAGTCGCGGGACTCCTTTGATGAAGTCTGGTTGTCCGAACCTCACCACGTGGACCTCCTCCATGTGTATTTGGACCTCCCATGTTCGGACCTCCTTTGTGTATATTAAGACCTCTTAGTTTCTTAGACCTCCTCTCAAGGCAAGACCTCCCTATTTTGACCCGATTGTTTTAGGTTGATCTGCCCCACTCGCCAGCCTTGGTCATTCTCATTTCTCCGCCACGTTAGTATTTTGGGCATTTAATGCATGTCTTGTCACATTAAATGCAATTGTATACGTGGTGTCTACTTTGAATGTGGTCACGAGTGGTACTCGACATTTTTCTTTGTTCCTTCCTATAGCAACCTAAGTTGTCCTTCCTCGTACCTTTTACCTGGTGGTGGTGACACCGCCTTACGACATTCACCCACTTTTGACTCATTTTTATACTTATCCCTGGCACGTATGTGTCTAGTTTTCTTCACCCCTTTTTGCCTATAATTAGTCCAGGGAGCTCTACCATTTTACCCTTTTCACATTCACCATCCTGGCTTTCGTCCAGTGGCTGTCCAGGGAAGACTTGGCTCTCACAACCTTCCCTTCCGTCCATTACCTCTTGTCCCTGGTAAGTTCCTTTGGTAATCTGCTCCACTCCTGTGTTCACCACTGCACTGAGCTGATCGTGTCCTTCACAGGACCTCCCCTGGTGGACACCTTCTGGATTCCTATGGCCCTCGTATGAGGACCTCCTCTCTGGACCTTGCGCAGAAATTAATTCTCAGGGCCTCTCTGTTTCATTGCCGTGATCACTCCTCTAGGGTCTTTTGCCAAAGACCACCCTCCTCTGGTAAGCTTAGACCTACTCCCTAAGACCCTAATCTGAAATTTAGACCTCCTCTGTTAATTGAATTTTGAGGTTCCTCTGGAGTTCTTATGATTCTTTGTTTGAGTCTTTGTTGGTTCTTTATTTGGAGCTTGGTCTGAATATGTTCCCTTGCCGTGTAGATCTTGACGTTTCTCGAGCGCCAGAGCTGTGAGAAATTAGAATCTTAAGCTATCAAGCAAGAGGCAAGTTGCATTCTTGATCATATTGCACCCATTATATTAAATTAATTATGTCCAGTTTTAAAATGTACTGCATGCTTATTTTTATCAAGTTAGTTCAATACCAGTTTTAACTTTGTAGTTATAACCATTTCCTTTGTATGACCTCAGTTGATTTTGTATTGAACACATTGTCACCATTAGGTCAAACTTGGCCAATGCAGTAGTATGAGCCAAGATCATTTGAAAACATATGCTTAGTGGTGCTCAGACCAAAATTTTGTTTTGGGGAAATCTTTACCAACACAACCAAGAACTGCTTTGAAAGTTTTATCATGACATAGGGATGTCATGAAGGTATAAAGACGATTTGGGAAAGCAAAGAAAATAAAATGAATTGGACTAGGGCAAAATGGTTAGCTCGGTTGGTGCAAGTTTATGCACGGATCGTGCCTTTATGGTAGATCGATGCCCTTGGGTTTGTGAAAGTTGCCCTAGTCATGTGAGGACCGGTCTTTGAGCGACCAATGCCATGCCTATAATGGGCTATGCCAAAACCGTGCAACCACATGTCTCAAGCAGGGGCGTGGGACTGGCCGATTAATTTGCAAAACTCTACCATATGTCTTTGCTCCATTGGAGGTGTGGGAGGTCTTGTTTGGCCAATGGTCTTTTATAACCCATCGCTCCCACTGGTGCAAGAGGGGCTTCCACGGATTGCTATCCATAGGGGGTGAAACCTTAGCAAGGAAAGGCGTGGTGGAGCAATGCATTGTAAAGGCCTTGTCATGAACTCTAGACCTCTTACCTTGGCGGTGAGAGGTGGCACTTTCAAGATGCCAAACAAACTAGAGTACTCATGCCGTGTGGGTAAAGTGCACAACCTCTCGCAGAGTTAAATCTATTCAATAGCCGTGTCGCGGTCATGGACGTCTTGGCAAAGGCCACTTGAAGTTAGTTGTTGACTTTGGGAATTTCGAAATGATTTTCAAATCTGCTTTTGGGATTTTATCCCATGGGTTTGGGCCGAGCCTAATGTCGAGGGTATCCTTCACCATCTTATGATGAATGTTATCCAACCGAAAAAGCGATTTGATAAAATGAATTTTAATTATTGTATTATCGCCTTAGAACTTAATACATGTGTTTGAAATAAACATGGCTTTATGCAAATCAACCATATTAAGCCTTCCATTGTGATATCCATTATGCATGTCATTTTGTTATCCAACGGGTGTAACTTGCGAGCACGGTTGTTGTGCTCACTCTTGCTTGTTGTTGTCTTTAGCAGGAAATGGAAGCTCTCGGTGATCATGCTCGATGGGCCAAGTGGTCTGACGACTAGGATTGCGCCCTCCACCGATTGCCTGTGGTATATTGGGTGGTCTAGTAGGTTCTTCTCGCTGTGTGATAACTTGTGGCTAGTAAGTCTCCCTTTTGTAAACAACTTTGTTGATATTAATAAAGCTTGTATTGTTGCAATGTTACCACTATTGTTGCTGTGAAGAGCTAGCCATGATCCTTGGGACTAGCTCAGTACTCACAGGGGACCCTGGAGCAAGCTCGGACCTCTATGTTCTCACGATGGGATGAACGTGTGAGGTTCTGAGGTGGTCTCGGACCTCCACGACCTCCTCTGGGGGTCGCTGGTGGTTTTGGGGTGTCCTCGAGACCTCCTCGTTTTCTCTCGACTGTGGCCGTGGCAGTCCGTGAGTGCTCCTCGGCTCCAAGACCCTCTCGGGTTATGTTCTCTGGACCTCCGGGAGGTCTCGCTGACCTCCGGGAGGTCTTAGGATCTGTCCGAGAGGTCCTTTGTGGACCTCTGGGAGGTCTGATGGACTTTCGAGAAGGTCATGGAGGACCTCTCGGGTGCCCTAAGGGTGGGTCGTTACAAAAGTGGTATCGAGCATCACGATCGCAGGTCGCAACCTAGTAGAATGGCCGTTAGTGAAGATTTCAAAATTTATTTTACAACAAAAGAAATAATTTGTTCTTTCCCTATCCGAGTCATCTTTCTATTCTTAACCCCTTCTCTGTATTTCTTCTTACCTTATTTCCCTCTTATCATTTTGCTAGCCTCAACGCTTTTACAGAGATAAATGAATTCTCTTTCCTCCGAAAATTCTATAGGACCGAGCCCTTGAGTTCTCGAGCCCCGATGCCTCGGGAAGACTGAACCGACCAACATTACGAGCTCTGGAAGCTGCCCTTGTGAGCTTATCAAGACATCCTGGGTGCCAAGTTAGGTAGCTCAAGTCGAGGTGTAGGCTGAAATTGAGAAGCAAAGTTTTGAGGATTTGTTGGGATTATTGGAAGTCTTGTGAATACTAGAGCATGTTAGTGAGTGTGTTTGATTGTATTGATTCAAGAAGATTCGAGTAGTGAACTGTATAATTTGAGCAAATCAAAGTTGATCTAGAAGGAAACTTTTGGTGGGTCATGAGAAGATAAGAATTCGAAGTAGGGATTCGATTACTAGAATAAATTGAATACCCCCAAGTTTGGAGTAGATTGTAATGATTGATTGGAAGCCAGATTTGAATCTAAGGGATATACTAGACTTAGATGGATACAATCGAATAGGAAATTCAGTTTTGAAAGGGATCTTGATTGGATTATAGGAATAAGTCTTGATCAGATCTTGAAATTGCATAACGACCGTATATTGAAAGGAATGCTTGAAGGGTATCTTGTTGATATTAAGTTTGATCAATTAGTCGCTAGATGGTTCCTGATGTAGTAATTTATGGGATCAAATTTAAACTTGGACCTAGGAGGTCTTTCATTCCGAAAATGGGGATTTATGGATTGTGTGATCTTCCCCATTGATCAGAACCTAGATTGAATAATTGAGTCCTATTAATTGGGTGGCCTTGAGGTATGTGAGTTGGTGGATCATTATTAACCGGTGGGTTGTAGAAGTCTTTTGAAAGGATTTATGATATACTCTTGTGGATGGTAATGTCTGATTAAAAACTGGTGGAATAAGATCAATACTTAGATTCTTTTAAAGGTGTGACTGGGGGATATATATATATAGATTGATGGATCTTAATGACAGTACGTTGTGGATCTAACGAATTTGGGAAGCTTGATTTTTAGCTCCTAACTAGCACCTGGTACTGGTTGAAGCAAGTGGTTCCTAAAGAGAGAGTTTGGTTGGATAAAGAGAAGCATTGTCGCCCCTACCTCTAAGGACTACATGCAAGACCTTCCAAGGACCGTTTCGTCAACCCAACCCCATAGCTTCAGTTGTCCAAACTTCCTCTATATCGGGAGCCCTTTTTCCCAGCTTAGTGTGCGGATCGTTAGGACGTTCCTAGCTATTGAGTTTCTCGGGAGTAAGTCGTTATTTGGGTTTTGTGTTGGGTTGTTGCTTGATCTGCTCCTTTGGGTTTCTTTTGTCTCTTCCCAATCCTTGGTCCTATTCCCTAACTCTCTGGAGCACCCAGCAGATGGACTCTAAGAATGGGAGCAATGTTAACCAAGAAGCCTCTCAGAATATTAGTGCCAGAGAGAACCAAGGGTTGTCTACAGAAGTCCTTCAGAACCTAAATCAGTTTCTCATCACTCAGACCCAGCTGATGCAACAGTTGATGCAGCAATTGAATGGCAACATTGTCTCCTTAGCCACACCCTCTGCAGTACCAGAAGAGCATACCTGCGAAGAGCTATCCAAGGATGAGCCACTGGAAGTCCCTCCTAATGAAGATGCGAGCCATGTTATTCCTGAAGGCCGTCATCCTTGGAAGTACGTGCACTGCTACAGATGTGGTGGACAAGGGCATTTTGCTTATGGATGTCCCCAGAAAGGAAAGCCAGAGCAAGAAATTCTCTGTGCTAGCTGCAGTGACACTGGACACTATTTTATTAGGTGTTCTAGAAGAAAGGAAACTCAGTATCAAGTCTGCTACAACTGTGGCAAGGAAGGCCACTTTGTCAAGCAATGCCCCATGCAAACAAACGTGGCGCCACAAGCAGCCTTAGTCCTGGAAGACAGATCAGAAGAACTTGAGACCCCATCGCAAGCGGCTGTAAACTGCTCCAGCAACGAAGATCAGGAGCCCTTGAGGACATATTTGACCTCTGAAGACATCCTCGTGGGTAATCAAGCCACCCCAATCCAAATTAAAAAGCGGGACCGATCTCAAAGCGTTCAACCTTCAAGCTCCTCGCCATCCTCGGGGCAAGGAACATAAAAGGAAGATGAAAATCCAAGTACAAGATATAGTGAAGACCTCCAAAACTCGTGAGATGGTTGGGCCATCTCTCGAACAAGACATCAAAGACAAAAGTTCGATTGCTTCAAATGTGCGATATAGGACACTATGCCAATCGATGCCCTAGAAGATGGCAAGCCATTACTCAGGACAACCTCCCGAAGTTACTCTCATAGCAACAATAACCCCAAATGCCTAAGGAAGGCCAATGCAAGAATTATGTCGCAAGTGCAAGAGAAGCATGGGATTGCCAATGCCCCAAGATGAAGCAGAGAAGCATCAAGCCACTCTAGCACCTCCAAGTTATCTGCTCTAGGTCAACCCTGAAAAGTTCCCTCCTATTGCAAGTATCACGTCTTTGTTATTGCAAGGAGTTGGGACATTACGCCAATAAATGTCCAAAAAAGGCGAAAAGAAGTTGTCATAAGCAAAGCAGCTCAGCTTGCCCTTCTTTGTCCATCTCTTTCTTTCTAATCTTTTTGAATCTTGGTCGAGATTCCCTTAAAGGGGTAGGTTTGTAACACCCGATTTTTAGAGCCTTTTGAAAATTTTCAAAATAAAAAGAACCATTTGATTTTGATGATAATTCAAAGCTTAACTTGAGAGTTTCAGAATTTGGGATGTTTAAAATGACTAAGCTAAACTTCAACTAAATCAAAGTTTGGTTCTTTTGATGTAGCTCTAGCTCTCTGGAGTTATCTTCCTTTTCTTGATAGGATTTCTTTTCCTTCAGTCTATTTGGACATTTTTATATGTCCAGACCGTCCCTCTTGTTTGACCTTTGTTGTTGTCTGGATCTCTTCGATCCTAGACCACAATCTTCGATTGGGCATATTCTTGTGCCTGCACCTCCTTGTTTGTCGATCTAGCTGCACCTCCCTCACATCTTTTGCTTGAGTCTCCCTTTTGCTCTTTGGAATGCCGGTAATTCACTTGAACCTACTGTGGCCAATTGGATCTTCTTTGCATTCGATTGAACCACCTTTGTGCTCAATGGGACCCCATTTGATTTCCCTCGAGTAAGATTGACCTCCCATGTGGAGGCTCGAACCGCTCAGACCTCTCGTGATCATCATCCAAGGATCCAGGACCTCTTTAGGTCTAGATCTCCTAAGTGCTGGACCTTCCTCGTCCAGATCTCCTTCTCGACTTAGACCTCTTGAGGTCTAGGTCTCCCTTTATAACCACTTGAGTTCCTTCTATGCTCTTGTGAATCTCTTGGTGATCACTTGACTCCTTTTGCCCCGATCCTTGTAGCCTTCTCTTTGGAAAGGTCCTTCTAGTGCAATCCGTATTACCACCCCAATTCATGGTAATACCATTCTTTAGGACCTCTCTCCCATTCGTTCGAGACCTTTCCTTTAAGTTTGATTACTTTGAATCTCTTTGTTGGTTTGAATCTCTTTGGATCGACCTCTTTCTGCTCGAGACTTCTCTTAAGTCTAAATTTCTTATTGCTCGGCACCTTTCTATGCCGGACCACTTTTCATTCGAACCTCCTTGTATTCCAAAGGACTTCTTATATGCCTTCAAACCTCCCGAGTTCATTCAACCCCTAGGCATTTCTTCTTGGCGAAAGGAACTCTTTAGGGTTCATTCTAAGCATCACGGCTTTTGATCTCACCCTAGAGGTTGGAGCCTCCTTTGAGTTGCCTTGACTCATGAACTCTGTTGGACCACCTTTTGTGGATCTCCTCCGTGGAATCCTCGTTCTTGGAACCCCACCGTTCGACCTTCTCCTTTTGGTTGAATCCAACGGTTTGAACCTCTTCTCACTTTGAATCCAAAGGCCCAGACCTCCCGTGCATTATTTCTCTCTGGGACCTCCCCTTCCCTTTGACCTTGGCTATTGGACCTCCTTTGGAGATCCAACCTTGGGACCTCAACCGCCTTTAATCTCAACCACGTGATTTCTTTGAAGTTTCGGGACCTCCTGTCCAAGACATCCCCGTGGCCTCTTAAACCTGGCTCGGGACCTCCTCGCCAGACCTCTCTTGAAGAGATCCTCACCGTCAGGACCTCCTGTTGTTGATCCTGACCGTCAGGACCTCCCCATGTCCAGACCTCCTCCGCATGTCTGGACCTCCTCAACTTCAGACCTCCTTGAGTCGCGGGACTCCTTTGATGAAGTCCTGGTTGTCCGAACCTCAGTCACGTGGACCTCCTCCATGTGTATTTGGACCTCCCCATGTTCGGACCTCCTTTGTGTATATCAAGACCTCCCCTATTTTGACCCGACTGTTTCTAGGTTGACTGGCCCCACTCGCCAGTCTTGGTCATTCTCATTTCCTCCGCCACGTTAGTATTTTGGGCATTTAATGCATGTCTTGTCACATTAAATGCAATTGTATACGTGGTGTCTACTTTGAATGTGGTCACGTAGTGGTACTCTGACATTTTTCTTTGTTCCTTCCTATAGCAACCTAAGTTGTCCTTCCTCGTACCTTTTACCCGGTGGTGGTGACACCGCCTACGACATTCACCCACTTTTGACTCATTTTTATACTTATCCTCGCACGTATGTGTCTAGTTTTCTTCACCCTTTTTGCCTATAATTAGTCCAGGAGCTCTACCATTTTACCCTTTTCACATTCACCATCGGCTTTCGTCCGATTGGTGCCCAGGAAGACTTGGCTCTCACAACCTTCCTTAGCCCATTACCTCTTGTCCCCGTAAGTTCCTTTGGTGTCTGCTCCACTCCTGTGTTCACCATTGCACTAAGCCGATCGTGTCCTTCACAGACCTCCCCAGTGGACACCTTCGATTCCTATGGCCCTCGTGATGAGGACCTCCTCTCGACCTTCTTGAGAAATTAATTCTCGGGGCCTCTCTGTTTCATTGCCGTGATCACTCCTCTAGGGTCTTTTGCCAAAGACCACCCTCCTCTGGTAAGCTTAGACCTACTCCCTAAGACCCTAATCTGAAATTTAGACCTCCTCTGTTAATTGAATTTTGAGGTTCCTCTGGAGTTCTTATGATTCTTTGTTTGAGTCTTTGTTGGTTCTTTATTTGGAGCTTGGTGCGAATATGTTCCCTTAGTGTAGATCTTGGCGTTTCTCGGCGCAGAGTGTGAGAAATTAGAATCTTAAGCTATCAAGCAAGAGGCAAGTTGCATTCTTGATCATATTGCACCCATTATATTAAATTAATTATGTCCAGTTTTAAAATGTACTGCATGCTTATTTTTATCAAGTTAGTTCAATACCAGTTTTAACTTTGTAGTTATAACCATTTCCTTTGTATGACCTCGCTTGATTTTGTATTGAACACATTGTCACCATTAGGTCAAACTTGGCCAATGCAAGAGTATGAGCCAAGATCATTTGAAAACATATGCTTAGTGGTGCTTAGACCAAAATTTTGTTTTGGGGAAATCTTTACCAACACAACCAAGAAGCTGCTTTGAAAGTTTTATCATGACATAGGGATGTCATGAAGGTATAAAAACGATCTTTGGGAAAGCAAAGAAAATAAAATGAATTGGACTAGGGCAAAATGGTTGGCTTCGGTTGGTGCAAGTTTATGCACGGATCGTGCCTTTATGGTAGATCGATGCCCTTGGGTTTGTGAAAGTTGCCCTAGTCATGTGAGGACCGGTCTTTGAGCGACCAATGCCATGCCTATAATGGGCTATGCCAAAACCGTGCAACCACATGTCTCGGTGTGGGGCGTGGGACTGGCCGATTAATTTGCAAAACTCTACCATATCTTTGCTCCATTGGAGGTGTGGGAGGTCTTGTTTGGCCAATGGTCTTTTATAACCCATCATTCCCTTCGGTGCAAGAGGGGCTTCCACGGATTGCTATCCATAGGGGGTGAAACCTTAGCAAGGAAAGGTGTGGTGGAGCAATGCATTGTAAAGGCCTTGTCATGAACTCTAGACCTCTTACCTTGGCGGTGAGAGGTGGCACTCAAGATGCCAAACAAACTAGAGTACTCATGTAGTGTGGGTAAAGTGCACAACCTCTGCAGAGTTAAATCTATTCAATAGCCGTGTCGCGGTCATGGGCGTCTTGGCAAAGGCCACTTGAAGTTAGTTGTTGACTTTGGGAATTTCGAAATGATTTTCAAATCTGTTTTGGGATTTTATCCCATGGGTTTGTTTGGGAGCCTAATGTCGAGGGTATCCTTCACCATCTTATGATGAATGTTATCCAAGCTGAAAAACTGATTTGATAAAATGAATTTTAATTATTGTATTCTCGCCTTAGAACTTAATACATGTGTTTGAAATAAACATGGCTTTATGCAAATCAACCATATTAAGCCTTCCATTGTGATATCCATTATGCATGTCATTTTGTTATCCAGCGGGTGTAACTTGCAGCACGGTTGTTGTGCTCACTCTTGCTTGTTGTTGTCTTTAGCAGAAATGGAAGCTCTCTCGGTGATCATGCGATGGGCCAAGTGGTCCTGATCGACTAGGATTGCGCCCTCCAGCCGATTGACTGTGGTATATTGGGTGGTCTAGTAGGTTCTTCTGCTGTGTGATAACTTGTGGCTAGTAAGCCTCCCTTTTGTAAACAACTTTGTTGATATTAATAAAGCTTGTATTGTTGCAATGTTACCACTATTGTTGCTGTGAAGAGCTAGCCATGATCCTTGGGACTAGCTCAGTACTCACAGGGGACCCTGGAGCAAGCTCGGACCTCTATGTTCTCACGATGGGATGAGCGTGTGAGGTTACGAGGTGGTCTCGGACCTCCACGACCTCCTCGGAGGGTCGCTGGTGGTTTTGGGGTGTCCTCGAGACCTCCTCGTTTTCTCGATCGTGGCCGTGGCAGTCCGTGAGTGCTCCTGGCTCCAAGACCCTCTCGGGTTATGTTCTCTGGACCTCCGGGAGGTCTCGCTGACCTCTGGGAGGTCTTAGTGGGCTGTCCGAGAGGTCCTTTGTGGACCTCTGGGAGGTCTGATGGACTTTCGAGAAGGTCATGGAGGACCTCTCGGGTGCCCTAAGGGTGGGTCGTTACAAAAGTGGTATCAGAGCATCACGACTGCAGGTCGCAACCTAGTAGAATGGCCGTTAGTGAAGATTTCAAAATTTATTTTACAACAAAAGAAATAATTTGTTCTTTCCCTATCCGAGTCATCTTTCTATTCTTAACCCCTTCTCTGTATTTCTTCTTACCTTATTTCCCTCTTATCATTTTGCTAGCCTCAACGTTTTACAGAGATAAATGAATTCTCTTTCCTCTGGAAAATTCTATAGGACCGAGCCCTTGAGTTCTGAGCCCTGGATGCCTCGGGAAGACTGGAACCGACCAACATTACGAGCTCCTGGAAGCTGCCCTTGTGAGCTTATCAGTACATCTGGGTGCCAAGTTAGGTAGCTCTGAAGTCAGAGGTGTAGGCTGAAATTGAGAAGCAAAGTTTTGAGGATTTGTTGGGATTATTGGAAGTCTTGTGAATACTAGAGCATGTTAGTGAGTGTGTTTGATTGTATTGGATTCAAGAAGATTCGAGTAGTGAACTGTACAATTTGAGCAAATCAAAGTTGATCTAGAAGGAAACTTTTGGTGGGTCATGAGAAGATAAGAATTCGAAGTAGGGATTCGATTACTAGAATAAATTGAATACCCCCAAGTTTGGAGTAGATTGTAATGATTGATTGGAAGCCCAGATTTGAATCTAAGGGATATACTAGACTTAGATGGATACAATCGAATAGGAAATTCAGTTTTGAAAGGGATCTTGATTGGATTATAGGAATAAGTCTTGATCAGATCTTGAAATTGCATAACTAATCGTATATTGAAAGGAATGCTTGAAGGGTATCTTGTTGATATTAAGTTTGATCAATTAGGCGCTAGATGGTTCTTGATGTAGTAATTTATGGGATCAAATTTAAACTTGGACCTAGGAGGTCTTTCATTAGAAAATGGGGATTTATGGATTGTGTGATCTTCCCATTGATCGTAACCTAGATTGAATAATTGAGTCCTATTAATTGGGTGGCCTTGAGGTATGTGAGTTGGTGGATCATTATTAAGGTGGGTTGTAGAAGTCTTTTGAAAGGATTTATGATATACTCTTGTGGATGGTAATGTCGATTAAAAGCGGTGGAATAAGATCAATACTTAGATTCTTTTAAAGGTGTGGTGGGGATATATATATATAGATTGATGGATCTTAATGACAGTACGTTGTGGATCTAACGAATTTGGGAAGCTTGATTTTTAGCTCCTAACTAGCACCTGGTACCTGGTTGAAGCAAGTGGTTCCTAAAGAGAGAGCTGGTTGGATAAAGAGAAGCATTGTCGTCCCTACCCTCTAAGGACTACATGCAAGACCTTCCAAGGACCGTTTCGTCAACCCAACCCCATAGCTTCAGTTGTCCAAACTTCCTCTATATCGGGAGCCCCTTTTCCCAGCTTAGTGTGCGGATCGTTAGGACGTTCCTAGCTATTGAGTTTCTCGGGAGTAAGCTGTTATTTGGGTTTTGTGTTGGGTTGTTGCTTGATCTGTTCCCTTTGGGTTTCTTTTGTCTCTTCCCAATCCTTGGTCCTATTCCCTAACTCTCTGGAGCACCCAAACAGATGGACTCTAAGAATGGGAGCAATGTTAACCAAGAAGCCTCTCGAATATTAGTGCCAGAGAGAACCAAGGGTTGTCTCTGAAGTCCTTGTAACCTAAATCGGTTTCTCATCACTCGGACCGGTGATGCAGCAGTTGATGCAAACAATTGAATGGCAACATTGTCTCCTTAGCCACACCCTCTGCAGATCGGAAGAGCATACTGCGAAGAGCTATCCAAGGATGAGCCTTTGGAAGTCCCTCCTAATGAAGATGCGAGCCATGTTATTCACGAAGGCCGTCATCCTTGGAAATACGTGCCATCGCTCTGAGATGTGGTGGACAAGGGCATTTTGCTTATGGATGTCCCCGAAAGGAAAGCGAGCAAGAAATTCTCTGTGCTAGGCTGCGGTGACTTTGGACACTATTTTATTAGGTGTTCTAGAAGAAAGGAAACTCAGTATCAAGTCTGCTACAACTGTGGCAAGGAAGGCCACTTTGTCAAGCAATGCCCCATGCAAACAAACGTGGCGCCACAAGCAGCCTTAGTCCTGGAAGACAGATCAGAAGAACTTGAGACCCCATCGCAAGCGGCTGTAAACTGCTCCAGCAACGAAGATCAGGAGCCCTTGAGGACATATTTGACCTCTGCAGCACATCCTCAGGGCGTGGGTAATCAAGCCACCCCCAATCCAGCCGAAAAAGGCAGGACCAGTCTCAAAGCGTTCAACCTTCAAGCTCCCTGCCATCCTCAGGGCAAGGAACATAAAAGGAAGATGAAAATCCAAGTACAAGATATAGTGAAGACCTCCAAAACTCGTGAGATGGTTGGGCCATCTCTCCAGAACAAGACATCAAAGACAAAAGTTCAGTGCTTCAAATGTGCAGATATAGGACACTATGCCAATCGATGCCCTAGAAGACGGCAAGCCATTACTCCGGACAACCTCCCAGAAGTTACTCTCATAGCAACAATAACCCCTTGTGGGAAGGAAGGCCAATGCAAGAATTATGTCGCAAGTGCAAGAGTACAGAAGCATGGGATTGCCAATGCCCCAAGATGAAGCAGAGAAGCATCAAGCCAGCTCTAGCACCTCCAAGTTATCTGCTCTAGGTCAACCCCAGAAGAAGTTCCCTCCTATTGCAAGTATCACGTGCTGTTATTGCAAGGAGTTGGGACATTACGCCAATAAATGTCCAAAAAGGCAGGCAGTGAAGTTGTCAAGTAAGCAGCAGCTCCAGTTGCCCTTTGCTGTCCATCTCTTTCTTTCTAATCTTTTTGAATCTCGTGGTCGAGATTCCCTTAAGAGGGGTAGGTTTGTAACACCACGATTTTAGAAACCTTTTGAAAATTTTCAAAATAAAAAGAACCATTTGATTTTGATGATAATTCAAAGCTTAACTTGAGAGTTTCAGAATTTGGGATGTTTAAAATGACTAAGCTAAACTTCAACTAAATCAAAGTTTGGTTCTTTTGATGTAGCTCTAGCTCTCTGGAGTTATCTTCCTTTTCTTGATAGGATTTCTTTTCCTTCAGTCTATTTGGACATTTTTATATGTCCAGACCGTCCCTCTTGTTTGACCTTTGTTGTTGTGCGGATCTCTTGATCCTAGACCACAATCTTCAGTTGGGCATATTCTTGTGCCCAGACCTCCTTGTTTCTTGATCTAGCTGCACCTCCCTCACATCTTTTGCTTGAGTCTCCTTTTGCTCCTTTGGAATGCCGGTAATTCACTTGAACCTACATGGCCAATTGGATCTTCTTTGCATTCGATTGAACCACCTTTGTGCTCAATGGGACCCCATTTGATTTCCCTCGAGTTTATTGGACCTCCCATGTGGAGGCTGAACTGTTCAGACCTCTCGTGATCATCATCCAGGATCCAGGACCTCTTTAGGTCTAGATCTCCTAAGTGCTGGACCTTCCTGGTCCAGATCTCCTTCTCGACTTAGACCTCTTGAGGTCTAGGTCTCCCTTTATAACCACTTGAGTTCCTTCTATGCTCTTGTGAATCTCTTGGTGATCACTTGGACTCCTTTTGCCCGATCCTTGTAGCCTTCTCTTTGGAAAGGTCCTTCTAGTGCAATCGGTATTACCACCCCAATTCATGGTAATACCATTCTTTAGGACCTCTCTCCCATTCGTTCGAGACCTTTCCTTTAAGTTTGATTACTTTGAATCTCTTTGTTGGTTTGAATCTCTTTGGATCGACCTCTTTTACATTGAGACTTCTCTTAAGTCTAAATTTCTTATTGCACAGGCACCTTTCTATGCAGCACCACTTTTCATTCGAACCTCCTTGTATTCCGGTGGACTTCTTATATGCCTTCAAACCTCCCGAGTTCATTGAACCCCTAGGCATTTCTTCTTGGCGAAAGGAACTCTTTAGGGTTCATTCTAGCTGCCACGGCTTTTGATCTCACCCTAGAGGTTGGAGCCTCCTTTGAGTTGCCTTGACTCATGAACTCTGTTGGACCACCTTTTGTGGATCTCCTCCGTGGAATCCTCGTTCTTGGAACCCCACCGTTCGGACCTTCTCCTTTTGGTTGAATCCAACGGTTTGAACCTCTTCTCACTTTGAATCCAAAGGCCCAGACCTCCCGTGCATTATTTCTCTCTGGGACCTCCCCTTCCCTTTGACCTTGGCTATTGGACCTCCTTTGGAGATCCAACCGCTTGGGACCTCAACCGCCTTTAATCTCAACCACGTGATTTCTTTGAAGTTTGGGACCTCTGTCCAAGACATCCCGTGGCCTCTTAAACTGGCTCGGGACCTCCTCGCAGACCTCTCTTGAAGAGATCCTCACCGTCGGGACCTCCATTGTTGATCGACCGTCGGGACCTCCCATGTCCGAGACCTCCTCCGCATGTCTGGACCTCCTCAACTTCAGACCTCCTTGAGTCGCGGGACTCCTTTGATGAAGTCTGGTTGTCCGAACCTCGACCACGTGGACCTCCTCCATGTGTATTTGGACCTCCCATGTTCGGACCTCCTTTGTGTATATTAAGACCTCTTAGTTTCTTAGACCTCCTCTGTGGGCAAGACCTCCCCTATTTTGACCCATTGTTTCTAGGTTGGTGGCCCCACTCGCCAGTCTTGGTCGTCTCATTTCCTCCGCCACGTTAGTATTTTGGGCATTTAATGCATGTCTTGTCACATTAAATGCAATTGTATCGTGGTGTCTACTTTGAATGTGGTCACGTGGTAGTACTCGACATTTTTCTTTGTTCCTTCCTATAGCAACCTAAGTTGTCCTTCCTCGTACCTTTTACCTGGGTGGTGGTGACACGCCTCGACATTCACCCACTTTTGACTCATTTTTATACTTATCCACAGCGCGTATGTGTCTAGTTTTCTTCACCCCTTTTTGCCTATAATTAGTCCAGGGAGCTCTACCATTTTACCCTTTTCACATTCACCATCCTCGGCTTTCGTCCGATTGGTGTCGAGGAAGACTTGGCTCTCACAACCTTCCCTTAGTCCATTACCTCTTGTCCTGGTAAGTTCCTTTGGTGTCTGCTCCACTCTGTGTTCACCATTGCACTAAGTGATCGTGTCCTTCACAGGGACCTCCACAGTGGACACCTTACGATTCCTATGGCCCTCGTGATGAGGACCTCCTCTCTGGACCTTCTTGAAATTAATTCTCGGGGCCTCTCTGTTTCATTGCCGTGATCACTCCTCTAGGGTCTTTTGCCAAAGACCACCCTCCTCTGTAGCTTAGACCTACTCCCTAAGACCCTAATCTGAAATTTAGACCTCCTCTGTTAATTGAATTTTGAGGTTCCTCTGGAGTTCTTATGATTCTTTGTTTGAGTCTTTGTTGGTTCTTTATTTGGAGCTTAGTGCGAATATGTTCCCTTAGTGTAGATCTTGGCGTTTCTCGGCGCCAGAGTGTGGAGAAATTAGAATCTTAAGCTATCAAGCAAGAGGCAAGTTGCATTCTTGATCATATTGCACCCATTATATTAAATTAATTATGTCGGTTTTAAAATGTCTTTGCATGCTTATTTTTATCAAGTTAGTTCAATACCGCTTTTAACTTTGTAGTTATAACCATTTCCTTTGTATGACCTCGGTTGATTTTGTATTGAACACATTGTCACCATTAGGTCAAACTTGGCCAATCTTTGATAGTATGAGCCAAGATCATTTGAAAACATATGCTTAGTGGTGCTTAGACCAAAATTTTGTTTTGGGGAAATCTTTACCAACACAACCAAGAACGCTTTGAAAGTTTTATCATGACATAGGGATGTCATGAAGGTATAAAAACGATCTTTGGGAAAGCAAAGAAAATAAAATGAATTGGACTAGGGCAAAATGGTTAGCTCGGTTGGTGCAAGTTTATGCACGGATCGTGCCTTTATGGTAGATCGATGCCCTTGGGTTTGTGAAAGTTGCCCTAGTCATGTGAGGACCGATCTTTGAGCGACCAATGCCATGCCTATAATGGGCTATGCCAAAACCGTGCAACCACATGTCTCCAGTGTGGGGCGTGGGACTGGTGATTAATTTGCAAAACTCTACCATATCTTTGCTCCATTGGAGGTGTGGGAGGTCTTGTTTGGCCAATGGTCTTTTATAACCTCATCGTTCCCTTTGGTGCAAGAGGGGCTTCACGGATTGCTATCCATAGGGGGTGAAACCTTAGCAAGGAAAGGTGTGGTGGAGCAATGCATTGTAAAGGCCTTGTCATGAACTCTAGACCTCTTACCTTGGCAAGTGAGAGGTGGCACTCGCGCATGCCAAACAAACTAGAGTACTCATGCCGTGTGGGTAAAGTGCACAACCTCTGCAGAGTTAAATCTATTGAATAGCCGTGTCGCGGTCATGGACGTCTTGGCAAAGGCCACTTGAAGTTATTTGTTGACTTTGGGAATTTCGAAATGATTTTCAAATCTGTTTTGGGATTTTATCCCATAGGTTTGGGAGGAGCCTAATGTCGAGAGGTATCCTTCACCATCTTATGATGAATGTTATCCAACCTAAAAACTGATTTGATAAAATGAATTTTAATTATTGTATTCTCGCCTTAGAACTTAATACATGTGTTTGAAATAAACATGGCTTTATGCAAATCAACCATATTAAGCCTTCCATTGTGATATCCATTATGCATGTCATTTTGTTATCCAGCAGGTGTAACTTGCGAAGCACGGTTGTTGTGCTCACTCTTGCTTGTTGTTGTCTTTAGCAGAAATGGAAGCTCTCTGGTGATCATTCGATGGGCCAAGTGGTCTGATCGACTAGGATTGCGCCCTCCACCGATTACTGTGGTATATTGGGTGGTCTAGTAGGTTCTTCTCATTGTGTGATAACTTGTGGCTAGTAAGCCTCCCTTTTGTAAACAACTTTGTTGATATTAATAAAGCTTGTATTGTTGCAATGTTACCACTATTGTTCTTTGTGAAGAGCTAGCCATGATCCTTGGGACTAGCTCGGTACTCACTGAGGGACCCCGGAGCAAGCTCGGACCTCTATGTTCTCACGATGGGATGAGCGTGTGAGGTTACGAGGTGGTCTCGGACCTCCACGACCTCCTCTGGAGGGTGTTTGGTGGTTTTGGGGTGTCCTCGAGACCTCCTCGTTTTCTCTGACTGCGTGGCCGTGGCAGTCCGTGAGTGCTCCTCGGCTCCAAGACCCTCTCGGGTTATGTTCTCTGGACCTCCGGGAGGTCTGCTGACCTCTGGGAGGTCTTGGTGGACTGTCCGAGAGGTCCTTTGTGGACCTCCTGGGAGGTCCTGATGGACTTTCCAGAAGGTCATGGAGGACCTCTCGGGTGCCCTAAGGGTGGGTTGTTACAGTTTCGCACAAAAAGAGGGTGAAGACTATTTTGATACATACTCTTCTGTGGCTTGTTTACCCACAATTCGGGTGCTTTTAGCACTAACTTTCGCATACAAACTCCAAGTACATCAAATGGATGTATAGAACGCTTTTCTAAATAGAGAGTTGGATGAGGAGATTTATATGTAACAGCCCAATGGTTTTGTGGTTGAAGGGCAAGAGAAGAAGGATGGAGGTGTTCGAAGGATAAGGGGATCGTTGTGCCCTGTGTCGTGTTTTTTGTTTGGTTGGGAGGGCAAGTAAGATTTGGGTGATAGGACTTGCCATGAATCATGTGAGCCACCGCGCAGTGGCAGATCTAGGATTAAAACGAAGAGGATGCTCATAAGGCTCTAGTAGTCTTCTACTTCTAGACCCTACTCCCTCTCTAATGACTAATAAATACCGATGCTACATGAGGCACCTAAAGTCTGACCGACGATAGGGGTGCTCCCACTGCCTACATCACGTAAGTTACATGTTATTATTACTAGCTAAAGTTGCTTTTTGCCAAAGCATTGCAAATGTGTCGCTCTCAGCTTGCACGAATTGAATGCCATATGGATGTTGTTCACGTGATGTCTCCAAGATGAGTAATATGGTGTATGGGGAGATTGTCTGCAAATTGGAATCTAGCAGGATGCAATTGCAGGACTTGTATCATGGCCAATCTGGGTACGAGAATATCAGCCGCCACACTGTCATGACCTCATCGCCGGCAAGTTACCGGCAGCGAGATCAGACGGATTCAATCACAGTTCAGAAGAACAGAAAGGAGAATGGAAGAACCATAGGAGGGGAAGTTGTGCTATAGTATTCTATTGTTTTCGATAACTTGTGAAAGTGTACAGTGCTAAGTTATATACTCCCTCTCATCTCACTTACATGGGCCAGGCCCAACACCAACCATCCCTTAACTGGATACCACACATAACCAATGTCTGAAAGCTTAAGTATATATATGTCACTCATTTGCCGCCGACTCAGTCCTAACACTACTGCCCTCTCGACTTTCAGCTTGTCCCCAAGCTGAAGCTCTAGGAAATCTGGTATGGAGAACGTCATAATCTTTCCAGGTGGCCATGGCAGCTGGCAAAGAGGTCTACTTGATGAGTACCTGCAAGTGAGCCGAATTGCCTTTCTTTACCAACCTGCGATCTACAATTGCTTCCGGCTGAACGTTCTTCAACAAAAAATCCACTAGATGAAGTATCGACGAGAACACCGGTGTATGATCTGGTATTTGAGGCTTCAATTGTGAAGCATGGAAGACTGGATGAATGAGTGCCCCTTCTGGCAGTTCTAACCTGTAAGCTGTTGTTCCTACCTTCTCCAGTATTGAATGTGGTCCATATTATTTATACGACAACTTCGATAAGGACGATTAACAACCGATGATTGAGCATACGGTTGTAATTTTAGAAATACCTTTTCACCGATTTGAAATTCCCTCAAGGATCTCTTTTGATCTGCATATTGTTTCATTCTTAATTGCGCTCGGGCCAAGTGTTGTTTCAGAAATTCGAAATAAGCTTCTCGATCTACCAAAATATCAATCACCACCGAATTGGTTGTTGTCTTCAAATCAGGTAGCAGACCGTAGTTTGGTTCTGTTCCATATAAGGCCTTGTAGGGAGTACAACCCAAGGTAGAGTGATAACTTGTATTATACCAATATTCAGCCAAGGGTAGCCATTGATGCCATCTAGTTGGGGTTTCCTACACTGCACACCTTAAGTACATCTCCAGACATTGATTCACTCTTTCACTTTGACCGTCGGTTTGCAGATGATACGTTGTACTCATTTGGTAGTTTAGTGTTAAGCAATCTTAACAACTCTTTCCACAACGAGCTTATGAAAATTCTGTATCTATCAGAGATAATTGTTCTAGGAATGCCATGCAGCTTTGTGGTTATCATGGGGATATGCTCATGATCTTAGGATGATGAAACAATTGGCAATGACTTTGTTGGTTTGAAGTTTCATGCGTTTTCGGCAAAGTTAGAGGCGGCGATGAGCTGCGGTCGGGCCGTCTTTGTCTTTGAATGTTGAGATAATTGAAAATTGATTATGGGTTATGTCATATCCATATTTGTTAATGCATATATGTTGCATATTGCATGTTTTGAGCTAACGTGGGTCAAGTTGTGAAGAACTTGTTCGGAGGCGATTTCTTGGTCTATTCTTGTGTGCGGTGGCTTGCGTGTCAATGGCGGTCAGCGGCGAGGAAGATCGGGACTAAGCTTGGAGAGCCGAGGTCCGAAACGATCGTGGATGCGGGTGAAGTCAATGGACTCAAGCGTGGCGCGAATGGACAAGGATGACCGAGCAGGCGATTCGGTGCGGCCAGTTGATCAAGCGGTGCGGGGGTCGGTGCAAGTGCCATGGTGGTCCGGTGGGAACCGGATGGGAGAGACTTGCCGACATGATGAGAGCCGTTGATCAACCTACACGTGGCGAAGCAGGCGATTGCTTCAATAGGATTGGACTCGGTCTTCGGAAAAGATCGAGAAGGGGTATTTTGGTAATTTTACCAAATACCGCCTTGGTGACCTAATGACAACCCGCAGCGCAAGACGGAGCGAGGTGAAGTGGATTAGGTCAAGAGAAGTGAAGACGACGCCTTAAAATGCGTACGTGTGTGTTCCGTTGATGTTAGGCCTTAACGGAAGCCCATTAGGTTTAATCTTCTAGAAGCTCCAATTCTAAAAGGGTTTTAGGGTTGGTGGCTGCCTTATAAAAGGATAGGGAGATGGGTCATCTTGGGAGCCTGAGCAGAGCCCATGGCGGCGGTGAGGTGGGCCTTCGTAAGCCGGAGCCTGTGTGCGGCCTTCTGTTCTCCCGCAAAAACTAGCGGCAGCTTGCAGAGTGATGGAGAGACAAAAAGTAGGGGCCGGCCGCTGTAGTTGATCGCAGTTTTTCCTCTCTTGTGTGTGAGTGAATTGATGTTGGCGGCAGCTGTTGCTTTTACTTGTCCCATCGGTTTGTGAATCTCAAATCGTTTTAGTGTGTTAGTCCTGGTTGTTCACTGTTTTGAGATCTTTTTATTTGACTGCCAAGCAATGATGCGAGTGATGCTTTAACTCCCGGTGTTTCTTTGTGTCGATTATTTTATTATTGCGATCCTTTGTGCTTGCTTAAGCTCGATGTCTTGTGGTTGTTGCGGCCACAGTATTGGTGATGTTTGATTTATTTATTTGCCTTGGCTGCTGTTCCTTGTACATGCTTGTCGGCTCTGTATGTTTGATTGAGGCACAAGGCATGCGGTTTATTCTGACACACGACACGTGTGTGATGTTTCTCTGTGCGTGTCTAGTTGGTTTGATGTTGGAATTCTGTATATGCGTATTTGTGCTCAAGAGAAAATAAGAGCCCTTGTAGGAGCTTGTAGTGTCATCGGCGGTGAGCATGCTCGCTTACGTAGTCGAGAAATCAAGGTCCGCAGCGGTTCTTTGTTTTTTTTTATTAGCTTGGTGCCATCTTGATTATTTGAATCTCTGTTTCTTTGTGGGTGTGCGTGCGGTCTTGAGATGTTTGTAGTCTTGAGCTTTGGGGTTTGATCAGATTCAACACAGGTCATCCGCTGTGCCTGTATACAGATCTTTATAGCCTTTTCAACTATTGGAGTGAAAGTAGTGTTGAGTTTGATCGAGGAGAAAAATAGAGAAAGCGTCTATTCACCCCCCCCTCCCCTCTAGTCGCCTTTCCGGTCCTACAAACTTAATGATGTCGTTGAGGATTATTTTGGCCACTTGGATAATAGTGAAAGGGTTCTTGAGTGGAAAGAAATGTGCATATTTTGTAAATCTTTCCACCACCACTAAAATAGCATTGTATCCCTTTGACTTTGGTAAACCTTCAACAAAGTCCATGGTCAAATCATGCCATGCTCCATCTAGTATGGGTAAAGGACATAGCAATCCTGATAATTTACAGTTTTCATGTTTTGCCTGCTGGCATATTACACATTGCTTCAAAAAAATTTCCACATCTTGTTTCAGCCCTGCCCAACTGAAAAGTTTTTTTTAACTCTTTGATATGTGGCTTGAATACCTGAATGCCCTCCAATTGGGGAAGTATGGAAGGCTTGTATCAATTTTGTTTGTAGGCCTGCATTGGATCCCACCCAAATCCTGCCTTAATGCCTGACAGTGCCTTCTTTGAGAGAGTATCCCTTATGCATTTGTTTTAGTGACTACCAGTTGTAACAACAACTCCTAAGCCTGTACATCAACCTTATAAGAATTGATTACTTCTTGTATCCATACTGGTTGTGCCATTGAAATTGTTTGGATGTGATACAAATGCCCTACCCTTGACAGATCATCTGCCACTTTGTTGTTTTCTCCTTTTTGGTATTGAAATTTATACTACAACCCAATCAGTTTAGTCATTGCCTTTTTCTGCAATTTTGAATGCAAGATTTGATCCTCCAGATTACATAGGCTTTTATGATCTATTTTAATGACAAATGGACCCCTTTTGTGAGTATTGTCTCCATTTTTCTACTGTCATCATAATTGCCATAAACTCCTTCTCATAAATGGATAGTTTCTGGTTATTAATTCCCAATGCCTTGCTGTAAAAGCCACTGGATGACCCTTTTTGGCTAAGCACTGTTCCAAATACCAGTATCATATGCATCAGTTTCTATGGTGAATGACTGATGGAAATCTAGAAATGCAAGTACTGGGGTGTGGCTCATGGCCTCTTTCAACTGATCAAATGATCTTTGAGTTTCCTCATTCCACTAAAATCCTTTTTTATGCAGCAAAACTGTTAAGGGCTTGGCAAGTATTCCATAATGGCTAACAAATTTTCTATAATATCCAGTTAGTCCTAGGAATCCCTTGAGCTCAGTGACATTGTTAGGTACAGGCCACTATATCATCACCTGAGTTTTAGCATCATCAGTAGCAACCCCTTTTTCAGAAATAATGTGTCCCAAGTACTCTAACTTCCTTTGAGCAAAATTGCACTTGGTTCTCTTAGCTACTAACTGGTGTTGCCTCAATGTCTCCAACACTATACTTAGTTGTTTGAGATGATCTTCCATATCTTTAATATATACTACTATACTAGAATATCATCCATGAAGACAAGAATGCATTTCCTCATGTAAGGTGCAAAAATAGAGTTCATGAGGCACTAGAAGGTCGCAGGAGCATTTGTCAAACCAAAGGGCATTACCCTAAATTGGAATCGATCATGATGGGTTTTAAAGGCAATCTTGTGCTCATCCTGTTCTACCATTCGAATATGATGATCCAGACTTCAAATCCAGTTTTGAGAAGAAGCTAGTGCCAGCTAATTCATCTAACAATTCATCTACAATTGGCATAGGAAATTTACTCTTTACAGTCACTGAGTTCAACTTCCTGTAATCTACACAAAATCTTCAAGTGACATCCTTTTTCCTTACCAGCAAAACTGGAGATGCAAATAGACTGAGGCTTGGAGTCATAATACCAGCCTGAATCATCTCAGT
Source organism: Phyllostachys edulis (assembly GCA_036346405.1). Taxonomy (NCBI): domain Eukaryota; kingdom Viridiplantae; phylum Streptophyta; class Magnoliopsida; order Poales; family Poaceae; genus Phyllostachys; species Phyllostachys edulis. The sequence goes on along the minus strand of CM070560.1, from coordinate 7,169,252 downwards.
TACCCGTCGTTCAATCTCATCCTTTTGCAATGGGGAATACCTATAGGGTCTGGAGTTGACTAGAGCAGTCTCTGGTAGTAAGGTGATGGCATGATCAAACACCCTATGAGGTGGCAGCCTCTTTGGGTCTTGAAATACATTCTCATATTTGTGCAGCACAACTTGAATTGGTTCTGGAATTTCTTCCATAACTGGTTTATGTGCCTTTTCCAACACCACAGTAGCCCAAATCTTATTTCCCTTATGCCACTTCTCCACTTTCTCAATTGAGATCTCCTACAGTTCTACTGTGTTTCCTGCATTGAGGATACCTTGTAATCTAACTATTCTTCCTTTGTGTTCAAACTCTATCCATTTTTCTAGCCAATGGCATTTCATCATTCCACACTTTTCTAACCAGTCAGCTCCTAATATGGCATTATACCCTCCTAAATTCAGAATTTTCATGTCATGCTGAAAGGTACGACCCTGAACCCACCAACTCATTCCCATCATTACTTTGTCATAATATATTACTTCCCCATTAGCCACCTTGACTGCCATAGTGTTAACCATCAGTGGTTTTCCCTTAATCCTCTCCACTAGTTCTGTATTTACAAAACTGTGAGAACTTCCAGAGTCAATTAACATCAACACTATTTGATTGCCCACCAATGCTCTTACTCTTATAGTGGTTGGATGTTCTGAACCAGAAATAGCATTCACTGATATATGCATTTCTTCCTCCTCTTCCTCCTCTTCATCTGCTACTACTGCATCTAGCATTTCATCAGATAAAATCTCTTGCACTCGGATTGCCATGAGTTGCCCTTGAGTTGTTTTTGGGCACTTGTGTGTTGGTGAATATTTGTCTCCACACTTAAAACACAATCCATTGGCCCTCCTATATTCTTTCATTTGCTTGGCCTTCCACAGTTCCCCTTTGTCATATTTTAGATTCTGGCCTAATTCCTCTCCCTTATACCCTCCTTTATTCTTCCCCAAGCTTGAGCCATACCCATTACTCCGACCCTTATGCATATACTTTCTGGTCCTCTCCATTACACCTTCCTGCACACAGGCAAGAGTACACTACTACAAAAAGGCTGTACTAGACGTCTCATCACAGACAGTTGACCAAAACCATCTGTATTACATACAATCATAGACGGTTTTGGTTTAGAGGCCGTCTGTGTTACCGGTTGCGCTAAAAACCGTCTGTGAAGAGGTAATATCACAGACGGTTCATAATGAAAACCGTCTGTGAAGTATCACAGACGGTTCTTAACAATAACCATATGTGATAATTCTACATATCACAGACGGTTTTCAACAAACAACCGTCTGTGAAACCTCACAAACGGTTCTTAACAATAACCGTCTGTGATATTACTACATATCATAGACGGTTTGTTGTTATAACCGCCTGTCATAATTGCAGACTTCACAGATAGTTTTTAATTATAACCGTCTATGATAATATAGCTACAGCTCTCCGTTGAAGCCCGATGGGTTTCTTCGTCGCCGATGCATCTCTTCATCGCATCAATGCCGCTTCGGCTCCCTGATGCGTCTCTTCGTCTCACGCTCCGAATTTATTCCTTGTTTTATAAAAAAGATCATCCGCAATCGAAGATGATCATCCCCACATATAACTCTACTACTTCTAAAAAAGCAGAAATGGCTGCCTCTTCTATTTCATTGTGACCGGCATTGATGGCCTACCTGGCCGTACTGTACGAGCACATCTCCGGCTGTACGTTGGTGGATGCTGTGGAAGAACACTGTTTCAACAGTGTCTCCACTCCTCTGTCTGAGGATTTGCCGGAGTAGGTGACAGCCACCTTCCGCCATCTTGACATCCTCCTCCGCCGTGTCTTCTGGGTGATCTCCCACTTTCGGCGAGTTTACCGCGTCATCGACGTGGTCCTCCACAATGACATTGCACGTCTCTAAGAGGCTTGCCGTCACTTGTACTACTTAATCGAGGCGGCGGGCGACCGAGTAGACCAGGCCGAGACCCCTCAAGCAAGGGAATAGAGCCTATGGGCTCAGTTCTTCTTGATTCAACAGTCCAAGGGTCTTTGGGAGACACTCAAACGAGCGCATCAGCAGGTGGATGCATTTCAGGCTTCGTTCGATCACGAACCGTCCGACGCCACCGCCTACAAAGTTTTAAAGACGGAGATAGCAGCCTACCTCCGCCACTAGAAAAACTTTGTTTATTTATAGGTTTCTACTTTTTTTTTAATCTTTGTAAGAAGCGACTAGTCACGCTGTTTGGCCATATAAAAATTCCAAAATAAAAAAATCTAGTCTGGAGGTGAAGTTACTATATTAATTACATGTTGAATTATTATTATTATTATTATTATTATTATTATTATTATTATATATATATATATATATATATATATATATATATATATATATATATATGTATGTATGTATGTATGTATGTATGTATGTATGTATGTATGTATCATATATAGTTAAAGCAAATTTTTAGCAGTTTTTAAATGACAGAATTGACATATAAACATGTAATTTCTTCATATCATGTAAGTGTATATACATGATAATATGCTCAAAACATAGAACTTGAGAACAACCATATCACAGACGGTTCCATAATAGAACAGTCTGTGATATGTCTCATATCACAGACGATTCTATTATGGAACTGTCAGTGATAGAACCGTCAGTGATATGTCTCATATCATGGATGGTTCTATTATGGAACCGTCTGTGATATAGAACATATCACGGACGGTTCTATTATAGAACCATCTATGATAACTATCACTGACGGTTCCATAATAAAATCATCTGTGATAAGTCTCTTTATTAGTAGGAGCTCGGTCGCTAGGGTTTGCGCCTGCCCTAACTCGTCACTCCCCTGCGTACTTACTCTCATCCGTTTCCTTCCCCACCTCGACGCCGCTGCCCGACCCCGTCGCCGACGCCGCTCTTCTTCCCGTCGTCGCCGACACCACTCTGCACCGCACAAGACACTCATACGATAGGAGTGTCTTATGCAGTGTCAGGGTCGTGCCACAACTACGGTGACGCCGCCACCCAATCCACTAGGCTTGGCCCCGCGTGTCGCCTACGCCGCCACCTGCACCTACTGCTTGCCCGCGTCCATGGCTTGGTTCTCGGTCTTGGCCGCTACCGCTTGACCTCTGCGCTCGGGCCCCGCCCCCGGCTTTGCTTTCCCCATCCTCCTCTATTCTCCTCTCTGTTAGCTTAATGTCTTTTGTTGAGTTTGATTTTTATGCTTGAGCCTTAAGTTGTGTCCTGATGTTTTTGTGATTTATGTAAGGTGAAGGAGATGGATGAGGGTTGTGCTGGTGGTGGGGTCACCGCCGTGGTTGCACTGTACTAAGGTATCACCCTCTCTTACTCCCTCTCTGTCTCTACCCCTGCTCTGTGATGAAAATGGCTAGTACTCTGTGATGGATGCCGAGAGCTACTACTAGTGTGGTGGGTTCGGACACCTTTGGTCTTGATGTCTTGCTGTTGAACTGCTCAATGATGTTAATAGTCTTATGCTGAAATTGAATTGATAATTGGTTCATATTAATAGTCCCCTTGCTTTGTGATGTAATGATGTTAATAGTTTTATCTTTGAAATTGAATTGATAATTAGTTCATATTAATAGTCCCTTGCTCTGTGATGTAAACCGAGGGCTATTGGTGTATGTGCATTCTGTGCATCTTGCTTAGTTCATCTTTGTGGGTTGATTGACAAAAATGAATGGGGCAAAGTTGTGGGTTTGGTTAATGCTCTCTCATGGATACTGAGGGTTATTGATGTCGGTTCTTTGTGCTTGGTTGGCTTACATGGGATGTGGTTTGGATGGGGCTTGGCTGCAATTAACTTTTCAGATTTGTAAAGGTTAGGCTAATTTGTAAAGCTGCAATCAACATACAAATTATTTATTAATTGGTGTATATTCTATTCGAAAACAAGAAAAAAATGAGTCAAAAACTACTACAACACCTCTTTACATCTCTCGCCATTCATTTCACCTTTATCGTATGGTAAGTGTTCATCTTTGGTCAAGTTCTCCTCCCTTGCATCTCAGTGCGTATCGTCCTACCATTCTATTCCTAAACTCTTCTCTATAAAGTCTCCAAGCGTTGGTATTTTTGTGCCTTTTAAAACGGCTTATATATATATATATATATATATATATATATATATATATATATATATATATATATATATATATATATATATATATATATATATATATATATATTGTTTGTAGTCCCCAACCACTTTCGAGAGGTCGTGAGGAGGATGAGGCAGCGACCACGGACAACCTCATTGAGCCTGCAAGTACAAGAAGCATGGCTGCCAGGAGAGCGCGTGGACATAAAATTACCTAGATGTCGTCGATAGGTAATTGGACTTGACATCAGGGAATGGTTGCTAATACTAGAAGCCACTTCCGGTTGAGTGCGTGGGTACTCCGATCGAAGTTGTAACGTCCCATGTTTTCTGAGTTTTCAAAAGCAAAAATAACCAATTGGTTTTGTTGAATTGCTCAAGCTTAACTTGGAGATTTCGGAAATTTGTCGTGCTTTAATATGAACCAATCCAACTTCAGCTGATTCGAGTTTGGTTTCTCTGGAGTTGTTGAAGCTCTCTGGTGTCGTTTTCCCCTTCTTTATATTAATAGTCCCCTTGCTTTGTGATGTAATGATGTTAATAGTTTTATGCTGAAATTGAATTGATAATTAGTTCATATTAATAGTCTCCTTGCTCTGTGATGTAAACTGAGGGCTATTGGTGTATGTGCATTCTGTGCATCTTGCTTAGTTCATGCTGTGGGTTCAGATTAACAAAAATGAATGGGGCAAAGTTGTGGGTTTGGTTAATGCTCTCTCATGGATACTGAGGGTTATTGATGTCGGTTCTTTGTGCTTGGTTGGCTTACATGGGATGTGGTTTGGATGGGGCTTGGCTGCAATTAACTTTTCAGATTTGTAAAGGTTAGGCTAATTTGTAAAGCTGCAATCAACATACAAATTATTTATTAATTGGTGTGTATTCTATTCGAAAACAAGAAAAAATGAGTCAAAAACTACTACAACACCTCTTTACTGTCTCTCGCCATTCATTTCACCTTTATCGTATGTAAGTGTTCATCTTTGGTCAAGTTCTCCTCCCTTGCATCTCGTGCACGATATCGTCCTACCATTCTATTCCTAAACTCTTCTCTATAAAGTCTCCAAGCAGTGGTTGTTTGTGCCTTTAAAAACGGCTTCATATATATATATATATATATATTGTTTGTAGTCCCCAACCACTTTCGAGGGGTCGTGAGGAGGATGAGACAGCAGCCACGGGCAACCTCATTGAGCCTGCAAGTACAAGAAGCATGGCTGCCAGGAGAGCGCGTGGACATAAAATTACCTAGATGTCGTCGATAGGTAATTGGACTTGACATCAGGGAATGGTTGCTAATACAAGAAGCCACTTCCCAGTTGGGTACGTAGGTACTCCGACTGGGAAGTTGTAACGTCCCATGTTTTCTGAGTTTTCAAAAGCAAAAATAACTAATTGGTTTTGTTGAATTGCTCAAGCTTAACTTGGAAATTTCGGAAATTTGTCGTGCTTTAATATGAACCAATCCAACTTCAGCTGATTCGAGTTTGGTTTCTCTGGAGTTGTTGAAGCTCTCTGGTGTCGTTTTCCCCTTCTCTATTTATTCCATTCTCCCTGTGCGGCTCAGCTACGCGTCTCCTTCGTCGCAGATCGTCCGATCTATGTTGGACGGCCCGATCTTGTTGGCGTGTTCAACCAGTCCGAACGTCCAATCCTTTTTAAACCGCTCGATCAAAATCGGACGGCCCCGCTTCGCTGTGTTTCTCTTGTTTGGATCTCCCTCTCAGTCTAGACCTCCCTTTTGGTTTAGACATCCCTCTCGTTGGACCTCCCTCTTAGTCCAAGACCTCCGGGTGGTCCTGGAAACTTGCCACGACCAACCTCTTGGTCTTTTTGCAAAGACCACCCCTTGGGCCGTGACCACCCCTTTGGGCCGTGACCTCCCTGTGTGCCGCGACCACCCCTTGGGCCACGACCACCCCTTTCAGCCGTGACCACCACTTGGGCCGCGACCTCCACTTTGAGCCGCGACCTCCCTATGTGCCGCGACCACCCCTTGGGTCACGACCTCCTCCTTGGTCTCGACCTCCCCTTTGGTTGGACCACCTTTTCAAATTTTGACCAGCCCCACTTGCCAGCCCTGCTCGTCTTCTCCTTCCTCCCGTTGCGTCGCTGCTGACGCAGAGGTCCTTGCACATTAAATGCTGCTGCTCTTTGCAGTACCCGCTTCCCCCTCTTGTCTCCTCCCCGACCTGCTCCCATCTTCTCCTTCACCTACCCTTGAACACGTGTGTCTTTGAGTCTCTCAGCTGCTCTTCCTGTTTTCCTTGGCTATAAAAGCCTGAGCAGTCCTCTTTCATCTTTTTTTTCTCTCACCCAGCTCTCAACTCTTTCTTGCTCTCACCTAGTTTCTGTGCTTGGAGTTTTCGCCAAGGAGTTCGCTGGAGCCCTCCTCGTTGCCAAGGAGCCCACTGGAGCTTGCACCATCTTCGACCTCCTCGCCACCGCAGGATTCACCGGAGCCCCTGCGCCATTCGCCGTCCTCCTCCCATCTTTTCTCTCTGTGTGTGTGTGTCCGAGTGAGTTTCTCCGTGCATTGTTCTCTTTTGCTCTCACGACCACGTTGCGTGTTGTGTCTCTTTTTAGAATCACGTTGTGTAGTTGTGTCTCTTATACGACCACATTGAGTAGTCGTATCCTCCTGTGGACCTCCTCCTCAAGACCTCCTCCCGGGAGTTCGTTTCTGTTTTAGTGTTTTTCTTTTGGTTCTTATTTGGTAGTGTTGGTTTTTATTTGAATTCGTTGTATTTATTTAGCTCTTTTCGCTCGTGTAGATTCCGGATTCACTGAAGTGTTCATGGACTCGGCGACCTCTATCGAAGAACCTCAGCTCTACATCGAAGGCAAGTCGTAGACCTTTGATCATGTTGAACCTAGTTTGCAAAAAGTATATTGTTTTATATCAACATGCATGGCTATTTGTATAAAAATGGTTTGAGAATTAGCTAAACACCTACTTGGTAGTATGACCCCTTGGATAATTGTGTTTGACATGTTGTCATGTACCTTTGGACCACCATAGGTTGGGTATCTTAGTTGGACCTCTTTATTGTGATAACCAACATAGGTGCGTATATTGCTTAGACCTGCTTAGTTATGCGCTGTCTATCAATCACTTGTCTCGAAGATGTTAAACTTGACTAAGTGAATATGGAATTGTGGCACGTATTGTCTTGGCATGTGTTGTCTTGGCAAGCATTGCTCTGGCCTGCGTGGCCGCTAATAAAATTTGTGGTGCCATGACTAAGGTGGTCATTGGCTGGGTTGAACCTAAAATGTTTTGCTTGAGCGAGTGATCGTGCAGTAAAGGGGGTGCAGAAAGCACATTGGGATGAGGAGGTCTCGCTCGAGCACCCACTAAGGACTTAATCTTGTAAGCGTTCGATCCGGGCCATACCGTGCAACCACATGTCCAGGATGGTGTGGACCTGGTCGACTAATTAGCAAATGTTTTGGTTTGGTTCTATCATGGTGGCGTGATCTCCGAGTTACCAGATGGAATCACATAGCACAAGAGGGGGTTCAGAATGGCGAAACCTTAGCGGGCAGAACTAAGTCAAAACGGAGCTTTGTAAAGGCCTTGTCATGTGCTCTAGACTGCTTACCTACGGTAGTGAGCGGTGGTATTGATGGATGCCCAACAAACTAGAGAACTCGTGTCTTGTGGGTAAAGCCGTACAACCTCTGCAGAGTGTAAACCTATTCGAAGAGCTGTGTCCCTGGTTATGGACATGCCTGGTGATTTCACGCAAGGGGTAGACTTTCTCAAAACTTGTTGGAGTGGTCTAGCTCACGACTAGGGTGGTCGTGAGTGGTCTGGGCAGTGGCTAGGGTGGTCATGAGTTGTTTCAAAAAGAACTTGTTTACTTATGTATTAACCTTTCAACTTGAGCCTTGCAATATATTTACTGTATTTCTATTCAATAATGCTTTCTGCAAAGTAACCATAAAGCTGTCCTTGTTGAGCTTTGCATGAATATTATTTGTATACATTTCCCTACGGCTTGCTGAGTACATTCAAAGTACTCATGGCTTGTGCCCTCTGGTTGATCAGCAGTTGAAGAAGACCTCCCAGGGTGCTCCGACCTCTTTGAAGAGGAGGTCTTTGAAGACCCTGCGTGCTAGGACGTTCTCCACTCGATTGCCTGTGGGTATGTCGAGTGGCCTCCACGTGTTTTGTTTTCTTGCTACGACCTCTCTCTTGTTGTTAGCCCTGCGTGGCAAGACCTCTGTAAAAAACTTGGCCATAAGGTTTTTTGTTGTTATTATTATTAATTTGTCTGCTTCATCTTTAGTTTGTTGTATGGTTGTGATGACATCGTTGTTGATCTTTCGCAGAGACGACCACCGATCATGGATGGTCCAAAGTGAGCACAGAGGGTCTCGGGGTGCTACCCGTGGCGCGACACGGATGGTATCAGAGCCATATTGGCTGTAGGACGTAACCCTAGTTAGCATGGTCATCTTAGTCAAGAGTTCAAAACTTATTTTATAAAGCAAATCAACAGTGTAACATGAGTACCTATTCTTTTCTCATCATATTCTATTCTGTTCTCATCTTATCCTAGTCTCTTCTCACCTCATTCTTATATTCTTGCCCTTTATCCCCTCTTAAACTTTGTTTTCAAATTCAAATTGATCTCTCTCATCTTCGTGATCTCAATAGGATCGAGCTTTGCTTTAATTTGACCACCCAGATAAGTTAGGTTAGAAGTGCTTTAGTAGAGTTGCCTCCTCGGTTTAGTACCGTTTAGACCTCCTGGTTGCATTTTGTTGCCTCTTTTAGCTCTCCAGCTATTTGCTTTTTGGGTTTAACCGACCTCCCCAGTTAGGTTGTTCCATTTTTCTCCCTTGATCTTGCTCACCTCTATGCTTTCCCTCTTACCTAGTGTGCTTTCTTTTCTCATCTATTAAGCTTGCGAGGGTTTGTGCAGATGGTCCAGATCAGCAACTCGGCAAGCCAAGATGAGCCAGTAGATCCCTTTGTCCATCCACCACCCCCTCCTCCGGTAGCTCCCTCCGATCAGGGCTTGGGGCAGTTCATGACAGCTCAGACTCAGCTGATGAATTATATGATGCAAAACATGAGCCAAATGATGAATCAACAGAATAAGACCTCTGCTGCTCTTCTTGCAATGTTAAACCAGAGCAACCAAGTAGCTGCCATGCCACCACCGCCACCACCAGTTGTCCCTCAATCAAAATTGGTAGAGTTTATGAGGACTCGACCACCCACGTTTTCCAGCTCCTCCGAGCTGTTGGACGCAGATGATTGGTTGCGTTCAACCGAAAAGAAGCTTGCCATCACCCGGTGTGATGACCGTGAGAAGGTCTTGTATGCTACACACCAGTTGGAAGGTCCAGCCGTAGAATGGTGTGAGAGTTATTGTGCTGCCCATGCAGACCACCAGAGTATCACTTGGGCTGAGTTCTCATAAGCTTTCCGCCACTCCCATGTCCCTAATGGGAAGGTGGAAATGAAGAAGAATGAGTTCTGAGAGTTGCGACAAGGGAACATGTATGTGGGTGAGTACCTTAACAAGTTCACCCAACTCTCTAGATATGCTCCAGAGGACGTCTCCACGGATGGTGCATGTCAGAAGCGCTTTACCAGAGGTCTTAACCCTGGCTTGAAGGTCCAAGTCGTTAGTAACGACTATAAAGACTTCCAGCACCTTGTGAACAAGGCTATGCTCATCGAAGAGTCTCATCGGGAGCTCACAGAGTCTTATAAGAGAAAGATGGTGCAGCATGGTGCTCATCAAGGACATCCTTAGAGAGCTAGGACGTTTGTACGACCTCCTACTCGTTTTGTTCCTCCTGTTGCTCCCAAGACCACCTCTGCGACCACCTATCGCCTGGGTACTTACGGTCTTCAAATTTCAAAGATCATCGGCAACGGCTGACCAAGGACCACTAATCCTGCCGCGGGGATCACTTGTTACAACTATCACCAATTGGGGCACTACGCCAGCAATTGTCCCATGAAGCAAGGACCTCCTCAAGTCAAAGTCAACTCAGGACCTTCCCCGGCCAGGACCTCCCTGCCAGGAGCAGGACGAGGAGCTCCTCAGACCTCCTCCGCACCAGCCAAGACCTCCCAGCCTCTTGGGAGAGGTCGTGTGAACCACGTCACGGTGGAGGAAGCCCAGACCACCCAGGACGTCGTGCTAGGTAAGTTCCTAGTACTTTCAGCCCTTGCTACCGTTTTGTTTGATTCTGGAGCTTCCTCGTTTGTTTCTTGGATTTTTGCTGCAAAGCATCAGTTGAAGGTTTCAACTCTTAAGACCTCCTTGTTGGTCCAATCCCCCGGTTCGGAGTTAAGTACGAACCAGGATGTCCTAAGTTGTCGATCATAGAAGGGGTAGAGTTCCTAGCCAACCTGATCATCCTTGAGACCAAGTCCTTAGATGTGATCTTGGGAATGGATTGGCTCGCTAATCACCAAGCCATTTTGGATTGTGGTGGGAGAAGCATCACCTTGACCAGTCCAGCTGGGATTAGAGTAAAGTTTGAAGCCTCCTCGGAGAAGCTTGAAGAAGTAGTGGTATGTAGTGTCAAGGTTGTGTCTTTAGAGGACGTCCCAGTAGTCTGTGAGTTCCCAGACATCTTCCCAGATGAGTTACCTGGAATGCCTCCAGACAGAGACTTGGAGTTCGTCATCAACTTAGTACCTAGAACTGCTCCAATCTCCAAGAGACCTTACCGATTGCCTGTTGATGACCTGGTCGAGTTGAAGAAGCAAATTGAAGAGTTGCAAACTAAAGGTTTTGTCAGACCAAGTTCTTCACCTTGGGGTGCTCCAGTGATCTTTGTTGCAAAAAAGGATGGTACTCAGCGGATGTGTGTGGACTATCGTGCACTCAACGAGGTCACCATCAAGAACAAGTACCCCCTGCCCAGAATCGATGACTTGTTCGACCAGTTGAAAGGAGATGGGGTGTTCTCCAAGATAGACTTAAGGTCATGGTATAATCAATTGAAGATCCGCCAAGAGGACATCCCCAAGACAGCATTCTCAACCTGTTATGGGCTATATGAGTATACAGTCATGTCTTTTGGATTGACCAATGCTCCTGTTTACTTTATGAACTTGATGAATAAAGTGTTCATGGAGTATTTGGATAAGTTCGTCATTGTCTTTATTGACGACATCCTAGTGTACTCTCACAGTAAAGAAGAGCATGAAGACCACCTCCGCTTGGTCTTGAACAAGCTTAGAGACCACCAGCTCTATGCTAAGTTCAACAAGTGTGAGTTTTGAATGAAGGAGGTCACCTTTTTGGGACACATCTTGTCGGCCGAAGGAGTCGCCATCAACTCTAGCAAGGTCCAGGACGTGCTCAATTGAGAGTCACCCAAGTTAGTGCCTCAGCTCAGAAGCTTCGTTGGGATGGCTGGTTATTACTGAAGGTTTATAGAAGGGTTATCCAAAGTAGCAAGACCTCTCACCCAGTTGCTAAAGAAGGAAAAGAAGTACTCTTGGACGTCAGCTTGTGAACAAAGCTTCTAAGAGCTAAAGAAGCGATTGACCACTGCTCCAGTACTGATCTTGCCGGATATCCAAAAAGACTTTGAGGTTTACTACGATGCCTCCCGACAAGGTCTCGGATGTGTCCTAATGCAAGAGAGGAAGGTGGTAGCCTACGCCTCTCGTCAATTAAACCCTCATGAGGTCAATTACCCCACTCGTGACCTAGAATTGGCTGCCATGGTGCATGCTTTGAAGATTTGGCGCCACTACCTCATTGGTAATCGATGTGAGGTCTACACTGACCATAAGAGTTTAAAGTACATCTTTACTCAAGCTGATCTTAATATGAGGCAAAGGAGATGGTTGGAGTTGATCAAAGACTACAACTTGGGAATTCATTACCATCCAGGGAAGGCTAATGTGGTAGCCGATGCTCTAAGTAGGAAGGTCTACTTCAGTACTTTGATGATCAAGGAAAGTCAGCCAGCATTGCATGAAGAATTTCAGAAGCTCAAACTAGAATTAGTTGAAGAAGGTTACCTACCTGCTTTGCAATTGCAACCAACCCTCCAAGACCAAATTTGAAGAGCTCAAAGAGAGGATGCAGACTTCCTAGAGATCAAAAGGAACATGAGGAAGGGTGTATTCTCAAGATTTTCTGGAGATGAGTAAGGAACTATTTGGTTTGATAAGCGCATTTGTGTACCAGACCAGGGAGAACTCAAGCATCTGATACTCAAAGAAGCTCATGAGACCTTGTACTCCATCCACCCCGGGAGCACCAAGATGTACCAAGACCTCAAGGAAATGTACTGGTGGCCTAGAACGAAGCGTGAAATCGTTGAGTATGTAGCCCAGTATGATACTTGTCGACGAGTTAAAGCCGAGCATCAAAGACCTACTGGACTCCTATAACCTCTGAGCATACCCGAATGGAAATGGAAAGAGGTCGACATGGACTTTATCACCGGTCTACCAAGAATCCAAGCCAAATACGATTCTATTTAGACAATTATAGATCGTTTGACGAAGGTTGCACACTTCATCCTGGTTAAGACCACATACTCAGGAGGTAGACTTGCAGAGCTGTACATGGCCAAGATAGTATGTCAACATGGAGTACCCAAGAAGATTGTGTCGAATTGAGGATCTCAATTCACCTCTAGGTTTTGGCAAAAGCTGCACAGTGCATTGGGTACAAATTTGAATTTCAGTACAGCCTACCACCCTCAGACAGATGGGCAAACGGAAAGAGTGAATCAGATCCTAAAGGACATGTTGAGAGCCTGCACTTTAGAGAACCAGGCCAACTGGGATAAAATGCTTTCGTATGCAGAATTTTCATATAACAACAGCTTTCAAGCAAGTTTGCAAATGTTCCCGTTTGAAGCCCTTTATGAGAGAAAGTGCAGGACACCCTTGTACTGGACTGAAACAGGAGAAAGGCAAGTGCTTGGACCTAATATCTTGAAATAAGCCGAAGATCAAGTCAAGACCATCCGAGAAAAGCTCAAAACAGCGCAGTCCAGGCAAAAAAGCTATGCGGATAACCGTCGCCGAGAGTTAGCTTTTGCTCTAGGAGATCATGTGTATCTAAAGGTCTCACCTCTCAAGGGAATGCGACGCTTCAAAGTAAGTGGGAAGTTTGCACCTCGATACATTGGGCCTTTCCCAATCTTAGATAGAACGGGAGAAGTGGCTCATCAATTGGATCTCCCGCCCCAGTTGTCGGACGTGCATGACGTCTTCCACGTGTCGCAATTGAGGAAATGTCTGTGTGTGCCAGAGGAGTAGATGCTGGTAGAAGCCATGGACCTCCAGCAAGACCTCACCTACAAGAAGCAACCCATCAAGATCTTGGAAGTGTCCGAGCGTGTTACAAGAAGCAAGGTCCCCCATTTCTGCAAGATCCAGTGGAGCAATCACACTAAAGAGGAAGCTACCTGGGAGCGTGAAGAGGACTTGAAGGCAGAGTTCCCGCCTATTCTCTAGCTAGCCCGAATCTCGGGGTCGAGATTCCCTTTAAGGGGGGCAGGTTTGTAACATCCCAAGTTTTCTGAGTTTTTGAGTTAATTTTCAAAAGCAAAAATAACAAATTGGTTTTATTGAATTGCTCAAGCTTAACTTGGAGATTTTGGAAATTTGTCGTGCTTTAATATGAACTAATCCAACTTCAACTAATTCGAGTTCGATTTCTCTGGAGTTGCTGAAGCTCTCTGGTGTTGTTTTCCTCTTCTCTATTTGTTCCATTCTCCCCGCGCGGCTCAACTCCGTGCCTCCTTCGTCACGGATCGTCCGATCTGTGTTGGATGGCCCGATCTTGTTGGCGCGTTCAACCGGTCCGAACGTCCAATCCTTTTTGAATCGCTCGATCAAAATCGGACGGCCCAGCTTTGCTGTGTTTCTCTTGTTTGGATCTCCCTCTCAGTCTAGACCTCCCTTTTGGTTTAGACCTCCCTCTCGTTGGACCTCCATCTTAGTCCAAGACCTCCAGGTGGTCCTGGAGACTTGCCACGACCACCCTCTTGGTCTTTTTGCAAAGACCACCGCTTGGGCCGTGACCACCCCTTTGGGCCGTGACCTCCCCGTGTGCCGCGACCACCCCTTGGGCCACGACCACTCCTTTGGGCCGCAACCTCCCCGTGTGCCACGACCACCCCTTGGGCCGCGACCTCCCCTTTGAGCCGCGACCTCCCCGTGTGCCGCGACCACCCTTTGGGTCACGACCTCCTCCTTGGTCTCGACCTCCCCTTTGGTTGGACCACCTTTTCAAATTTTGACCAGCCCCACTTGCCGCTCGTCTTCTCCTTCCTCCCGTTCGTTGGCACGACGCAAAGGTCCTTAAGATTAAATATTGTTGTGTCGCATTAAATGTCACGCTCTCTTGCAAGCACTCCCCCTCTTGTCTCTTCCCCGACCTGCTCCCATCTTCTCCTTCACCTACCCTTGAACACGTGTGTCTTTGAGTCTCTCAGCTGCTCTTCTATTTTCCCCGGCTATAAAAACCCGAGCAGTCCTCTTTCATCTTTTTTTCTCTCACCCAGCTCTCAACTCTTTCTTGCTCTCATCCAGTTTCCGTGCTTGGAGTTTTCGCCAAGGAGTTCGTTGGAGCCCTCCTTGTTGCCTAGGAGCCCACTGGAGCTTGTGTCGTCTTCGACCTCCTCGCCGCCGCAGGATTCACTGGAGCTCCTGCGCCGTTCGTCGTCCTCCTCCCATCTTTTCTCTCTCTATGTGTGTGTCCGGGTGAGTTCCTCCGTGCATTTTCTCTTTTGCTCTCACGACCACGTTGTGTGGTTGTGTCTCTTTTTACAACCACATTGCATAGTTGTGTCCCTTACACGACCACGTTGAGTAGTCGTATCCTCCTGTGGACCTCCTCCTCAAGACCTCCTCCTGTGGACCTCCTTCTCAGGACCTCCTCCCAGGAGTCCGTTTCTGTTTCAGTGTTTTTCTTTTGGTTCTTATTTGGTAGTGTTGGTTTTTATTTGAATTCATTGTATTTATTTAGCTCTTTTCGCTCGTATAGATTCTGGATTCACTAAAGAGTTCATGGACTCGGCGACCTCTACCAAAGAACCTCAGCTCTACATCGAAGGCAAGTCATAGACCTTTGATCATGTTGAACCTAGTTTGCAAAAAGTATATTGTTTTATATCAACATGCATAGCTATTTGTATAAAAATCGTGCAGTAAAGGGGGTGCAGGAAGCACATTGGGATGAGGAGGTCTCGCCTGAGCACCCACTAAGGACTTAACCTTGCAAGCGTTCGATCCGGGCTATACCGTGTAACCACATGTCCAGGATGGGGTGGACCTCGTCGACTAATTAGCAGATGTTTTGGTTTGGTTCTGTCATGGTGGCGTGATCTCCGAGTTACCGGATGGAATCACATGGCGCAAGGGGGTCCAGAATGGCGAAACCTTAGCGGGCAGAACCAAGTCAAAACGAAGCATTGTAAAGGCCTTGTCACGTGCTCTAGACCGCTTACCTACGGTAGTGAGCTGTGGTATCGACGGATGCCAAACAAACTAGAGAACTCGTGTTTTGTGGGTAAAGCCGTACAACCTCTGCAGAGTGTAAATCTATTCGAATAGCCATGTCCCCGGTTATGGATATGCCTGGTGATTTCACGCAAGAAGTAGACTTTCTCAAAACTTGTTGGAGTGGTCTAGCTCACTACCAGGGTGGTCGTGAGTGGTCTGGGCAGTGGCCAGGGTGGTCACGAGTTGTTTCAAAAAGAACTTGTTTACTTATGTATTAATCTTTCAACTTGAGCCTTGCAATATATTTACTGTATTTCCATTCAATAATGCTTTCTACAAGGTAACCATAAAGCTGTCCTTGTTGAGCTTTGCATGAATATTATTTGCATATATTTCCCTACGGCTTACTGAGTATATTCAAAGTACTCATGGCTTATGCCCTCTGGTTGATCAGCAGCTGAAGAAGACCTCCTAGGGTGCTCTGACCTCTTTGAAGAGGAGGTCTTTGAAGAGCATGCATGCTAGGATGTCCTCCACTCGATTGCCTGTGGGCATGTTGAGTGGCCTCCACGTGTTTTGTTTCCCGTTGCGACCTCTCTCTTGTTGTTAGCCCTGCGTGGCAAGACCTTTGTAAAACGCTTGGCCATAAGGTCTTTTGTTGTTATTATTGTTAATTTGTCTGCTTCATCTTTAGTTTGTTGTATGGTTGTGATGACATCGTTGTTGATCACTGTGCGGACCAGCCACTGATCATGGGATTGGTCCAGTGAGCACAGAGGGTCTCGGGGTGCAACCCGGGGCGTGACAGAAGTGGCTTCATGTATCATCTTGTATATCCACGCGCTCTCCTGATTGCTATGTTTCTTGAACTTGCAGGCTCGATGAGGTTGCCCGTGGCTGCTGTCTTATCCTGCTCACGACCTCTCGAAAGTGACTGGGGACTACGAACAATAATATATATATATATATGTATATATATATATATATATATATATATATGAAGCCGATTTTAAAGGCACAAGCAGCTACTGCTTGGAGGTTTTATAGAGAATATATATCATAGATGGTTCTAAACACGAACCATCTGTGATAGTCAGATATCACAGACGGTTCTAAACACGAACCATCTGTGATAGTCAGATATTACAGACGGTTCTGAGTTAATAACCGTCTGTGATAGCATGCATCACAGACGGTTCGAAAACCATCTGTGATGACCTCATGTCATCATTGACCCATAAACTCAGCCGGCTCCAGAAACCGTCTGTGATGACGTTTATGAACCGTCTGTGAAGACCTTTTCTATAATAGTGGTAGTAGCCATCGATATTGTAGTAGGCATATGTATTTCCACAACAGCCCTTAATTCTTCTTTCAGCCCCAGTACAAGCCTTGTCACCAGCATCAAGCCTCCAATGTTGTGATCAAACAATCTGATATGATATACTAGGGCATCAAACCTCTTTTTGTAATCTTCTATTGTATTGGTCTGTTTTAGGAGCAATAAGTCCCTGATTCTGTTCCTTTGTGTGTGTTCCCTCTAACTTTGATATCACCGCTTCTCTGAACTGCTCCCAATCATGCCACCCATGGTTTACTTTGTACGTATGGTACCAATGTGCAGCACTATCCTTCATATACATAGTTGCTGCTACCACTTTAAACCCATCAGGAATCATATACATTGCAAAGAAGGTTTGACACTTATCCACCCAGATTCTCACATCAGTTCCATCGAACTTTGGAAAATATATTTTAGGCATCCAATTTCTTCTTCCTTGATCCTGATTTCCTCTGCTAGGCTCTTTCATCTCAGCAATTACTAGTGTAGGGGGAGGAAAGTGTACCTAAGGAGGGTTCAGTGCCATAGGAATGGTCAGTATCGCTGCTCGTTGAATCCTTGTCTCTTCTTGTCTAATCCCCAATATTCCTACTTCTTCTCGGTTTGGAATCACCAGTCGAGGAGATGCTGCTATCTTGAGAGTCTTCACGACCATCACTTGTTCTTGTTGTACTTTGCCGATTGAATCCATTGCCATAGTCACCTTCAGCTGCATCTCATCCATTCTCACTCCTTGCTGGTCTAGACATTGGTCTACCGCTGCCATGTGAGAGCTCATCTCTTCTCAAATCATTTTCATCTCGGTTTTCCACAACTCCACCAACCACGCCTCCATCCCTTCCATCGTCGTCACAACCTGACAGACTTGGACACCTTGCTTAGCTGGAGCTGTGGTGTTCCTACTCTAAGCCGACCGAATCTTGGGTTGGGGATTACAGCAATTGCTAACTGTCCCTCGAAATTTTACCAGTCAAGGCCGTGAGGATCCAGGAACAATCCGTCGGATCGAGCTAGCTCTGATACCATCTGTCATGACCTCATCGCCGGTGAGTTACCGACAACGAGATTAGATGGATTCAATCACAGTTAAGAAGAACAGAAAGGAGAATGGAAGAACCAGAGGAGGGGAAAGTTGCACTACAATATTCTATTGTTTTCGATAACTTGTGAAAGTGTACAACGCCGAGTTATATACTCCCTCTCATCTTACTTATATGGGCCAGGCCCAACACCAACCATCCCTTAACTGGATACCACACATAACCAATGTCTGAAAGCTTAAGTATATATATGTCACTCATTTGCCACTGACTCGGTCTTGACACACGCACCGTCTCATGGGAAAAAGGCCCAAAACGCATCGACGCCTTGTAATGTAGGTACGGCGGCATCTTGCAAGCAGCATCGTAGTTTCATCTCTAGAAGGGGGAATAGAAATTGCATTTGGGCTGGGAATAGATGCGCGACGTGCTAAACAACCTCGACACTTTGCTGTAGGCACTATTGGGTTGTTGGGTTGTTTAGCTAGGCTACACTACTAGAGACGAATAGCAAACCGAGAGGTGTGAGAGTATTCTGAAATCTAGTTAGGATATAAATGTGAAGTATTTATCCTACCTACGATCCTTGCGGAGCGAATACGGAAGATATAATACTCTCACACCTCTCGGTCTGCTATTCGTCTCTAGCAGTGTAGCCCAGCTGGCCAGCCCAACAACCCAATAGTGCCTGCAGCAAAGTGTCGAGGTTGTTTAGCACGTCGCGCATCTCGTCAGCTGGGCTCTCTGACGGCACAGGGCACGCGGCGAAATTTGGACCCCCAGCCCAAATGCGATTTCTATTCCCCCTCTCGAGATGAAACTGCAATGTTGCTCGCAAGATGCCACCGTACCTGTATTACAAGGCACTGACGCGATTTGGGCCTTTTGCCCACTAGACGGTGCGTGTGGCGGCTGATATTCTCATACCCAGATGGGCCATGATACGAGTCCTGCAATTGCATCCTGTTAGATTCCAATTTGCAGACAATCTCCCCATACACCGTATAAATCTAGTAGAGTCCAAAGGGAGCTGATAATTCTCGTCTGACCGACCGACTGAAAGCTTGTAGAGCGAATACAGAAGATATAAATGATTATTCGGCACTATTTATATCCGACTCCGACTCCGAGGAAAAATGTGGAATAGGATACTGGATGAGCAATATCCGTCTGTATATATCCGTATATCAGGTGATATGAGGAGAGTCTGTTGTGATTTCACTTAGAAATATGATAACAGACAGATGGGTTACTGCATCTGAGCAGGTAGGAAATACTGAGTGTTTTTCCTTCGATATCTCAGCGATTAGTCTCTCCGTGTTCGTTCCGATTGCACTCCTACTATCTAATGTCCTGTAGCGGGTGCAAAAAAAGCGGTTAATATCCGTCCATCCGTCCGACCGACCGACCGAAGGCTCGTGGAGTGAATACGGGGTGGAGAAATGGGTATCTGACAATATCCGTGTCCAACACCGACTCTGAGAAAAAAATACGAAAAAAATATAGGATAAACAATATCTATCAGTATCTACTCCGATTGCTTCCTTAGATGTGCGATAGGATTAATTGCTGGTTCTTTTTCTCATCGATAAATTAGCTAGGTATTTTCTCGGTTAAAACGGCTGCCACTCCGTGCAGGCAGGGGCAGCAGCAATCATTCGTCAGCAACAGCACCGTTTTCGTTTTGGCTGCGGTGGTTGCCGGCGGATGCAAGCATGCACATCAGCAGCAAACTTGTTGTAACTAACAATCCCGCGCGGGTGCGCGCGATGCTGCGATGCAGTCCAGCAGCAGCAGCCGCGCGCGCGCTTCGCCGACCCGAGTACCCGACGGACTCCAGACTCCGGCGAGGCACGTACGTACGACGCGAATTGCACCGCGCGCACCGTCTAGTTTGACTCCTCGTACTCGTACCCGGCGTTTCACGCATTCTTTCCGGTCCAGTCCCCTCCATCTTCATGCCCGGTGTCGTGCGTCCGTCATCCTACCAGAAAACTTCTCAACCCTTCCGGATGTTACGTGGCCAACGCCAACCTTCTTTCTCAGTATGCAATGCATAATAAAGCTAGCTAGCTGGCGGCTACCAAAGCCATCGTTTGGTCTCTTATAGAACACAATAGAATCTAGTCATGTCATACCTAAAATAATAAAAATGATCACCTTTTATGTTCACCGTGCGCGGCAGGGTATCTATCATGATCCACGTGCGTGACAGGACATCTGCTATAGAGTGCTTGCCTAATCTGCTACGGTACCATTTTTATTATTTCAGCTACGAGGAGCTATATTTGCTATTTTATTTAAAAAGTATGCTAAACGAGGGGAGAAAAACCCCGTAACTTTGTTGTTTGCTGGCACGCTTACCCGTATTTTATCTAGTTGAGTGATGAATTTTCTATTCACTATGATGTCATACAATCCTCACTGCATTTCATTTTCTCATGTCCGCAACAACCACTTAGCCATTTTTTTTTATCTATCATGCATGTTGCCATACGCTGAAGCCACGGAGAATATGGGAGAGTATTTCTGATGAGACACTTTTAAGCAGGAGCGGAGGCAATACCGGTGCGTAGAGACGTGCGCACCGGCTCCATCCATCGCGCCCCTGAAAACCCCACTATGTAACGTCTCCTCCACTGGTCCTTGCAATGGAGAACGCACCGGCTCCATCCACAGCATCAGCAGCGAAGAAGGAAAGCACCGAACTGCCGAAGGTCGAAGGAGAGCATCAGCAGCGAAGAAGAATATTTGGGCTTTTGGGCTTGCATAATCCAATATCATAGGCCCATTTTCGCACTCCCCAAAGGCTAAATCCCCAATTCCCTGTTCGGTCCCCGAAATCCCCATTCCCCATTCGAAATTCCCCGATCCCCATTCCACATTTTCACTCCCAATCAACCAAATCCCTAATTCACTGGCTCCATCCACACTCCACAGCACAACTCACCTAGGGCTCAGGCACACGCGCGGCCGATGGCGACGGGTGGGCGGAGAGCGAGGCCCACTGGGTGAGGCGGCGGGGCGAGCGCGAGCCAGGCCATGGGAGGCCGGACCCGAGAGTTGCGATCGGGCGAGACAGCGAGTGGCCAGCAGGAGGCCGAGAGGCGGAGCCGCGATCGGCGGGCGAGGTGCGAGCGGCGAGCCACGAGACGGCGGAGGCCGAGGTCAGGACTGTGGGGAGAAGGCGCGCCATGGCCGGGAGTCAGCGATCGACGGAGGCGCTCGCCCGATTAATGAGGACAAGAAAGAAAATGATTGTTTGAGAAAAGAAATGGCCGAATGTGGTTTGAGGAATGAGGATAAGACTATAAGAGGATTGATTGATTGTCTGATGTGCGTGGCCTGTGACTGAGGTTTGAGACTTTGAGGTAAAATTCACAACTCAGTAACTCACTCAGTTTATGTTGAGAACTTGAGAATTGAGATGATGTTGTGAACATGTGATGTATTGTTGTCTTGTTCAGTCTAGTTACATGTATTTAGTACTCATCTATTGTTATCTTGGATGTCGTGACCTTACAAGGCTCGCCGAAAAGATGGTTGAAACTGGAAAAGACAAAACCTTCTCATTGATCTATCGTCTCATTGAGCTAACATTGATTCTTCCTGTGGCAACGGCATCAATTGAAAGAATCTTTTCGGTAATAAAAATTATCAAGACAGACTTGCACAACAAAGTCTCCGATGAATGGCTCAATGACTTGATGGTGTGCTATACTGAGCAAGAGATATTCAAAAGTATTGATGATAAAATAATCATGGATCGTTTTCAACAGATGAAATCTCATAGAATGGACTTGCCTCCCGCTCCTAGTTATAGCTAGCGGTTTTGCGGTATGTTCCATTCTTCCATTTCATTTTAATGTTTGTAATTAGTCACAATTTTTTGATTGTCTAGCTAATTTAGCTACTTTTGTACCACAGATTGCATTTATAGGCATTCGGATTGTTTTGTTCATTAGCCAGGTACTACATTAAATTCATTTTACATTCTCGCTTTCTCTTATTTATTTATGTATGAATTTGAATTACATTAGACATTAAAATGTATTATCTATGTTTGATATGATTTTATTATATTAGCTTGAGCACACCTCTATTTTCGTCTCCCACGACGCCTAACGCTTTTAAGGACATTGATATCTAATAAAAAGCGAAAGATCTCGATGACTCGCTACCGAGTGCCAACAAGATTTCAGTAGCAATCTAGCTCTATTTCTATTGATAATTCTTTGAATTTCAAAGATGTTAGAGGCATTGATCCTAAAGAGTATTTAGTCCTGTCTCCGTCGCTGTATTGAGATGAACATTACAGCGACAAAGATGCGGAATACAAATTCTTGGCATTTTTGACTTTCTGTGCATCCGAAATTCCAAATATAGTCTCCCTAGCATCCAAAATTCCAAATCTAGTCTCCCTATCTTCCAAATTCCACTTTTAGCCCCTCCTCCTACCTGTTGCGTTTGGAGACCGCAGCAGCAGCAAGGCCTGCTGCTGTGGTCCCCGAACAAAGTAGGTACCTACCGAAGCGTGCTGCTGTGGTTTCTAGACGCAGCAGGCAAGAGGAGGAGGCTACAAGTGAAATTTGAGGGATAGGAGGCTTTTTCAGTCGGCTAGTTACACAAACCACATGAGCAAGTTTGTAAATTTATGGGATAGGAGGCTTTTTCGGTCGGCTAGTTACACAAACCACATGAGCAAGTTTGTAAAATCTGCACAACTCAGGGTGTGGAGTGCAAAACCACGCGTCTCCTCAGAATCCACGGTTCCTTGCTCGCCCCATCCATCCCCCACCTTTACGCTGCCTCCCTCCCCCAATCGCCGCGTCCCACGAGCCCCCCTTCCCCAGCGCCACCACCAGCGCCGCGCACCCGAGGAGACGGCCATGGGCGGCGGCGGCAAAGAGATGGTGAGGGCGGAGGAGTCCCCGTCCGGCGGCGTCGACGTCTGGAGCGACGCCCTCTCCTCCCCCGCTCCCGACCACCTCCTCGTCATGGTCCACGGCATCCTCGGCAGGTACCTACCTCGCTCCCACCACCTTACGCCGCACGCATGATCTCCATACGTCCATGCCCTTGCCGGTTCAGGAATTTCATCGAACAGCTCACAGGCCCGTGGCCGTGGACAGCCACCCGCTCTCCTATCCTTGGAGCTGGATTATAATTTATAATCGGTCGTTTGTTTATTTCATGGTGAAATTTGTGGAATTGAGTCGAGCGGCCTATGGTCGTGACGGACTGGTGGAAATGTGGAATTAATGAAAAGTTGAGGAATTTTTTCCGCGCATTTCTTTGTGCTATCGGCTTGGTTTTGGATTGTATTGGAAAATGTGCGCATTTTGTGGAGTCACTTTGGGCTGTGTTTAGAGCTAGACACCGGGGTCTGTACTCTCAAATTGGTTTGTACAGTTCATGGTTATGTTTATGCATTCTGTTCAGTGTTTTTGGGTGAAATCAGTTAGCGCATTACTGTGGAATTTGATCAAATGGCTGTCGGTCGTGTTTGGAGTAAGTCATTAAATTAAACATATTATGATTTTGGCCTGTGGTAATGTTTAGGTCACTTGATCAGGTGGAGAATGCTAGTGTTTACTACTGTGGACAATGATCTTGGTTCTTGTCATGGGCCGACATTACTGTTCACATCTTACTGTTCACGCGTGAACAGTAACCACCCGCAATTATTAGGAAAAATTTATTATTTAGAAATCTATCTATTAGGTGTTTTGTATTATCTATTAGTTAGGCAAGTTATTATTAGATTGGATTGTTAAAGATAAGTTTCCTTATAGATTATTTCTTAGGAGTCAAGTCGGGTCGTCTCTATAAAAGGGATAGCATGTATCTATTATGAAGCAAGCAAGAAGAATTAATCTAGTCTCCCTCTCAAGGTTCTATCATCCCAGTCTATAGTCTAATCTGCCATCACACCAAGCCGACGTCGTCCGGCCTTCTTCCTGGTATGATCTAAGGTTCATTATATTTGGTATCAGAAGAGTCGATCCCTTCCCACGACTTCTGCTACCATGGTTATGATGACAGATCAGACCATCAGACCTGCCGCCGAGTCGTTGGCTATGATAAAGGTTAACGCCAACAAGATGGCCATGAGTACCAACGACAATGACAAGAAGATGGCGGTCATCTTCCTCGACATGCATGCTACTTTAGAGAAGATGATCGCGGATCAGAAGGAGAAGAAGGCGCAACAAGAGGCGGCGGCGTTTCCAAAGAACTACAAGAACGCCGGTTTAACTTGCCGCCACCACCGTCAGATCCCGCCATGGTGTCACCGGTTCGTCGCGTCTCGCCGAAACGTTAGGCCATCGCGACGCTGCCAAGGTTGTTGTCATACCTGCCGCAGCAACCGGTGAGT
The DNA here is from genome assembly GCA_036346405.1 of Phyllostachys edulis. Taxonomy (NCBI): domain Eukaryota; kingdom Viridiplantae; phylum Streptophyta; class Magnoliopsida; order Poales; family Poaceae; genus Phyllostachys; species Phyllostachys edulis. The sequence goes on along the minus strand of CM070560.1, from coordinate 7,144,874 downwards.
TTGCCGCAACCGTGCGTGGAGGCAATGATCTTCAAAAACTCATGTCGCTATCGCAACCTCTCGTCAACATGGGGTCACCTAGGGCTTCAGCCATGGCCGCCACCACAGCTCGAGGACGAGCTGTCGCGAAATGAGGGGAGTAGTTGTCATGGGCCGACATTACTGTTCACATCTTACTGTTCACACGTGAACAGTAACAACCGCAATTATTAGGAAAGATTTATTATTTAGGAATCTATCTATTAGGTGTTTGGTATTATCTATTAGTTAGGAAAGTTATTATTAGATTGGATTGTTAAAGATAAGTTTTCTTATAGATTATTTCTTAAGGGTCAAATCGGGTCGTCCCTATAAAAGGGATAGCATGTATCCATTATGAAGCAAGCAAGAATAATTAATCTAGTCTCCCTCTCAAGGTTCTATCATCCCAGTCTATAGTCTAATCTTCCATCACATCAAGCCGACGTCGTCCGGCCTTCTTCCTGGTATGATCTAAGGTTCATTATAGTTCTATTGCAGAATTTGATCGAACGGCACGTTACTGTTGTAGATAGTATGCATTTAGTGAAAGGAGAAGGATCCCTATAGATGCTACCTTTGTTGTACTTGATAAGCTGCCAATGCTGGCTATATATTTTTATGAGATAGAACTTCAGATTGTCTAGCCTAGCTTGGTTGTATCTGCAGACGAGCATGAAAGGCTTTTAGCTTCTAAAGTGCAAGAGTTGGCTTGTACAAAAACTAAAACATAAAATATTTGTACAAAAGAGCAACTATACCAAAGTTTTGGTCGTCATTCATCTGAACCAATCACCCACCATTTATCCCTTATGTTAGCCCCACCACCTCTTGACTCCCAACGGGCAATGTGACAATGTGACAATTTTGCATTTGATACCGGTTGAGGCCTCTAAATACTACCAACTTTAAGGTTAGTGCTCTCACTTATTGGAGAAGCTTTATGTCACTTGGTGAAACGAGCACCTGCCTCCAATTGTAAGTCCGGTTGCAGCTGATTTGAAAAGTCCCAAGTCTCAACATAATTAAGCGTCCATCCCTGGTTACGGATGATTTGAGAGTGAAGGCACAGTTGTTGTCTGGCCAAGAAGGTCTTCACAGAATTACAGCTGACGGTTCAGTTGTCTCTGCCCATATTTTCCCTTTTGTTGTTCCCTTCTATGTTTGGAATCCATGTCAAAGTCAATTAGTCAAAGCTAAACTTTCCCCATAACGATATAGGCAAGGATGAAGATTCTGCAAGAATGCAAAAACTAGGAATTATTTGACCCTTGGAATAGACAAGTAAAAATTAGGTAAATAATTCTTTAACCTTTGGAATAGACAAGCAAAAACTAATAGGAATTGTCATACATAAGATTGATTCTATGCCATTTGGTGCTGCAGTCTAATTCTTCAAGCTGATGATTGATCTTCTCATTTATCAAATGACTAGTTGTGCTTCTTCGCGACTAGTTGCAAAGTTTGTAGTTACATTTCTGAACTGATAACCTTTTTTGCTCAAATCTTCTCTTAGTGATCAATTTGTTCCTTTTTCTTTGAGCAGTACTGCTGACTGGCACTACGCAGCTAACGAATTTATAAAGCAACTTCCTGATGATGTAATTGTGCACTGTAAGTTGTGGCATTTTGTTTTTCCATTTGTAAAGTAGCTTCCTGATAACGAAAGGCTAATTAACTGATATTCTAGTACTGGGATCATAAATTTGAGAATGCTGCATTGAAATATGTATATGACAGAACTACACATATAAATACTACCATGATTGTTATGATAGAACTAAAAAAATATAGATAGAACCAGGGATAAAAGAACCGAGCACCTGACTTTCCGGTTGTCTTTGGGAACGGTAATCGTCGGTTACGGTTTTTTCGAAAAATCTGGATGAAATTCGCTTGAATTTGATTAAAAACCAGTCGAAATTTGAAATTTAGAATTTGTACTTGCAAAACCCAGGAAAACCGGTCGGGATTTTGTATCCCGGACCCCCGGCTGTAACCGGTAACCGGCCGGTTTTTTTTCCCTGGATAGAACTATTATTTTGCACATGGTTCAACTACAAACTTTCAGTATTGCTATGTGATGTACAATTACAATAGTTGAAATGCAAACTTGAATCTGTTTCTGAATTTGTAACTTTGAAGGTAGGCATAAACTTGGGTAGTCTATTTATTGAGCTTGTGTTATGTAGACTTATTTATTTGTTCAATTTTACAGGTAGTGAGAAAAACATGAACACCTTGACTCTAGACGGTGTTGATGTTATGGGGGAACGCTTAGCAGATGAGGTAAGTATCGCAGGCGGCAGATTGTTTGTACTTGACAGGATAATATTCAGAGGCTAGCTGATCCACCATAGTGATTTTTCTATTGAAATTATGTTTGTGGCTCAAAACACTTTTTTCACACAATCTAAACATTAATATACATTTTAATAGTATGATCCTCACTTCTATTCTCTTACTCAGGTGCTTGATGTAATCAATCGAAAGCCTGAACTCACAAAAATTTCCTTTCTTGCACACTCCGTTGGAGGATTAGTAGCAAGATATGCAATCGCAAAACTTTATAGACATCCAAATGACACGTTTGATGGCAAAACCAAAGGGACAATCTGCGGGTTGGAAGCAATGAACTTTATAACTGTAGCAACACCTCACCTTGGTTCTCGAGGGAACAAGCAGGTACTGTTGTTGAACGCTCTTTTTGATGACATATATCTCTTTTTCCTTTTTCACTTTGACGATCACGTGAATTCCAATTTGTTTATTTAGTAGCATGAGGAGGATACCTGACGATCGATATTGTATCTATGTTTGATAAAATGCTTCGAAACTAATACAGAATCTTTTGCTCATTTCTTTTATTAATCCAATTTTCTGTTGTGTCAAATCTGATATTTCCTTCATGCTTCATACATTTAGAGTCTGTCTGGAAATAAGAACAAATGTTTTGAGTACTAGATGCCCGTAGTTTTGTTTTCACTGGCTTCAGAACATTTGATACACATAAAAGGGTCCGATAGGGGAGGCCAAAATCTTCCAAAACTTTGGAGGATGAAAAGAACAGTGTTTTTCTTATAAGAAATTTACAAAGTTGTTGCCATGCTTCCTGGCTCTTGCCCCCTCCTAGATCTCAAAATTTCCCTCCCAAAAAGACTTCAAGATTTCCTTCATTTTGTTTAACTTGTTCAGGTGAGTCATTTTACTGACATATATCTAGTGATCTTGTCAGATATTACTGGATAAACAAACCCGTTTTGTTTCTTTTTCTTCTCCAGATTATATGCCATATTCCATGAGCTCTTGGCATACCAACCATATCTATTCTTTGTTTGATGTGACCGTTCTTCACTGTTACGAATTAGGTTCCATTCCTCTTTGGATCCATTACAATGGAAAAGGTTGCTTGTCATGTCATCCATTGGATATTTAGGAGAACTGGGAAACATCTTTTTCTTACTGATGATGATGAGGGAGAACCACCATTGTTGCAGCGTATGGTGGAAGATTATGGTGATCTTTACTTTATGTAAGGTTTATCTTGCCTTCGGTTTCTTTTGCATTATTTCCCTTTATTGTCTATTTCTATTCCAAATAATATTTCGTTCATTCCGGCTTGCATACTCTGTGATAACTATACTAATTCTGGTAAACTACACCTTTTTAGATCTGCTTTGCGAGCATTTAAACGACGAGTGGCATATGCAAATGCTGACTGTGATCGTATCCTTATTATTTGAAATATTTTTTATGTAGCGTTGAAATTGTTCCTTTTTTATTGTAGACCTTCTACTTGTCAATTCTTTTTTACTCATGACATTCAGACATTGTTGGCTGGAGAACATCGTCTATTAGAAGAAACACTGAACTGCCTAAGGTATTTTTATTGATTTCTGATTGTTCTGGGGCCATTATCTAGGAAGGACAACAGTATTTGCTCAAAGCTCAATTCTCATATAAAAAGGTTCCTTTTGTTTCTTCATGATGTGCAGTGGGTGGAATCCTTGTGTGAGAAGTACCCCCACATCGTACATGAGGAACACTCAGAAGAAATCGATGATGAAAAGTGTCAGGATTCGGCAATAGACTGCGATTTGGATATATTGGAAGGTCAGTTTATGCAGAATGTTATTTTTTCTGTCTCTACTTTTAAGGAATTATGTTATGTTTTTTTGCCTGTTTCATGTATCTTTAGTAGCTACTTGCTTCTAATGATGCTTCAGTGCTATATACAAAATATGATCTTGCTTCTTAGTCTTCCTGTCAAAGAAAATTATTGGCCATATTACATAATTGTGTAAATTAATCCAACAATTCTGAAATCAATTATACCAGTTTAGTCTTGAAACAACAAGCTATTGTGTTGCTAAGATTTTTTTATTGTGTCATTTTGGTCTTACCACTGGGCATTCATTAACATTTTGGATGGAACAATTACATGGACAATGTCATCAAGTTATACTGATTCAACCCCCTATCGTATGAACCGGGACATTCCACCTAGCAACCAGATTGACATATGCTGCAAGAATGTATGCCTTTATTCATATGTTTGTAGTGTTTGTATGGAGTATGTAACACCCCGACCCAACATGGAGCCCAAAATGCCACTAAACTAACATAGCTATTAATTTTAACAATAATTATCACTAAATTACATCAAGCATATTAAAGATAAAGCCCGTACACGGGTCACAATAATTCAAGGATAACAATAACGAAATCATGAATAAATACTTCCTAGGAAGCATACCAAAGTAATAAACAAAATTCAATGCAGAACAAAACCAATCAAATCTGTTTAATGAATAAAAAACTAAGGCTAAGCAATAATATCCATTCCTAATTATTATTTGTCACACTAATAAGCTGCCTCATGGCCAATGGTTCTTGTGATAGAGTAAATGACGTGAAACCAAGTGAGTGCCAGCCCTTCCTATGAGCAACGTCATCAACGGTTACATAAAAACAACAACATAGCAAGGATAAGTCCATGGCACAACAAGGACAATAATAAACAATGAACAATACTTAATCAACAGTAAATAATATCATCATCAACATCAATTGTTCTCTTTTCTTTATTTTTTTCATACTCATTCAATTCTCTTCTCTTTATTCTCATACACAACCATCAATTACTTTTCATTCAATGCATCTCTACACTATATGGCCAAATGCACTTCTTTCGCGTATACCGGTATAATATGAGTGAATACTCGCGACAATGTTCACTCTCAAGCCCATCCTCAAGGATCGGGGATCTTCTCCACTCCCGTGGAGTTGTGATCAACATGGCCACCTTCTCATATGCAATGATGTTTATGAATGCACAACTATTCATAGATTCATCATTATTAACATTATCTAACATTATCATATCCATCAATACAAATAAAATAATAACAATTCACATTGCTTGCAATTAATTAAAGTAAAAACACAAACAATGTAATGGTAATGAGTGGTAAAGAAATACAGTAATCAACCAATGAACACCGTCTACCATGCACTTACCTCTTCTAGTTGCGAGGAACGGTTTGATTAGAAGATGACAACAAACCCGACGCCACTCCTACAGTAAACACTCAATCTCAATAACAAGCTATAACAATACAAGAATAACAATTAAATGTCATTGCTCCTACACATTCTCCAAATCCGCAACACTCCATCTTTACCGGACAGTCATCCCCTGCTGTCTCGGTACTAAAAACAGTATAACTTTTGACTCCCAAGCCCTAACATGGTAAATCACACCAGTTCTGGAATCTACACAAAATTCCCCACAATTTCTTAGTTGGCCACGATTCCTGATTAAATCATTTAACCCCCTATTTTTTACCCAGAAGACCGTTCTGTCATTTTCTGGACAGAAGGATTAATATTTTCATATATATTAATCTACACATGCAAATACTGTAAACCATAGCATTTTTGGAATCTACACAAAGTTAGCTACCCCTTCCTAGTTATGCCCAAAATTCAATTTTGCTATCTACCAAGTCAATTTAATAGTTTCCCACGACTGCGTCCAGCAGCAATCGGTTTCTGGACAGCAGTCTTTCCAAAATCATAACTTCTATTCTACCCAACCAAAATTCGTGTTCTTGGGCTCTATAGAATCCTTAGACAGTTTTTTACACTTTTCATGTAGAGCAAAAACCCTAATTAATCTATTTAATAATTTTAATCTACAATTTACCAAGATGTTGCCAAAGACGACAACTCTCCAGACAGCAGGCTTACAAAAATCATAACTCTTAATCTACCCAATCAATTTACGTGATTAAGCACTCTACAGAAAGTTAACAAAATTCTCTACGACTATCTAGTAGATGATATTTTCATATTATGCCTAAACAGTGCCTGAATTCGCAATCGAAGATTATGGCAGACAAACCCATCTACTAATTGAACCTCACGTGAAACTTGTTGTTCCCTCTTCTAATCCTAACACTAACCTCTACTAAAATTGGTAAACCAGAGAGGAAAAGTCCAGATCGTTACCCCGGTGAAGAACGCCAAGATCGCGACTCCCTCCTCACCTTTTCTTCCCTCCTTCCTCCTGAGCTTTGCCCTTGCCGCTACCCTCCTCTTTCCTTCCTTGATTTACTTCTACGGTGGTACATCACGACCGGCATTGTTATCGACGTGGTAACGTCTGCTAGTGCTTGTCTGTTGGTTGGGTGTGTTGGCGCGTCTTGAAGCGACGCGTTAGGCGAATGGCAGGCGGAAGGCGGCGGGCAAATGAGCCTTCACGCGTCGCGGCAGTAACTTAGCGATCGGCGATCGACGCGGCGGCGATGTGGGCAGCACAAGCGCAAGATGGCAACGACAGCACATGCGATGGCGTATGGGAAAAGAAAAGAAAGACCAACGCGGCTAGGGTTTCTGGGTTTTGGATCCTCCTCTCCCCCATGTCCCCTTCTATCACGACACGAGTTCCAACTCTCGTACAACTCGTTCCAGGAAAACAACTCTCTAAAAAATTCCAAAACATCTTGTTTTCACGTATCCCTTTTTGTCTAATTACGCACAGGTCAAGAGTGTTACTTTTCAGAATATTACATTCTACCCCCTTAACAGAATTCGACCTTGAATTCTGCTCGCCATTCTACTCGGAAAAAAACCCAACCCCGACTGAAAAAATAAACAACAATTAATACGTACCCAACATGAACAACTCCGGATATTGCTCGCGCATACGAGACTCCAACTCCCAAGTCGCCTCTCTCTCAGACTGATGCGTCCACAACACCTTGACGTATACCAACGTCTTGTGCCTTAACACTCGCTCTGACCTCTCCAAAATATGCACCAGGCGCGACTCAATGGCGAGATCTTGGTCAATAGTCAGTGGCCCCAACGAAATCTCATGCTCTGGGTCTCTCAAGAACTTTCTCAACATCGAGACGTGGAACACATTATGAACTCCGCGCATGGACTCAGGAAGGTCCAAGCGGTAAGCCAACTTCCCAATTCTTATAATAATCGGGAACGATTCAACGTACCTCGGGCTAAGCTTCCCTTTGGTGCCAAACCGGACAATGTCTTTGGTGGGAGACACTCTCAAGACCACCTGATCACTCACCACAAACTCCAGGTCACGCCTCCTCACATCTGCATAGCTTTTCTGTCTGCTTTGAGCTGCCAGCAGATTTTACTTCACCATGGCCATGCGCTCAACGGTCTTCTGAATCCAATCTGGAGCCAAAACTGCCTTCTCACCTACTGCATCCCAACAAAGCAGCGATCTGCACTTCTGTTCATATAGAACCTCGAATGGCGGCTCTAATACTGGAATGGTAGCTGTTGTAACTTGTTGTAAGCAAACTCTGCAAGTGGCAATTGATCCTCCCAACTATCTTTCCAAGACAGAACACAAGACCGCAACATGTCCTCCAAAGTCTGGATAGTGCGCTTTGACTGCCTGTCTGTCTGAGGGTGAAACGCCGTACTAAGACGAAGTTGAGTGCCTAACGCACTCTGCAGACTTTCCTAGAACTTGAAGACAAACTTGCCATCCCTGTCAGAAATGGTCTTTGGTACACCATGCAATCTCACAATCTCATGCACGTAAATAGGAGCCAAATCGCTCGTTGAATTTGTCGTGCGGATAGGAATGAAGTGCGCAGACTTGCTGAAACGATCAACCACTACCCAAACTGCATCCTTCCCTCGCGGTGAACGAGGTAACGCAACCACAAAGTCTATAGAGATATCATCTCAAGGCCATTGGCGAACCTCCAAAGGCTGCAATAACCCTACAGGACGTTTATGTTCGACTGTCACTTGCTGACAAACACCGCAAGAAGCCACATAATTAGCAATATCCACTTTTATCCTTTTTCACCAGTAATTCTGTTTCAGATCATGATACATCTTAGTCTCACCAGGATGAACAGTATACGGAGTACGATGAGTTTCCCTCAAGATGTCATCCTTGACCTCCACCTTTTGTGGCACACAAAGACGACCTTTAAACCGTAAAGCACCAGAATCATCGATGCTGAAATCTCCCTCCTTGCCCTCAATCCAGACGCTTTCTGACCCCCTGCAACAACCGGTCACTCTATCGCTTTTACGGCGTGACACGTGCGGAATAGCTGACTCAAGGATCAACCGTGTCTCAACATGTGCCGTGCTCACGTAGCAAAGGATATCCCTATGTGATCAAAATTGGCAATGAGAATCTAGATTAGCAGAAGTCGGCTTACGACTAAGAGCATCAGCAACTACGCCTGGATGATACTGAATAGTAAGATCATAATCCTTGATTAATTACAGCCACCTCCTTTGCCTCTAATTCAGATCATTCTGAGTGAAGATATACTTGCGACTCTTGTGATCTATAAAAATATCACAAGACACTCCGTATAGATAATGCTTCAAAATCTTGAGAGCAAAGACAACCACAGCCAATTCCATGTAATGAGTGGGATAATTCTGCTCGTGCTTCTTTAACTGTCTCGACGTATAAGCAATCACCTTGCCATCTTGCATAAGTACACAGCCAAGACCCACTCGAGACACATCTGAAAAGACTGTGAAGCGCTTCTCTGGTTCAGGAAGAGTGAGAATAGGAGAAGTCACTAACCTCTCCTTCAAAATGCTGAAACTGCGCTCACACTCATCAGTCCACTGGAATCTCACACCTTTCTAAGTAAGCTGAGACATCGGCTTGGCGATGATACAGAAATCTTGCACAAAACACCAATAGTAACCGGCCAAACTCAAGAAACTCCTCACCTCCTTCACATTGGTCGGTCTCTTCCAGTCCATCACTGTAGAGACCTTGCTAGAATCAAACAGCAATGCTCTAAGGACTGATCACATGACCTAGAAAACCCACTTCTGAAATCCAGAATTCACATTTCTTCAACTTGGCATAGAACTTGTGCTCTCTCAAAATCTCTAATACCAGTCTCAAGTGACGCTCATGATCCTTATTGGTCTTGGAGTAAATAAGAATATCATCAATGAACACCACCACCACAAAGTCATCTAGATACTCATGCAACATACTATTCATGGTCTCCATAAAAACGGCAGGTGGATTAGTCAGTCCAAAAGACATAACTTTATACTCATAATGTCCATACCTGGTGAAGAAAGCAATCTTCTCTACATCGTGCTCATGCACACGGATTTGATTATACCCGACTGCAGATCAATCTTGGAGAACACCTGAGCTCCACTCAACTGATCAAACAAATCCTCAATGCGGGGTAATGAATATTTATTTTTGATTGTGACTGAGTTAAGCGAACGGTAATCAATACACATGCGTCAACTCCCATCCTTCTTCTCTGTGAACAGAACAGGAGATCCCGGTGGTGACACACTGCGCTTGATCAAACCCTTAGCCAACAAATCATCTAACTGCTTCTTTAACTCGTCCTAAAACGGACGTGCCAGTCGATATGGAGACAACGAGATGGGCCGAGTGTTCGGAAAAAGATCAATATGAAACTCCACGTCTCGCGCAAGTGACATAACCGGGAACACATTTGGATAATCACAAATCACTGGAATCTCCTCAATCCGTAAAGCAACGCTCGACTTTTCAGCAAGAGCTAAGAGAAGCCCAGTCTTCACCGCACGCTTACCCGGAAACAGTCTGGCCAACACACAAAGAGAGCGTGGAGACGCACTCCCTTGAAAGGTTAAAGTCTCTCCAGACGGAGTCTGCACAGTGACGGTCCTACAGAAACAGGATATCACAGCTCGGTAGGAGTGCAACCAATCCATGCCCAAGATGACGTCGAAAGTTTCCCATTGAATAACCACCAGATTCGCCGTGAACTTCTCCCCATCGATAACAATAGAGCACCCAGGACAAACAGTGGAGCTCGCAATAACTTAAAACAAAGCATGCCCTGCCTTGGGATAGGATGAAGAGCTGGAGTACCCGCAAAAGGACGAGGCGCCAAAGAAGAAAACGGCCTCGACTGCTTGGTCTTGGAGAACTACGAAGACTGCAGTCCTCCCTTGAACTTCTTGAAAGTAGGCCGCTGAAAAGACCCACTCCCCTCACCAGAGCTTCTCTTCTGGTCACTGCTGGAAGCAACAAGTCCACCAGAAGTTTACCAAGATGCTGCCAAAAGACGACAACTCTCCAGACAATAGGCTTACAAAAATCATAACTCTTAATGCAGCAACCGACGCAGGCGGGCAGCTGAGCCTTCACGGCGCGCGGGCAGGCAACGCTTGGCGATCGACGACGCGGGCAGCGATGTGGGCAGCACAAGCGCAAGATGGCGATGACAGCACAGGCGACGGCGCACAGGAAGAGAAAAGAAAGACCAACACAGCTAGGGTTTCTAGGTTTTGGACCCTCCTCTCCCCCACGTCCCCTTCTATCACGGAACGAGTTCCAACTCCTCCTATATGACTTGTTCCAAGAAAACAACTACTCTCTAAAAATTCCAAAATATCCCGTTTTCACGTATCCTCTTTTATTTAATTACACACAGGCCCTCAAGAGGGTCACTTTTCAGAATATTACAGAGTATATGTGGATCATATGAAAGTAAGTTTTGCATATTTTTTTTAGCACAGTTCCTGAACAGTATTGTCTGAAATCAGTCCCTTCGGGGAAATTATCCTCCATTCATGTGATTTGCCTACACCTATAGTGCTTTTGATCTTTCCTAAGAGATATCCAGTGACATAATATCTTCGAAGTAGGCTGGATATTGATATTCAAATCCTCCGGTATAAATGAAGCGCGGTTTGAGGCTTAGTGAGATGGGCCACGTCGGCAACAAAAATTTGACCGCCGGATCCTGCGCGCGGGCTCGTCCGTACGGTCCGATTTTTTTTTGTTATGCGTGCCGCAGTGCTTCGGTTGCCTAGTGCGCATCTTACCCTCTCGCGTTCCCAAGGGTCACTCTCCACGGGCCCACGCACGCAGGAGGCGGGTGCGTGTTGACTGCTGCGTCCAAGGACGCGGACGGTCTACTAGTACCTATAATATTTGGGCAGATGGCCCATCCTTTTCTTGGGTATGTATACAGGAAGTCCTTTTATCACGGTTCTGGAGTCTGGACGCCATTTTTCTTTATTTCCGTCCAACTTCACTTCACCATGACTATGAGTGCATCCGAAAAAAATCATTATGATCACAAGGGAGTAAACTGAGAACTCAATTTTTCAGAACATGACAAAAAACACAAAATATATGTTTCCTGCATTTACCTAAAAGAAAACAAAGCAATGACTTGTTACAAGTCCATTGATTCATATAATGTAAGTAACAAGCTTCATTACTTAGAGTAATTCATTGTATCTCACTACATGACTTTCATCTGTAATCATGATTTGTTGACTTCTGAATGTAAAAGGTAGGACTCGAAAAGTTAGTCACAACTAATTGGCAAGCAAGTTATTTTGTTCAAAATGAGTAGGTTCATTTTTCGCTTTCAACGGTCAACTGGATGACTGCAATCTTGGTGGTGCATTAGAAAGGCTGTTTTGTCTGATGTTTCTCACCATGCTACTGCTTACCATACTTATTGGCTGGGTTATGTGACTCAGGACCTGAAAAATAGACAAAGTACCATTATTAGTCATTGATCCCGTTGTTCTGTTCGAATTCAATATGGAAAGCTGGGGGACTTTCTGGTGATGGAACTGATGAAGGTTTTGTATTCAATTTTTCGTTGATTTTAGCATTCCATTCAAATGCTTTCAATGTGCTTATAGATTTTTTGGGAACCAATGGCCTAGATGAGAGATCATTGTTCTATGACACGAAATGATAACAAACAAGAACATGTTAGTAAAACTGAGCAATCTATGTATTGTTTCTTACGAGGCTTAGGAAGATCCATGGAGTTAATATCTCAATGTTGAAGTCCACTTAATTTGTTTCGAAATCCACACTAACATTTTCCGAAAGTGCTTGAAAGTATTTTCCTTAAAACAACATTATTTTCACTTTCTGACTCTGCTATTATGCAGAAAAAATGGTGACGGGACTTCGACGAGTTTCGTGGGAAAAGGTAGATGTTAGCTTCCATAATAGCAAACAGAGATTCGCAGCGCACAGCATTATTCAGGTTTCTTATCTGCCTTGTTTCTGTCGTTAAAACACATTGCTCTTGCATCATGAATTTTACGATGAAGTGAACTCTTAATTTTTCTGATTCTTACTGCAGGTCAAGTACGCATTTATGAATGAAGGTGCCGATGTCATACAACACATAATAGATCACTTCCAAGTCTGAGAGTTGTGCACTGTATAGTTTTCCGAAACACGCACTCCTTGGCATACTGATCCGGGATGCATCTGCATGGCAACATGAACCTGCAGAGTGCAGAGGCTGTTCCGCTTATAGAAAAAATAGGTTCAGATGATGTTTTGTTTTGTTGTTTAATGTTGTATAACAATGTCTTAAAACTGTATGTAAGAGTGCCACAGTAAAATAATAAAGTTAAGTGTTCATTATTACGGAGAATCGCCCCCATCATGCCCGGACGAATTCTCAGCGATTTTTTCTCCTGAAATTTGATGAGAACACAGTGCTTCCAAAAGCAACATGCTTTGACTGACCACAATCTGGATTAGATTGTCTGTAGCATAGCATGCGTAGCTTTGATCCAAAATAAATATTCTTTTGCCTTCTATAAACTATTTTTTAATCGTTTTACAAAAATAATCCTTTTTTTTTATAGAAATAACTCTCAGTCGTTGCCCCACCGGGCGACTAGGCTCGATGGCCAGCGATTAGGTGACGGGGAGGCCCAACCTTGCGATTGAACTGCGACTGAGGCTTTGGTCTGCCACATGTCTCAATCACAAGCTGGTGATGCGATTAAGGCGTGTGTCGGGCACAATCGTTGGGTCAGAACGTGATTGAGATCATCGAGATCAGTCAACAATCGAGCACAATTTTAAGAAATAATTTAAATAAATTTAACTTTAATTTTATGAAATTAAATAGTTGGAAGAGTTGTTTGTGAATAATTATTAGTATAAAAAAGCTGGAGTTTGCTGATTGCAAAATTACTATGACTTAGCATAAAGAGGATACAACAGAGACAAGTCGGCTTTACAACATATCGAATCAATTAGCAACATGTTTAAAGTAAATCTAGCTCACACCAAATGGGATACAACCATGAAATAGATTACATAAATTGATCACAACAATAGGAACAAAGCACTCCTAACATGGGCACAAACTGTATCAGGTAGCAACTCCACCTTCATGATCAGCAACATATCACCCCTCCACGATCTCCTTGACGGCCTCTCCCATGACCGCCACTAGCCGTGCTGTCGTGACCTTCACCCGACTTGTTATGCTTTGTGCACTTGTTCTTCATATGCCCATAATATCCGCAACGGATACACCTCTTCACAGGCCCTCTGGCTTCAAACTCATTTATGTTGTTTCTGATACAACGAGTCTATCGACGGCCCTTGTCACCCTTCAGCAAGTTCAAATCAGGGACCCATATCCTATTTTGCACATCGTCTTTTACGAAGTTATTAACAACACGGAATCTACGGATCTCCCGCTCCAAGTATGAACTATATTTTCCTTCATGAAGAAGGGACTCCTATCCTATTTTGCACATCGTCTTCTACGAAGTTATCAACAACACAGAATCTACGGATCTCCCTGCTCCAAGTCTGAACTAAATTTTCCTTCATGAAGAAGCTCGACACGTACCGTGCAGAGTCCATGTTTATCATGCCACATGCAGCCAACACATCCATGTTTATCATGCCACATGCAGCCAACACATGACAGCATGGCCTATGGAGTAGCATTAGCTTGTTACACGTGCACTGATAAGTGTTGTTGTCCAAGGCTCACCTCGTGCGTGACGACGCCACTTGCCGTTCCAAGCCCACTACAGTTGAAGAATCTAGACTCATCATTATGTGTTAATGGAGTATTTTGATAATTAATGATAATCGTCGTGTGAACTAATATTTCTATGAGTTGGTGAAATAGGTTAAGTCACATGATGATCAAGAAAATGGATGGATCAATGTGTTGAAGGTCATAAAATCAAATGAGTGGCATCATGTGTTAATGCTCAAGTCAGAAACTCAATCTTGGAGAAAAGGTGTGGATCATCATCCTAAAGCTCCAAGTAAATAAGAAAGGCAAAGGTATGACTAGCATAAACTAAGGATGTGTTTCTAGTCTTTTACCGGTCTTGGTGCTAGGTGTAAAAACCGGATTACTAGTATAGGTTGCCGTACTATTAAGAGGGGTCTTGACTAGTAGCTTAAGTATGTCATGTGTTGATAGCTCGTTTTGCTTGCTCTATCTCTCATTAATATGTTGCCGATATTTGCGAATATGTTTTGCAAATAGTTGAGGCTCATGCATAATCTTTATATCATGTGACTTTAGTTTGCGAATCTGTTTTGCAAATAGTTTAAGTTCATGTACCATATTCCTTGTGGCGTGATTCTAAAAGTCGACAAATGTGTTTTGCAACTTGTTGAGAATCTCGCCTTCAACCTTTGTTTGCATCTTGTATCAATTGGCAAATATGTTTTGCGAATTGAGTTGAAGCGATATACAATCTGTCTTTCAGCCCTTTCTTTGTGTGGCGGTCTGACCGGCCCTTGAGGTGTTTGACTAGGCTAAGTGCCGGTCAAAACCTCTTAGCGGTATGACCGCCTATGTTGACTGGTCTGACCGGTAGGAAACCGGTCTGACTGCCATGAGCTGGCCGATCTGACCGATCCCATGGTCAGCGGTATAACCGCAAGTTTAAGTGCGGTACTACCGCAATGCGGTAGGACCGTTTTCTAGTTGGTGGTTCGCTTTTTCCAGAGGAGGTGTTTCTCTGGTTTGCTTGTTTCCTTTGTTGAGCGGTCTGACCGCCCCTTTAGCGGTCTAATCGGCCCTTGTGAGGGTGGTCATCCCGGATGTGTGTCCAACGGCTATTTTTATAGCCGTTGGAGCTAGGGTTGTCTAATCGACCATTGGTTGGTGGTTAGACCAGTTTCCCCTATTTTTCTGGAGATTCTCCTCCAACAGCTACTTTTTCTTGTGTGTGTATAAATACCCTTTGTGGCCGGTTGTGGGGAGAGTTGCTGGTGCCATTCCCATTCCTTTGAGCAAAGAGTAAGCAATATCCTTTCTTTTGTGCATGTGTTGCACTTAGTGAGCCTAGAGAGCCAAATCCTAGTGCATGTGTTGCATTAGGTGTTGGATTGTATATCCATTGAGCTTAGACACTTGATTTGTTTAAGTGAGCGTCTCCAACTTGTTACTCTTGGTGTTTGTCGATACCTAGACGGCTTGGAGGAGTTTGCATCGGTGATCTTCTAAAAGAAGGTTGTGAGAAGACCTGGGCAATTATGAGTGGTTTGGTGCTCATCATCTCCAGAGTGGAGAAAGAGTAACCCCGAGTGGATTCGAGGTGTAGGCTTAATTTGTGGAGCCGATCCAATTCGTTTGCGCTTACCTCAACGTGGACTAGGGGAAACTGGCAAGTTTTTGATCACCATGTGAAAAAGTTCAAGTGTTCTCGTGGTTTGCTTTCTTGAGCTTTACTTTCTTGCAATTTACATTTATAGAATTAAATTGCTTGCTTGCCTCCTTAGAATTGCATTCTTTGTCTTAGTTATAACTTGTTGGTGCTCTTAGTCAAGACTAGTTGTTTTAGGTTTTAATTGAGTAAAAATGAATTGATTTATAATTCCGCATAAAACTCGATTTGAGCCAAAAGAATTTTTAAAACCGCCTATTCACCCCCTTCTAGTCGGCCTCCTTGATCTTACAAGTGGTATTAGAGTTTGGTCTCTCTTTCATTAGACTTAATCATCTAGAGAGTGAAGGATGACAACTATAGAAGTCATGCATCCCGGTAGGGTACCACACTTTGATGGTTCAAATTATTCTTATTGGAAAATTAGAATGACCATCTATATTAAGGTCATGGACCCAAACCTATGGAGAATTGTTGATACGGGTTTTGCTACTCCAATTAATCTACAAAACCCCACTCAAAGGGAAGAGCAAAACTTGCGACTCGATGCTCAAGCTTTAAATGCTCACTATAGCGTTTTGAGTGTGGAGGAATTCAATGGAGTGGGTAATCTTGAAAATACTCATGATGTTTGGACAACTCTCATGGAAATTCATGAGGGAACCTCTACCGTCAAAGAAGTTAAACTGCATAGGTTAAAGTTCAAATATGAGTCATTTACCATGTTGCCTCATGAGAGTATCAATGAGATGTATTCTAGAATGAACAACATAGTAAATGAGCTCAAATGTTTCTCTTGTTATTTAACCGATCTTGATATGGTGTGCAAGATGCTTAGGATTCTATCGGACAAATATGAGACTTTATTGACATTATTCCTCAATTCATCCGAATTACCAAAGATGACTCCTACTGCTCTTTTGGGCAATCTTCTCATAAATGAGATGTGCAAGAAGGACAAAGATAAACTCAAGAAGAGGGTCTCAACTTCAAGCAAAAGAATTCATGCCTTCAAAGTCAAGGCTCACCGATTTTTTTTCCGTACATGCAGTCATTGACTCGTTGGTTATCGTTTCATTTGATACTTTTTTTTTACTCATCTCGGTTTACTCTTTACACTTCAAGGGCAAGGCTAGCTGCAGCTTTCTTTCTTTCTTTCTTAAAGCAGACTAGGGGTGCATGTGGGGCGGGCTGTGGACAGCCCGCTACAACCCATGCTGGTCACTTAGTCATTTGTGGGTGCTACTAGCCTGCAATGCAATACCACAAATAGTTTGGTGGGTTTAGCGGCAGCCCGCATCGCAACATGCAGCTTAGTAATTAGTACCAAGCATAAGCAATGACGAATTTTATTTGAGAAAGGAGATCGACGAGCAAAGCAAAGAAACAACTTCTCGGTTGATTTCGTCTGCGGCCCTCCCTCCTCCCCCGCGCTCCTCCCTCCTCCCGCGGCCCTCCTCCCCCAGCGCCGGCCTCCTCCCCCAGCGCCCTCCCTCTGTCATCCTCATCCTCAAGCACCGTCCCATGGTCGTCCTCATCCTCAAGCACCGGTGGCGGAGACACGGTGGTCGATCATTGATCAACGTGGCGGCGGCATGTGCGGCTCTCAGTGGAGGCTGGCGCCGCCATTCATTCCCTAGAGCGCCTCCTCGCGGTGGCGATCGCTCCTCCGCTGCCTCCTCTTCCCCTCCCTCCTCAAGTAACCCTCCACCTCCTCCCTGGATTTGCGTTGTTTCTTAGATCTCTTGTTTCCTATGGCGCGTGGATGAATCGTGCTTGCATGTGCAGGGTTTTCCAGCACTCAGTGGAGGAGATCGACTTGAGCGGCTACATCACCGTGGGTGCCGGGCTCGGGCCTCGGGCGTCGCATGTTCTTGACACCCCCTTCGCTCCGGTGGGCAGTGGCGAGGGGGAGTGGGGAACGAGCAAAAGCGGGCAGGGGAAGCCGTCTCCAGCGGAGACTGGAGTGGAGAGGAAGCGGCCTGGCGGGTTCCACGGGCCGATCGGGTAGAAACTGCTATCACAAGCAGGTTTTTTTGCGAAAGTTTAAATGTGCTACTTTTGCAGGACGAGCCAGCGGCTTAGTGGATAGGCCCGCCCCACTTGTACCTCTAAAGCAAACAGGATTGGATGAAGTTACCTTAGTTAAATTCTAAGTGGGAAGTACCTCTTAGTGGAGTGATAGAGTTATGGGTGTATGATTACACTCACCAAGATTCAAAATCCCCGATGCCCACGTTTATATCCCCGACCTCCGTCTTTCTAGGCGTACGCTAATGGGGCGCACCGGTGTGTGTGCGTCTGCTTCATCCTTGTAATCGCAAAAAAGAGAGTTAAATTCTAAGTATGACTAAGCATACTCCCATTACAGAAATTGACCGCAATTACAATGCACAAAGCGAACGCCACACAATAGCTAGTTCCCGTCAAATTTGCTAATAGCTAGGCTGTCAAATTTAATCACTCACCAATACACGCATTCCAAATTACTAACGTCATACGCAACAACACTACACACCAGTACTACAAGCAACAATATCTATACCTAAGCACAGAATGTTTGATACTACCACAGAGAAGTCAAGAATTAATACGAGTAGTCTTCAGTTAAAACTTATACATGAATGACGGCATGCATGACGCAGAGCTACATGTACAGTCTCTCATGAGAGGAAGAATAGAAATTCAGACTCCAGCCAAGCAAGGGTCATCTAGTCAAGTAGTACATACCAAATCTGCTACTAAGCTATGTTTATTGTTGACTCATGTGGCACACCGAATGTTTTTTCGTATATGCAGATTAAGATATTTAGAACGGATGCTAATTAAGCATGCTACATAAAGTCTAACGAAAACCAAATCTACTATTAAGCTATGTTTATTGTTACTAAACTAACATATTTTTTTTATATCAAAGTGATCAACAAATTACATAAGCAGGACGAACTCACCACAAAATGACAAGTACACGGAGGCGCACGAGCAGAGGGTAGAGTCGCCTCCTCTTCCCCTCTCCTCTCCTCTTCTTTTCTACCACTGGTGCTCTCCTCCCTTTAGCCTCTGTGTACATCTGCACTAGTCTCTGGATCAGTAGCTAGTGCACATAGTTACAACATTGAATATCAATACATATCTTTCAAACGTCAAACTATTATATAATATTGAAGAAAGAGTAATGACCTTATAGTCGAAGCTTACAATTATCGCCCTTTCATGCTAAATAACTTGAATAAATTGTAGTGGAACATAACTCCAAGTGATGGCCCATCCATATGCTCACAGGCAATCGACGGGGGAGTGCACCCTAGTTCGCAAGGCCTTCAAGTATTCCTCGTCGGCAAATAAACTACAGCGGAAGAAGATAACTCTAAGTGATGGCTCATCCATATGCTCACAGGCAATCGACGGGAGAGCGCACCCTAGTTCCAAAGGTCTTGAGTATTCCTCCTCAACAATTTTGAAGGCTTATGAGATTTATTTAAGAGTGTAGCATGTGAGTACATAAAGTACTCCGCAAGTCTTGGAAAAAATGCATATGCATAGCTGTAACTAATGAGGCTTATATGGTTCTTGTGACAAAGCAATATTTTAAGTTTTCAACAGTTTTTCATAAAACACATTTGACAAAAAGTAGTTTTGATAAATAAATTAATTATATTGCTAGTGGAGGTTCTAACTACCAACCACTAGTGTCAAGGCTCTAGCTGCCAAGGTTCAAAGGACAGGGCTCTAGCTGCCCAACTGGCTCTGGCTGCCAGAACAACTACCCGAGAGTCCCACTGCTCCCCGTTCCTAAAGTTTACTCTTTTGAAATCAAAACTAAAATCTACCATGTTGAAACACACTTTGCCCGCCCTTGACCATGTGCACGACTATTCGAATAGTTTTACACTCTGCAGTTGTATAGCTTGACCCACATGAGATAATCAATTTATAATGTCTGCTCACACACTTTCGAAGGTGTGCGACTAAGAGATTATCACAAAGCCTTAACAATATCTTATCCTTACATTAGCCCGCCCAATGTGCTTAACCCCAAGTCATGGATGTCAATTATCATCGACTTGGAGCTCACCGTTGTGTGTGTAACATTAATTATCATCGCTCGGCGCAAGCCCCGACAGATATGGAAGTCAATTACCATCGTCTGCACTTACCAAAGTAACTCTTACCATCTACAGCCTGCAGGCTAAATGTTCGGACTTAGTAAATTAATCAGTCAAGTCCTTCCCATTTAGGACATGTGGTTGTACATATTGCTCAGTTTGAATAGTCACAAGCGTCGATCCTTAATATGACTTGGGCGACTTCCAACAAAACCCCGGCCTCGATTATTGCAATGAATCGATCCCGTGCATCCTTGCACCAATCTTAACAACCATTTCGCCTAAGTCCAAACAGATTTTCACCATTTTATTTTATTTTATAAAACAACAACAATACATATTGCCATACATTTTTCAAACTGATTTGCATAAATGGTATTAACAAATCCCACCTATAGGATAAACATAACCAAAATAGCTTGTCTAAGCAGTTCTACCGTTTTATATTAATCCATCAATAATGTAATTGTCTAAACCAACAATAATGTAGCTCCATAATCCAACAATAATATAATCTTGTAATCCATCAAGGTATATTTCTATGATCCACAATGATCTCTATGATGTAACAATGATATATTCCAATAATCCAACAAAGATATAATCATTTAATCCAACAAAGATATATTTCTATAATCTAACGAAGATATCTTTCTATAATCCACCAAGATTTATTTCTATAATCCAATAAAGTTATATTCCAACCATCGAACAATGATATGTTTCTAATAATCCGATCATGATATAATCCTATGATCCAACAAAGGATGCAATCCGATAATGTTGTATTCAATAATCCACAATGATATATTTCTAATAATCCATCAATCACTTACTATAATCAATTTAATTCAACTAAAATTGGTTTAGATCCAATCTCTCCTTTCGATCCTAGGCAATCAGTGCTTCAAGCTAGACACTTCCCAATATCCAACAAAGATATAATCCAATTATATCTTTCTAGAATTTGTGGGATAATGATGCATTCCAATCATCCCAAATTGATATTTATTTATAACCCAACAATGATACATTTCTACAATCCAACCAAGATACATCTCTATGATCCAACCAAGATTTATTTTCTATAATCCATCAAAGATATATTTCTAAAATCCAACAAAGATATATTCCGACAATCCAACAAAGATATAAACCTATAATTCACAAAGAAATCATTGGCTCCACCAAATTAACTTTATATTCATTCTCAACAATCTAATAATCCACAAAGATGTCATTCTTCACTATGTTCATCTAATTCTACAAAATTGTATTCTCCTTATTTGAAAATAATGCAATTGTTACTGAGGATTATATGTACTAGGGCGACAATGATTCAAGGATAAACAACATCAAATAGAGGCATTAACAAAGTTAGGATTAACTGACAACCTAGGATTTGAACTAAACATTTTATGTAAATAACAATGCATAATAGTTTTGAAACTCAAAACAGATTTTGGAAAACATAGGTACAATATGGTCAAAGGAGACTTGCCTTCGTCGAAGGTCAAGGTCACACTTTTCGGTTGGTCCAAACTTGCTTCGATAATGGGTCCAGAAATCCTTCGGAAACACCAGAATCTATACGCACAAAAGAGCCAAATAAATATAACAGTTCCAATTAAAATCCAAAAATAAACAAATTAGAACCAAAAGAAAGGGGCTGAATTTAGAAACAAAAATCGACAGAATTGGAGTTCATATTAAGGAGAACGAACGTCCAGGAGTTTGACTTCACATGAAATGATAGGGGAAAAAGGGAAAGAATATTATTTGGAATCTGATTTGTTTTTTAGGAATTAGGATAAAAGGGTGGCTATTTTGAGGGCCCCACATGGAGGTGAGACAAAAGAATGAAAGAAAGAAAGAAAGAAGAAGACAGTGCACAGGCAGAGCAGGGAGGAGCGGCGGGCTAGGTGGTGGCGCCGGTGAGGAGAAGCAAGGCGGCATCGGGCAATGGACAAAATGGAACCCTAGCCTCAAGATGATTCTAAGGGTGGTGGTGGCGTCACCGACGGAGGTCCGGTGTGGCAGCGACGCGGCAAAAGGCGCACGGCCAGCGACGCTTCGGTGAAGGCGAGGGGAGCACGACATAGAACGTGAAGCGACGAATCCAACGGTGGAGACGAGGTCACCGGGAGATCAACGACGATGACGGGACGCGTGGAGGAAGGAGCTTCGGTCGGCGAGAGGAAAACCTCGATTGCGGAGAAAAGAAAACGAGAGAGGAGGGAAAACTCCGGGGATGGGAGGAGGAGGTCGAGGAGCACACTGTAACGCAAGTGGCACGGCGAATGGGTGGCTGTAGAGGGAGAACGAAGGAGGTGGTGCTCCGGCCAGTTTTGGAGAAGGAGAAGAAACTTCGGTTGGGGAAGAAAAATGGAGGAAGAGGGAGAGGAAGGGGAAGAGGAGGAGCTCGTCTTGTGCAAGGGCAGGTAGAGGCGGGCGCCAAGGAAGGAGGCAAGAAAACCGGTGCACAGTGCAAGCTAACAGGAGAAAAGCAACGGGTTGGAGGTAGAAGAAAGAGAAAAAGAAGGAAGAGAGAGAACAAGGAGAAAAAGAAAATAAATTCGAAAAATCCAAGAAAATTTCACAAAATTCCTTGGAACCTGAATAGTTCAAATAAAATAATTTTGGATTTAATTAAGGTTTATTTTAATCATTTAAAATGTTTTTCATTTTCTAAAAATTCAAAATAAGCTTTAAATTAATCCAATAAAATGCAAATGATTTATTTTAATTTTTAAAGCCTCCAACAGAATCCGAAAAACGGGAAAGCTAAAAAGAAATAAAAAGATTTCAAATGAAATAACAACAAGGTCTTGGAAAAAAGGAAATCCAAGATAAAACCGGAAAATCAAATAAAACAATTTTTATTTGATTAGATTTTGATTTACTCACATTAAATTATTTTTATTTTTGAAATTTTAATTTAAGCTTTAACAATTTAGGAAAAATCAAATAGTTATTTTTTATTTTAAAATTTTTAAAAAGTCTCAAAAATTGGGATGTTACACGTGGCGCGACTGGTGTGAGGCAGCTGCCAGTCGCACGAGGGTGGCTAACTTCTTCAGGCAAAGCAAATGCAACGCATCTGGTGAGTCCGGTGGCACTGTGGCAGACCAGCGCATGACCGCCGAAATGTAGCGCGACAAAATGTGCGCCAATCGCGTCCTCACGACGTTGAAACACCGGCGGCGTTGCGTCCGGAAATGGTGCAGAATGACCAGAGAAGCGAGCAGCTTTTGTAGACGCATGCGAGGCCAGCATAAAGTTGCCGTCGTCCGTGTCGTACACACTGAACGTCGGCACGCACGGCTTCTCCGTTCCTGGACGGAGCCGGGCAAGCAGACAACGTTTGATGGAGACCGTCATGACTCGTGAGCCGAGTCGGTCCAGTCCGTCGTCGACGATCTCATCTCGCAGATGTTCCTACCTGAACTCCTCTGACTTCCTGAAACGATTCGAGCTGATCGGCCATCGATCGTCTTGTTCAGAGTTGACAATATGTGGCCTGCCGACCACGAAGAAACGCTTGTGTTGGCAGACGAGTATCGAGCGTGTGAACAGAGGGGGAGGGCAGGGACCGGCCTCCCTCTGTAATCCAAATTTTACCCATGTATACCTCTGTGATTCATGAAATTTTATCAATGTTTATGCTACTTGTTCTCGCTCATGGAATGCAAGTTCACTCCATAGCCTGTTCGGCTCGCTCGTCTCTGATTGGTGGCTTTGTCTCCATGGCCTGTTCGGCTCACTCGTCTCTGATTGGTGACTTTGTCTGGGATTTGTATTCTCTGTTGTAATAAGAGCATCGTTGTGTGAACAGTGTTTTCTGAGAGGGTGAACAGCACTTCGTTCGTGGGTGTGACTGAGCTGACTATTTTCTGTCCTTTCAATTATGCAATATGTATCATTTGTACGGCAACCAATAGCACACTCTAAACTAGTTTTCAGGTAGCTCGTTTTAGGTGTGGTTTAGTTGTCAGCATCACCGAATTAACACCACGAGGGTAGCTGATGACACTGTGAATGAGGCCATTTTTTCTCCTGGCGTTGCATCACCATCTTACCTTCTGACAAGACACGGTCATCTATTTTTACCATGACGAGTGGGTAGCCGAGAGAGTAAACTAGCACACTCTGGCATAGCACTCCGGCGAAAACTGCAGAAACAGTAAATATTTATCGTTGCCAAAAACACTGTAGAAAAATACTATATCAATTCATCTGAACTTTTGTTTTTCGATCGGACGTCAGAGATCTCGTCCTAATCCCACACACCGCAGATCATCTACATTTTCTCACTCAATGCAGAGGTCGCCGATCCCTCCCTCCGTCCGTGGGTGTGACTGAGCAGATTCACGCGTCCGGCCGGCGTGCACATCCTTGCGCTAGCTGTTGCTACATGCTGCATGGACTTTACACACGTGTTGACGCTGCACACGAGTATCCCTCAAACGTTTGGGTCAAGTCAAGCAAACTCCATATATAAAATAAACCTCCGTTTCTTCAGCCTTGACGATCGATGCTCGGTCGTGCGGTGCCGCAATTGCTATCTTCGGATTTTCAGATTTGTAATAATCTGGCATCGATCATTCGCTCTGTTAGACGACCGACCTCGACGCGGACACGAATACGAATGCGGATTTGAATACTAGGAACGAATACGAGTACGAATTTGAATACTAAGGCATGACAGACACGGACACGGATCGATCTCTGTTTTTTCGACTAATACCGCTGCATGTGGTTGAGTCAGGTCTAACCAGCTGATCAGCTAGCACCCGTCCAACTTGACCGGCGATTGGCCGGTCTTTGCCGGAGAAAAAGGTGAATGCGGTTCCCCTCCTACAGGGACGTTGATCCGGTAAGTAACCCATGCGTTCTACCTTTGCAGCGTTCGTGGCCTCAGTTTGTCTCCCTCGTGCATCCAGCATCACTCCATTATGGAAAATATTCATTCTTCGTTTTTGGATTGGAGGGCCCCTTTTGCTTCCACTGTCGCAAGCAACTGCTCTTTCTCTGCGGAGATTATACCTATGTGAGGACCTTTTCGAGGGACATGCTTAGACCCTTAACAAAGACGTGAGAATTAGGTTCATGGTGATTTCTTTGCCCACCCATTGTATTGGTTTCGAACTTAGACTTGGTGATGACACAATGCTCTTTTCCTTAAAAAAAGAAAAAAATAAAAATAGAATAAGTATTGTATTTTTTTTAAGGAAAAAAAAAGAATTTTGCTTTAGGGGACCCATTTATGATTTATGCACCTCATGAGTTTTAGAATTAAAAAAGAATATGGATATCATTATTTGCAAAACAGAACACACAATCTCTTTTTGTATGTAAGAGGAGATGGCATCACTATATTTCTGTACCAAATAATCAATAAGTAATCTTGAGCTATACAAATATTCATGTACCGTACCAACTCCATGTTTGGTGTATCTACCAACCTAATTAGACAACATCTAATCTTTTGTACTTGGTAAAACTTAAGACCAAATACTAAAAGAAAAAATGGAAACAAAATATCTAAAGTCAACACCTCAGTTGTCCCTTGACCAAACAAACGACCTCCCATCGCCGACATTTCCCGCCGGTTCGTCGTCGTCGTCAGTGCACGCACTCCAGCACGGTGCTCGCCGCGCCGGCCACCTCGACGCGGTGGCCGAGCGGCGATCCGGGCATGTCGGCGCCGCCGTCGAGCCTGATGCTCATGTCCATGGCCTTGCTGATGTAGAGCTGCTTGACGTTGCCGCCCTGGTTCTCGAGCAGCCGCAGGATGCTGCGCTTGGCGTTGGCGCGGAAGGGGCAATGCGAGCCGAGGAAGCCGTCGACGAGGTGGATGTACGCCTCCAGGTCGTGGCAGCACGCGGCGTCGGCGTCGGGCCGGAGGTACGGCGACGCGCGGCTGTCGAGGCGCAGCTCGCGGCCGACGTCGGCGTAGCGGCCGGGCAGCGGTGGCGGGAACCGCGGCACGACGTCGTGCGCGTTCACCACGCGGAGCACGCGCGCTCCCCGGGCCTCCACGCGTTCCGCAAATGCCCGGTCCCCCACCCGCGGCCCGCCGAACGAGAACACCGCCACCGGCGCCGGCGCGCCGGCGCACCCCGCGAGCTCGTCAGCGATCAGCACCGCCAGCGCCGCCCCAAGGCTGTGACCCGTCACCGTGATGCTCACCTCCTCCCCCTTATACCTGCAGGCACCAACACACACGTCTTAATCAAATTTGCTAATTACTTAATTTGTAAGACTCATGTCTTATTAATAATGTTACGTACTATGGATTAGTTTAGATGTGTCGTGAGGCTACATACTTGTTGAGTAGCCTGCGCACCTCGGACACGACCATCTCCGACAAGCTCGGCGAACCGTCGCCGGCGGTCTTGTAGAGGTTCCAGAACCCGCATTCCACCTTGGGGTGGAGGAGTCCGGTGAGGCGGCGCCGTCGGTGGCCGGTACGAGGCTGGCGCGGACGTTCTCGGCCCACTCTGGCGACCGTGCAGGTGCCGCGGAGCGCGATGACGATGTCCTGCCGGCCCATGCGGCGGACCTCGGCGGGGCTGTCGCACACGGCGACGTACCCGACGAGGCTCGTGCGCTGCGCGGCGCACGGCGCGGCGGCGGCGAGCCAGGTCGGGAGGCCCACGGACGAGGTCGCGAAGAGCGGCGCCGTGACGCGGTAGGCCGCGTCCCGGAGCGGGACGCGCACGGCGGCGCGGTCCCCGGCGCGGCGTCGGGGCGGGCGAGGAACGCGCCGTACGCGGCGTCGACGAACTCCCCGTAGCGGACGATCTCGCGGCGGAGGTCCGGGTGCAGCGGGTCGAGCAGGCCACGCCAGTCGTCCTCGCCGTGCAGCCGCCGCCACGCCGCCGCGATGTTCCCCCGCGGCGACGGCCCGTCGGGCGGCACAGGCTGGAACAAACGCGGCGACAGGTTCACCTGCTCCTCCTTCACGGCCTCGCCCCTACCCCGCGCGAGGAACGACGGCAGCCGCAGCGGCGGCGCCTGCTGCCTCCTCCGCGCC
Organism: Phyllostachys edulis; assembly: GCA_036346405.1. NCBI lineage: Eukaryota > Viridiplantae > Streptophyta > Magnoliopsida > Poales > Poaceae > Phyllostachys > Phyllostachys edulis. The sequence continues at coordinate 7,117,736 of CM070560.1, read as the reverse complement.
GGCACCGGCTTCAAGGCCGCCGCCGACGCCGCGCCACTCCCGCTCTCAACTGCGCCGCGGTTCCGGAAGAGATGCTCGAGGTTGGCGAGGTGCGCCTTGTTGCTGGGCGCCGCAGCGGCGACTCTGGCGGCGTGGTTGGCCGCCGCCGGCCGGAGCAGCGATGGCGACGGCGCCGCAGCGGTGGACATGCAAGGCAGTGGTGGTCAGGCCAACGGAGCGGCATACAAGTCTGCTGCGTCTTTGCAAGAAGCGGCGGCGAGGAGGGGGAAGTGATCGGAGGCGACAAGCTCGCGAGTGCTTTTATAGGCGAATTCGATTGCGTCAACGCGAAGCTTCGTCGGTTCCATTGGTTTTTGGGTGGTGGACTCGAGCGACACCATGCACTGGCCAGCAAGAAATGCAGGGATCCAATGGTTTCAGTTCGTCTAAAGAAAATGGCTGCTTAATTTAGAATCTGCTGTTCATGCTGAATCTGTTGCACTATACCGAATTTACTGTGATCTTGAGTAGATTCAGTAAGCGGCAGTGGTTGTTACTTGTTGGACTAAATGGCCACTTCTGTCTGTGGTTAACTTGCCACCTAAACAGAGATTGGTCCATTCTCTAGTCAAATTCAATTACGACTCTGCAATACTTTTCAAAAGATCTCCTCGACATGCCGAGGTAAGAACTAGCTTAGCTACTTGGTTTGCAAGTCTCGTGTTCTTACTTGATCTCCTTTCTATTTTATAGTCCTTGCCCGTCCCAGCGGAATAGGACTAAAATTTAAGAAATATTAATGAAATTTGCTCATCTGCTTGTGCTTACCAAGTTACCGGCCAACGGTAGTTTGCCTAAGCACAACTGAACTGGGGTGCTTACATGAAGTCCATGGCACCCTTAATTTCCTTTCCAGCTAATGTGATATATGTATATACGATCCTTCTTGGTTTTACTTTTCTAGCCATATCAAATTAAGTAGAAGACGAATTCTACTTTTATAAGAATATATTCTGCACTATATACACACGATTTTTTAATGTACAATGATAGTATAATTAACTACATTTTCAAAAAAAAGGTGATAGTATCGCCATCTAATTATTCTATTAAATAGTTAGTTTCCGACTAGATAGACAAGTCCAAAAAAAACATAATTAAAATTTCCACTACAATAGAACAATTAGCAATAAAAACATTTTCCCTGGTGGAGATACAGTATTACTAACACTACACTACCATGCTTTAGTTTGTAGTGAGAAATACTTTCAGCCACCTTTCATGAGCAAATAAAGATAAATTATTACAGCACCGAGTCGTTGTATTATTGAACTATGCCCGAGAACAAATTAACATTAGGTAATTAAATTAAATTAAGAATCTTTCTCCTTAACCATGAAGCTAGCTAGCCTTTAAACATTTCATACATTTGCAGGACTTCACACTGGTCTTCAGGACTGTTCATATGGATAGGTCCTACAAAAATATTACTAATAGTAATCCTGAAGATATAGGAGGAGACTATTGTACGTACTACAATACAGTCAACTATAAGAAACGGCTTGGTCAAGTAATTAACAAAGGGTTTCTGATCAAGTTTCAACACCTAACCATCTCCAATATTTTTTCTGCATCGATCCCCGGTTCAACGACCAAACCTAGCCGCAATTTTTTAATTGCAGTGTACGTATTTCTTGGTAATGTCCAAGTACCAATTAGGTACGTATCTTATGTATGTTGCAAAATTTCCTATTTTCAAAATAAATAAATAAATTGATATGGATCATTAGGTCAATTCGACCGGTATGTACTAGTTGACTAGATGACCCTAGCTTAGCTGGATTCTGATTCTTCCTCTCATGAGAGACTGTACATGTAGCTTTGCGTCATGCATGTCGTCATTCATGTATAGGTTTTAACTGAAGACTACTCGTATTAGTTCTTGACTTCTCTGTGGTAGTATCAAACATTCTGAGCTTAGGTATAGATATTGTTGCTTGTAGTACTGGTGTGTAGTGTTGTTGCGTACGACGTTAGTAATTTGGAATGCGTGCATTGGTGGGTGATTAAATTTGACAGCCTAGCTATTAGCAAATTTGACAGGGAACTTGCTATTGTGTGGCGTTCGCTTTGGGCATTGTAATTGCGGTCAATTTCTGCAATGGGAGTATGCTTACAGCATCTTTAGTGTATTGAACCGATCTCGATTCAAAGTCATGCCACGTAAGCATTATAGGAACTGAGCTTGTTTTTCTCCAATGTATTAAACCGAATCCTACTAATAATTGGGACCTACGTTACATTAAAAACCCACAAAATAATAATATCCTCTCTCAAACGCACTCTCTTCTATATAGTTGTTTAATACTCATATGAGTTGTTTAGTGCTTTAAATCGATTCCTAAGTAGAGTTCGGTTCCATGTATTTTTTTTTGTTAGAATCGACCCCTCCAATGTATTTAATTGATTCAATGGCTTCTCTCTCCTCATTTGAACCGGCTAAAACACAACATTGGAGATGGTCTTAGTCATACTTAGAATTTAACTCTTTTTGCGATTACGAGGAAGACGTAGACGAACACATGTGGGTGCGTCCCCCGTAGCGTACGCCTAGAAAGACGAAGGCCAGGAATATAAACGTGGGCATCAGGGATTTTGAAGCCTAGTGAGTGTAATCACTCCACTAAGATGTGGTTCCACTTAGAATTTAACTAACGTAACTTCTTGCAATCTTGTCTGATTTAAGAAACAAAGAAAGCTGCAGCTAGCCTTGCCCTTGAAGTGTAAAGAGTAAATCGAGATGAGTAAAAAAGTATCAAATTAAACGATAACCAACGAGTAACGAGTCAATGACTACATGTACGAAATAAAAATTCGTCAACGATTTTTATGCTCCCAGGTAGCAAAATTAAATGTATATATATATGATATATATATATATATATATATATATATATATATATATATATATATATATATATAATCAAAAATTAACCAAACAACTGAACAAGAGTGAGTTTGATCTCAGCGCCGTGTACTTTTGACAAAATGTGTACGAATGTGTCAATGGAACTAATTAAGCTAATTAATTAACTAGGTCGGTGAAAGGAGTACTCACCAGCTAAAAAGAAAAAGAAACTGTGAACTCAACTGCCCATTTTGCCAGAAATGATGCTACCTCCAGTCAATTGTCAGTCTGAATTTAGGATTATGTCGAGGAACTAATTAAGCTAATTAATTAACTAGGTCGGTGAAAGGAGTACTCACCAGCTAAAAAGAAAAAGAAGCACTCAACTGTGAACTCAACTGCCCATTTTACCAGAAATGATGCTACCTCCAGTCAATTGGTAGTCTGAATGGAGTATTGTTAATTCTTTTTTTTTTTTGAATGAAGCTCCAGCCAAATATATATACAAAAAAGAAGAGAAATGACCTAGTTTATATGGGAAATCGGGTCCGAAAACCTACTCAAATACACGGTTTCAGAGAGGAAAACCGGCAGCCAACCCCGAGACGACAAAACAACCTCAACTTGAACAGAACAACGCTCACACCAAAAAGGCACAACCAAATAACAGGCAAGTCCAACCCAACTCAACTCGTGTGCTACCCAAACCACACTACTCGGTCGGCGGAGCCCTGCTCCCACGCCGCTCCTCTCTGTCGGCGGAGCCCTACTCCCACGCTGCTCCTCTCAGTCACACGACTAGGTCAGCGGAGCCCTGCTCCCATGCCGCACCTCTCTGTCGGCGGAGCCCTGCTCCCACGCCGCTCCTCTCAATCACACCAGTCGGCAGCGCGTCGCTCCGCTCGTGGCTCCACACCTTGGAAACCTGCACAAAAGGTGGAACAGGCTGCGACCCTCGCCAAAGAAGACCAAAGGCAATAAAGACCACGCACGCCGCGCGGACCTCCACGTGCATGGCGCCACCTGGAACGCACACACAGAGACGCAGGGCACCGCACCGGCGAACACGAGCCCCGACCCGGCCGTGCCCTGCAAGCACATCCACAACGTGCCGCACCGCGCCCACGGCCGCTCCCCCGACGTGGCCCACGAATGGAGGCAGTCGCCGCGGCCGAGCTTGCTGCGCGTGGGTCTCATCCAGCGTCGGCGGAGCAGACGAGGAGGAAGAAGAACACGAGCCCACGGCGCTGGCGCTTGTGCGGCCATTCCCACCGGCGCGGCCTCTTGCCAAGAAAGAGGTCGGGGAAGTTGAGCCGCGCGTTCGCGCCGCGAAGCTTGAGACCTCTCGGTTGTACGCCATGGCGGCGTCCTCGGTGTGTCGAAGGTGCCGAGCCACACCGATCGGTTCAGCGGCAGTGAACTCCGCCACCCACTTACTCCCGAAGAGCGCCACAAGACACCGCGACATAGCTTAGGCGCCCTGCGCCCGCAGCAGAGCCGGTACATCGACGGTGGCATGGCCACGCTCGGGCTCGAGTTGGCGCCTACGCCGCAGAAGACGTCGGGCACGCCGGCATGCCCACGCACAGAGGGGCGGCCCAAGACGGCCCGTCCGCCCACCACCACCAACCCCGCAAGAACGCGGCAGCCACCACCAAGAAGAGACTGCGGTCGGACACCGCCGAGCGCAGATCCACCAAAGAGCGCCGATCCGGCGCCGACGACGCGCGCCGCCCCACCACGCCAGAGCACCGAGAGGCGCGGATCCGGCGGTGGCCGCTGGGCGACGAGATCCGGCCGGCGGAGACCCGATCCGGCCAAAGCAAAGCGACCGGCGAGAACACCACGGGCCCGCTAGCACCTCTCAACGAAGAAAACCCGGGGGAGTAGAAAGGAGGAGGGGAGGAGATAGGAGGAAAAGGGGGGGGGCGCCGTCGTCGGAGCAGGTCGTGATGGCGGGGCGGCGACGGAGTGCAACGGGGGCGCTAGGCGGCGGGGTGAGTCGCCCCGAGTCGTCCCGAGGGGGACGACGCGAGGCCAAAAGGTTGCCCGCCGAATCTCGTTCTCTCTTCGTAGTATTGTTAAGTCGAGGAACTAATTAAGCTAATTAATTGACTAGGTCGGTAAAAGAAGTACTCACCAGCTAAAACGAAAAAGAAGCACTCAACTGTGAACTCAACTGCCCATTTTGCCAGAAATGATGCTACCTCCAGTCAATTGGCAGTCTGAATTTACGATTGTTAAGTCGAGGCAGGATCAGTTCCCTTAGGAAAAAGCTTTGGAAATAATCGTCGATTCGAGCATAAGCATATAGATAATCCTGTCCATGGCTCGGTTCCCTTAGGAAAAAGCTTTGGAAATAATCGTCGATTCGGGCAAAAGCATATAGATAATCCTATCCATGACTTGAGATCGACGCTGGAATTTGCAGTGTGCTACGCTTTCTGGAAAAGACAGTGCCTGCCCTGCGCACGAATGAAAGATCAGCTGCCTGCGAATATTTTTGTGCCCGGAGACTAACTGCTTTGGATAACGTGCACCCGCTGGCCTGCTAGTCCATTGCATGCGTTACCTGGACCAATACACTGGGACCAATGCCATGGATGGTAACGAAAAATTTCCATGGAACCGAACCCAATGCCATGGATGCTAACGAAAAATTTCCATGGAACCGAACCCAACTTACAAGCCGATGCCAATAGAATGAACAAAATCGTGAGGGCCCACCTGTCAGTCCTGTTGCTGTCTTTGCATGTCACGGATCGCCACCGTCACCGCCGCCGTCCTCATCGCCGCTCGCTCCCACCAACACCGCATGCTACGCTACAGTCTCGACGCCGACCTTCCCTCCAGATCCCTCATGTCTCGGCCTTGCCTCACCCCCATCACCGCATGCCACAACCTAGGCGCCGGTGGTCATCAACACCGTCCTTCCTTCTCGATCCGACAACAACAGCGGCAAATCGGCCCGCTACCTCCAGATCCGTTGCCACCGGCCATCGATGTTGCCTCCTAAGCTGCGGGAAGGGGCGGGGGACAGGGCTGAGCGAAGGCGAGAGGGAGAAGGGCATCGGATGGATTGAAGACAGAGATATAGAGTGAGGGATTTTCTATCTTTTTAATAGAACATGGGGTCCCACTTACAATTGGAACCGGATATGTACATTGAAGAAGAAGAAAAAACTCTAAATACTTACATGATTTATCTTTGAATCGACGTCGATTCAATATATCATAACACCCTTAGTGATTGTTTGGATCTCAGGAATAAGAAATGGGCTTTAAGAAAACTAGTTTTAGGATAATTTTAGCAAAACTGGTTTTAAGTTGTTATTCTGTTAGGATGAATTTATGGATTACTTTGTTTGGATTTGAAAAATTAAAACAAGCTTTCACCAATTTCGTGTTTGGCTAAAGATATACTTCAAAATGCATTTTACTGTAGATTAACCCACAAGATGGATTTTTACCTATGATATCGACTATCTGTACGCCCTACTACTACAAACTCACCTCTCTCTTACTTTCCCCTTCTGAGTACCTCGCCCCCTCACGGAACTCGCTCACGGAACTTGCCCCCTCCGATTCGTCGCTGCTGGCGATGGATTTAAATCATCCTTGCTTCGCCCTCCGTCGCTGGCGACGGATCTCATCGTCGAGCTCACAGGACGTGAGCCGAGCTCCACAGGATCTTGCGCCCATGGATTTTTCGTCGCCCGCCGCCGCCGCCGTCCGGCCATGGCTGAGCTAGATGAGCTCCACACCTCCCTCCAGCCATGATCCACAGCCGCAACAACTTCGGCAACATCCGGGCCACCTCCTCCTCTTCGTCATGTACGTAGGTGAGCCTGATTTCCTCACCCCCTCTCTCCACCCACCTTCTGATTTCCTGACCCTCTCACCTTCCATGCCACATACGATTCGTCGCCGCTACCGATGGATGTCATCGTCGAGCTCCCGCGTGGACGTGGGCTGAGCTCCACCGGATCTTGCGCCCATGGATCTCGTCATCAGCTCGCTCGCCCGCCGTCCAGCCATGGCTGAGCTAGATGAGCTCCACACCTCCCTCCAGCCATGATCCACATCCGCAACAGCTTCAGTGACATCCGGGCCACCTCCTCCTCATCGTCATGTACGCAGGTGAGCCCGATTTCCTCACCCCCTCTCTCCACCCACCTTCCGATTTCCTGACCCCCTCACCTTCCATGCCACATACGATTCGTCACTGCTGCCGACGGATGTCATCGTCGAGCTCCCGCGTGGACGCGGACTGAGCTCCACAGGATCTCGCGCCCATGGATTTCGTCGTCCGCTCGCCCGCCCGCCATCCAGCCATGGCTAAGCTAGATGAGCATTCTTTTGAACATAATTTTTGATAGGGCAAGATAAAAAACCAATAGTTTGTGTTTATGTATCAAGTCTAGTGGCTTCAATTCAGCATTCTTTTGTTCTCTTGGACTTAAGGGTACATTTGAATATTGTCTTGTATGTGCTATATTGTTGTTTACATGTGACCATTCGCGTGTAGTTAATTTCTCTTGTTGCCCGGAAAAAGACCTGCTCTTTATGAGCATGTTCAATCATCTGACTTGTTAGTTGATGATGAAGAAGGGTATGAACAAATTTTGGACAACTTCTTCTCTGTTATTTTGATCGCTGAGAAACCTAACATCTGTCTACATTATCTAAATGCCTTGCAGGTGATGCGATAAGATATGGTATCTAATCAAGATGAGGCTATTGGTGCATGCATGTACGATGTTGAATGCACATAAATAATTTGGCATTGAATTGGATGTACAAGAAATCTTACCTATAGGTAGATTGAAGGGCACGGCTAGGTCTAGGATCACGGTGGCGGTGGCAAGATGGCAGACGGCATGTGGCATGGGCCATTGGAGTCTAGGATCACGGCTGGCGGCAGCCTTCTCCCTTATGTGATTTATCTTATCTGTGTATTAGTTCTAGCGGTGGCCTGTTCCTTATAAACATGTGTTAGTTCTTAGTGGTGGGAGACATTACGCACGCAGCAGCGAGGCAGATATTTTCCTTTCGCGCGCAGTGTTTGTTGGTGTTGCAAAACGGGTGTATGTAAAATTGGTTGGCCGAAAAACACCCAGCCCCTGTTTTTTGTAAAACGCAATATATCGGATTTACAACAAACCAATTTTACTTATCTTAAGAGTTAGTTACCCAATCCAAACAAAGTTTTCCTAAAACGATGCTAAAAACGGTTTTGGAAAAATCTGTTTTCACAAAACGTATGATCCAAACAAGGCCTTAGAGCTGATTGATGAATTTTTTTATTAATTAAACTTTTTTTGAATTTTATTTTAAAGTTAACTTCCGACGCACTTTATTTCCAATTCTGACCCTTTTGGTCATGCCACCACCCGTGGCGTGACAAAATAACACTGTCACGCCAATCCATTTCTGATCAAACTCTTGTCACGCCACTGGAAGTGGCGTGACAGTGTTATTTGGTCACGCCATAACCAGTGGCGTGACAAAAAGTGCTATTTTTGGGACTTATCCTGGCGCGTGATAGTGTTGTTTTGTCACGCCACCACCCATAGCGTGACCAAAGGGGTCAGAATTAGAAATAAAGTGTGTCGCGGGTTAACTTTAAAATAAAATTCCAAAAAAGATTAATTAATAAAAAAAGTTCCTGATCGATGTATGCCTGATAAACATTTTTCCGGTTTGTTTTGTGGAGCCTACTGGTATATCTGGTAGGCAAGTTCGATTCAGGTCTCCAACCAGATACCCTCTAATATATATATATCTAATCTTGTTAGTGTCAAATTACCGTTTGAATTAGCTATGCATGATCTTTTAATAAAGAGATGTGCAGTTCTCCGGGGCGTTCTAAAAAAAACCTGTTGTGCCTTGCTCAATGTTAATAAGGTGTGGTGCCATGTTGTGTGTTAGTAGTGCAACGAGTATTTCCATGTACTTACTCTGTCCACAAATGTAGATTGTTTTTTTTTTACTTTTTACGGTCTGTAACGCAAAACTTTGACTATAGTTTTACATCAAAATATATTAGTAAAAATAATAAAGATCAATCAAATCCAATTATGTTATTTTTATATAGCAATTTTATATAATTATATATATATTAATGGTCAAAGTTATAAAATCTTAATTGCACGAATCGCACAACGACCTACGTTTATGAACAAAGGGAGGATATGTTTTCTTGTGCCTAGTGAACGACAAAGTGATACTTTAATGGGTGTCTAGGCAAAATCTGAGTTTTTTTTTGTTAGGAGCTGATGATCCACGAAGGTTCTGTTCTGACCTGATCATTCAATAAGAAGGTAAGTTCGTAGTAGTCGTTCAACTCTCGCGATCCTGGCTACGAACTCGCGATGCTCGAAACCATGCAATCGCTGAACTGCTCGACAAGTCGTTATCAACCGTGCACGAATACCCAGATGACCTGATCACGAAGATCAATTCCTGCATACACCGAAGAGCACGCAAGAACAAGATAGATAAGCAATCTGAAATTGCGAATAGAAATTAAAATTGTATTAATAAGTGGGGTTCCGAAGAACAATATCGCTGTTGATCTCGCCGAACAAGAGGACAAAGTATAAAGTAGCAAAGCTAAACTTCAATCAACAAAACCTAAAGAACTAGAGAGGTGGCGGCCACTATATATAGGAGAAGGGAGGCCATGGGTACTGTTCACACATGAATAGTGCCACATAAACAGTACCAAAAACCCTAGGTGGCCGGCCATATGGGCTACATGGGCCAAATCGGCCAAATCAGCCCATTTATTACAAAGCCCATGGGCCAACAATTGGTGACGCAGTACCATGGTATGTAGACATAGCACCATGGTATGTAGACGAAGCTCGGCTCATATGAGTAGACGTAGTTCAGTCCAACTGGGGAATATGGCAGTGCAGTAGCCGAAAGTTCTATCGGAGAAGATACGGTTGAAGTAGAAGATGCAGTGCAGCTGATCGAAGTAGTTGTTGCATCCTTAGGGTTGATGTCCTCATCAAGAGCACTCAAACTTTCAGCCATTGGATCTAGATTCAAAGGATCTAGATCCAAAGGATCCCACCTTCCCCCAATCCTTATAAATTCACCAGATAAATTTGGTCCATGCCATTGGTTGTTGTACTTTTTTTATTATTATTTAATCTTTTTTAAAATTTTATTTTAAAGTTAACCTCCGACACACTTTATTTCCAATTCTGATCCCTTTGGTCACGCCACCACCCGTGGCGTGACAAAACAACGCAGTCACGCCGTAGAATAAATCCGCTAAATAGCACTTTTTGTCACGCCACAGGTCGTGGCGTGACCAAACAATACTGTCACACCACGAGTGGTGGCGTGACAAGAGTTTGCCTTTGATACGGGTTAGCGTGACTGCATTGTTTTATCACGCCACGGGTGGTGGCGTGACCAAAGATGTCAGAATTGGAAATAAAGTGCGTCGGGGATTAATTTTAAAATAAAATTAAAAAAGAATTAATTAATAAAAAAAATCTTGGTTGTTTTGTAGTTTTGGATTTTGCACTGATTTTTGCTTAATTGGTTCTATGCCACTAAATCTCAGGCTTCTTTGGATTTTGCCGCTGCTGGCTTACGTTTTATCAAAATTCCAGAGTTGTCTACCCTCTCTCCTCTCCCTTTCTTCTCATAATTGGATCTCCATGAACACCTGACATGCACCCTTGAGGAACACTGGGTCCAACTTAAACAAATAATAATACTATTTGTGATGGCATCAAATTGAAAATACAACATATTTAGAAGGGCAAAAGTGTTATTTCCACTCAATCAACGGCCATTGACCTTGCCCGAATGACATTCCAAAGATATTTCGAATTGAGTGGCATAGAACCAATTAAGCAAAAAGCGATGGAAAAAACAAAACTACAAAACAACTAGTGGCATAAACAGGATTTTTTTTCCAAATTCCCCACCTCCCCTCCCCTCCAAACCCTAGCCGCCACCCACACCGCCGTCCCGACGCCGACGCTGCCCGTCGGTGAGCCGCCGCCTCCTCTCTCCCCCACCGCATACCTTCCTTCTTCCTCTCCAGTGAGCCACCACTGCACCCCTCCCCCTTCTTCCTTCTTTCCAGTGAGACCCCCCACGCTGTCCTCCTTTCTCCTCTCTCCCGTCGCCTCCTAACCACTAGAGCATGTCTCCCACGCCTACCTCCACCACCTACCGCTTTCCTTCGTGCCCGTGGCTGACAACACCATCACCGCCTCGCCGCCCCGCCTCTCACTACCGGTCTATCGCCCCGGCCCCCTCCCTCTAAATTCGAGGTTTCGGTGAACCCTGAACTCTAACTCGCTAGAAATGTCACCGGAGTGCCACCGTCATCGCCAGAGATGAAGTCGGAACTCGAATCTTGTGGCAACCCGGGGGGATAAAAATTCGAGTACTCCCAAGGTGAAGAAATACTTGAGGAGTCCTTAGCAATTCCCTGCTTTAATTTGGTGCAGAGCATGGCGGAGACACTCTTGGGGCTGGTTAATGGGAAAATTTTGTTGGTGCCACTAAAAAGGTGTGCAATATCGTTCTACCCCCGCAAATTGGACCATGTCATTTTTGCCACTGAAATTTTGCGTCCATTTCATTTTTTCCACTACCGTCAGTTAAAGTTAGTTTGACCGTTACAATAGATGGTTTGAGCGATATTTCCTTGTCAGATTTTTTCCAAAAAGACGCCTAATACCTCTGTTAGCCTATGGGCCCCACTGCTAGTCACTCATTTCTCTATTTGCTAGCCGGGAGGGTCTCTATTGAGGCTGAGATAGAGGCTAGCGCTGGGAGGAGGGGTGCGGTCGCGCGGACGCCGCCGCTGGGAGGAGTGGCACCTCGCCCACAAGCCGCGCTGACCAAGCACACCGTGGGCCCCACCACATCTTGCCGCCAGCATGCCGTCGCACCCGGCCACACACTCAACACCGCGGCCGCACCATCGCCTAAAACAAGCCACCATCGTGGTCCGCTCTTCTGCGCAATCGTCATGGCATCTCGCCGAGCACACATCACGGCTGTGCCACCATTGCCTTTAACGCCCACACCATCTATTGTAACAGTCAAACTAACATACACTAATGGTAGTGGAAAAAATGAAATGGATGCAAAATTTGAATGGCAAAAATGACACGGTCCAATTTGCGAGGGCGGTACCGATATTGCACACATTTTTAGTGACACCAACAAAATTTTCCCCTGGTTAATTAGGAAGTTGTCTAGCCTCACCACCCGAGTGGACCCCCAAAAATAACTCTATGTTGGCTGCCATATGTATTCGCCATTGTTTCGCCCCAACTAAAAGGCACATGGAGATTGGAAGTTGCTCATACTACCTCCTACACATATTACTAGCAAATGTTGAGAACTGAGCCTAGCTCAGTTGGCATGGTGGGATGTTGGGTCCTCGTCGTCTCGCTGCTCGAAGGCCGCTTTCGACACGCGCTTATTCCTTCTTTAAGGCAGCCAGTTGGCCACTAAAGAAAAATATTCCTAACAAATGTTGGGTTTTTTTGTTGCTGAGAAAATCTAGCAAATGTTTGGTTTTTTGCCGTAGGTGTTAGTACTTGTTTTGCCCAACTCAAAGGCGTGTACCATGCTCAAACTGTCACGCATGCAATTCCTAGCTACACGTACCACTCACTGCTTTGGTACACCCTCACTAGATATTACTCTATCCGGTTCACAAAAATAAGTTATTTTGGATATCGACACGATCTCCAAAATACAACTTTTAACTACTAATTAATATCATAATATATCTGTAAAACCTAATAAAATTATAATATTATGAAAGCACTTTTTGAAACGAATCTACACATGATTTTTCATGTAGCTAATTTGAATATTTAAAAAGATATCGGTAGTCGAAGTTTCCAAAGTTTAACTGCACGTATTCTAAAACGACTTGTTTTTATGAACTCGAGGGGTATTACCCTTTAAGCAATGTTATCCTGCACCGATGTTGTACTTAAATCTGAACCTAGCGAAGACCAACCAGGCCTAATTAAACACTATGAATTAACACCGTTCTCTGTTCAGCAAGCATAATAAGCGAATTAACAGCATGTTCCCACTCTTCAGATCAAAGGAAAGTACATGGCAGCTGCTCATCTTTTCCAGAAGAATGCAACAGCTAATTTTCCAGGAAGCAAATTAGCACCGATCTCGATCTACGTTTGCTGACAAGAACTGATCGATGGTCTCGATTGCATGCTGCAACTCGCGTACGTGCATCCTGCCGTTGATCAATGACTGACGCCAATTCTTCCGTATCCACGAGCTAAGCGCAACGACTAATTAATCTGACAGGTGCCTTAGATTTGACGAAAATTCGTTCCGCCTGCCTGACCCCGTGGACGTCAACCAATCTCAATCGTGTGCTTGGCGTTTCTGCAGGAATTATGAAGCTTCAGCTTCATAACGGCGGAAGCTAGAGTTAAGGCCAAATCGTTGGAGTACAATTGAATTGTCCGTCTTTCATTATTAGCTTAAGCTTTTAGGTAAATCGGTTAGAGTGTGCAACTCAATATAGTATCAGAGCTAAGATGTCTTGAGTTCAAGATTCGGTTGATGCAATTAAAGAAAAAATAATTGTAGCCCGCTTCTCTTGAGTTCAAGACCCGACCGACGCAATTAAAAAATAATAATTGTAGCGTATTTCTATTCCACCTCTTAGGTCTAAGGGAGCCTACACGTGAGGAGGGAGTAAAGCGTTAGGGATCACACTGTATGTATATCCAAAGTGAACTCTTCATCTTACGCTATTCCGCAAACACGTGCACCCTCCAAAAGAATCTATGCCACTCAAATGAATATATTGCCCGTTTAGAACGCGGGAATTCGACAAACGAAACGCTGGAAAAAATTTGCATGAAACGGCTACTTTATTTCAAATCCCTGTTAGAATACCTCTGCTCTGATCAGAACAGGGGCATTTACACTTCACAGGTTAATAGAATTCGGGGATCCCAAATGCTCCGCAGCACGTTCAGTTTTACAGAGGATCTTGATCTTGAATTTTTTTTCACAATAATCTATTTTTATTATTAATTACAATATTATACATGCAATAATATTTTTTACAGAAATATACTCCTGTCGCCGAACCGTTGGGCGATTAGACCCAGTAACTCAACGGTTGAGCGACTGAATCTAGTAGCTCAACGGTTGAGCGACTGGGACACTTGTCGTCCAACGGGGCACAATGCATGCCCGGCTAGATGAGTGAGCTGCACACTAGGACCAACCGTTGAGCGATAAGTTTTCTAGTCGCTCAACCGTTGAGCTACTGGGTCCAATTGTCTAACGGTTCGGCGACAGGAATATATTTCTGTAAAAAATATTATCGTAGGTATAATATTGTAATTAATAAAAAAATAGATTATTCGAAGAAAAAAATTTCCTTGATCTTTCTGTCTGTCCGTCCCTTTCGTTGCTTGACCTCCAAATCCCAATGCATGAAAGCGCTGAATTTTTAACTGTCAACTACTGTACTGCTCGTCGTTGTTGCTCTGCATCCAAAAGTGAGACACGGAGTTGAAGAAGAAGGCAGGTAAAGCATAGAAAAAGAAACCTAGAGTTGCATCGAAAAGTCAGAGGGGAGAGAGAGTCCACAGTTGTAAGTAAGGTATAAAGTGCTGACGTGGACAAGCTTGGCAGGTTGGCAAGAGGGAGAGTCGTCAAGTCGGTAGTTCAAGCCGCAGGTTGTACGAACCTTCCGACAAGGATTTTTCTCTTCTTTTTAGGAGAATTCTTACCCTAGTTTTGAAAAAGAAAAGATGTCAACAATGTAATCCTACGTGATAGGTTAACATGGTGAACTTTTCAGCTCCCGTAGATACGGAGAAATCGAAACGTGCAAGTATCTACCCATGGCCATGGGTGATCATAGCGTTTGAACTTTTGTTCCAAACCAAGAGAAAAAAAGGATGACTATATATCGCTCAACGGTTGATCCTAGTGTGCAGCTTACTCATCTAGTCATGTATGCATTGTGTCCGTTGGACAACAAGATCCCCGCTTCAACCGTTGTTTATTGAGTTCAATACCCAACGGTTGAAATGACAAATGATTATTCCTGTAAAAAGAAAAAAAGATAGTATTATTACTGTAATTTCAAATAAAAATAGATTATTGTAAAAAAATATTCGAATATATATTGGTTTCTATTCATTGTATTTTGGTTCTCTCTTTGTTGTTGTTATTGGAAGAATGGGTCTTACATTCTCTTTCTACAGAGTTCATGTTTCATGTTTAAATTCAAATTCAATTTAAAGTTATCCCGGACCGTTGGATTTCAATTTCCTGGTATGGCCAGGAACTTGGTAGTTCCCAACAGGAAATAGAACCCTGCTTATATGTGATGTTAGCTATGTGCTATGGACACCTCCAATGATAGATTTCTAGCTCTCCCGCTGATTTGTTGCCTGTAGTCATCACTCGCTTACTTTTCTCTCTTTATATAGATTTTTTCCCAGGAGAAAATCTGTCATAGGAATACATTCCCACACGTGCCTGTCAGCAGTTGTGGAGCTGTCAGAGCAAATCTAGGAATTCTAAAGCATCGAGGAAAGATCTAATAATCACATCATATTCTGCCGGCCGTTACATAGCTTAATTGACGTCGCTATGGTTGGGTGGGTTATCTGTGTGACTTTCAGCTACGATTTTCCAAAGATTTAATCCATGATATGTAGCACCTTGGCAACAACATGTCACTTGTCAATACCTAAAAGAACATACACATAAGCTAGTTTGATACTCGGAATCTGCGTGGAAAAACCGGGTTTGCTTTTCAATTAATATGAGGAGACAAAAAGGACATACGAATAAAAGTATTACTGCCAATGCTGATTATTCTATTGTTGAATCTACCTATGAGTATGAGTAGGGGTGTTAATCGGATACAAATTGTCTATTTTATTTGACTACGATATTCGATAGGATATAAATATGGTTTATATTTTTTTCATTCGATAAAAATTTCTCCTCTATTCGCATTCGCATAAAAAATTGTGGATATGAATATGGTAAGTACTTTTGTCATCCAAAATGTTGCTTTATCTGCGCTATTCGTATTCGATATTTCGAATTCGACAAAACAATATACATATTTTATTTTAGTATGGTTATAATTAGTTGGAGACTAGTATTTTTTTAGTTTAATGTGAATTTATGTTTTCAGGTTAAATAGATAAATTAGAATGTTTAAGTGTGATATGTATGAGGATAAAGTATCATACATATCTTATCATTACATAACTTATGATGATATCTTAATCCGACTGAATTAAGTAGGTATTTGATTCGTGTTCGTGTTTGTTACAACATTCGACCCAAACTCATATAATATGAATTCGTATTCATATGAATATGAGAAAACCACTATTTGATTTGTATTTGATGCGTTGACACCCCTACCTATGAGTTCATACCTATACTGTTGTTATGTAATGCATATGTTATAGTACGGTGTGATTATCCTGATATAATAACAGGATAGAATGAAAGGTGCTTTGGATGGCCATAAGAGTTTAGGCACCATTGCATTGGTATTTTAGCAATCAATCACATATGTGGAAATTTCAATCGTCTAGCCCAAATTCGACTGTTGTCATATCACTGCATATCAATACTCCTAAATACAGTTACATACTGTTAGATGTATATTATTAGCTGTGTATTTTTTCTATTGTATAAGGGGTTACCTGCATATATGCTATACCTGTACTTATATATATATTGGCCCATTGGCCTTATGATGAATACAAGCGCTATTCATAACATGATATCAGAGCAAACCTAGGGTTTGTTTTTCTGTCACGCCGCTGCCGGTTTTTCTTCTGGTTGCCGCCTGGCTTTGCCACTGCTTTGCCGCCGGTTTTTCTTTCGGTCGTCACTTGCTTGGGTGGATTCGTCGATCCGCTCGTTGTCGCCTCAAGCCTGCGCGCGCGCTCGTCGTCGATCCACGCGCGCCTTTGGCTCCCTTCGTCATCGATCCGTCTCCGTGCTCGCCTTCGGCTCCCGCTCGTCGTCGATCCGCCCGTCGTCGCTTGGACCGCACCTCCCGTCGTCGTCTTCCATCCGGGTTGCCCGGATTCACCCAGCGTCGGCGCCGCTAGCCTCGCCGTCCGCCAAATCGAGCCGGCCATCTATTCTTCCGCACGTGTTGCCGTGCTACCACCGCCGCCGCTGCCAGGGGGAACCCTAGTTCCCCCCGTGCGCGGTGCTATCCTGTGTGGTGTGGTGCGGGCTTTGGTTTTCGATCGCAGACCGGGTTGACACCCCTACCTATGAGTTCATACCTATACTGTTGTTATGTAATGCATATGTTATAGTACGGTGTGATTATCCTGATATAATAACAGGATAGAATGAAAGGTGCTTTGGATGGCCATAGGAGTTTAGGCACCATTGCATTGGTATTTTAGCAATCAATCATATATGTGGAAATTTCAATCGTCTAGCCCAAATTCGACTATTGTCATATCACTGCATATCAATACTCCTAAATACAATTACATGCTATTAGATGTATATTATTAGCTGTGTATTTTCCCTATTGTATAAGGGGTTACCTACATATATGTCATACCTGTACTTGTATATATATTGCCTCATTGGTCTTATGATGAATACAAGCACTATTCATAATATGATATCAGAGCAAACCTATGGTTTGTTTTTTTGTCACATCGCCGCCGGTTTTTCTTCCGGTTGCCACCCGGCTTTGCCGCTGCTTTGCCGCCGGTTTTTCTTCCGGTCGTCGCTTGCTTGGGTGGATTAAATCGATCCTTTGTTGTCGCCTCAAGCCTCGCAAGACGCTGTTGCCGATCCACGCGCGCTTTCGCTCCGTCGTCGCCGATCCGCCTCGCGTCGCGCTTCGCTCCGCTCGTCGCCGTCCGCCTCGCAGCGCGCTTCGGCTCCCGTCGTCGTCGATCCACCCGTTGTCGCTTGGACCGCACCTCCCATCGTTGTCTTCCATCCGGGTTGCCCAGATTCACCCGGCGTCGGCGCCACCAGCCTCGCCATCCGCCGAATCGAGCCGGCCATCTATTCTTCCACATGTGTTGCCGTGCTACCGCCACCGCCGCTGCCAGGGGGAACCCTAGTTCCCCCCGTGCGTGGCGCTATCCTGTGTGGTGTGGTGCGGGCTTTGGTTTTCGGTCGCAGGCCGGGTTGCTTAAATTGAGTTGGCCCGAGAGTAAGAAAAAACGAAAAAAACGTCATTCTAACCACCGCGCTGTCCAGCGTCGCCTGTTAGACCTCGTTGCATTGGTCGCCACGCCGTTCAGCGCCGCCTACCAATGGGCACTGTTTCCGTTCCTCGCTGCCCGGTGATCTTTGATGGTCTCAATTATGGGGACTGGTTTCAGCACGTGCGTCTCCACATGCGTGGTCAGCGCCTTTGGGATTTTCTTACTGACGAGTTGCCTTGCCCGCCTCGTCCTGCTCCACCTGCTGAGCCTGTGTTCCCGAAGACTACCTTCGAAGATGTTCGTAAGGAGGCACCTGATACTTTTGAGGATGCTATGGAGACCTTTCAAACTCAGTATGCTGCCTACAAGACATGGATTGATGAGGATACCCGTACCTCTGCTATTCTAGTTGCTAGCATGGAGGTGCAATTCACTGGGGACGTGGTTGGTTTTGCTTCAGCACAGTTGATGTGGACACATCTGCGCAACCGCTACGAGCCGGCTGGTGATTCCTTGTATCTTTTCACAGCGTCAAGAGCGATTGTCAGAGCAGGAGATGCCACCGTGGGCGAGTTCTATGCCCAATTGTTCTGCGGTATGGCGCCGATTGACTCTTTGGGGTCGATGTTTGCCACACGTGTCGGTCTTTGTCGGCGTCGCTAGCCTCACCTAGAGCTTCGTCAGATCTCGATTTCTTGACCCATCTTGGCCGAGTATGAGCAGACTCGTGCTCAATTACTGGCGCGCCACCCTCGTGTGACCTTGTTGGAGGCCCTTGCTGTTGTTCGTGCTAAGGAAATTCGTCTTCGTGTTGCGGGTCTGCTGCCGTCACCGTCGTTTCCTTTGATTCTGGCAGCTCCTCTAGTTTCTACACCGGCTACACCTCCAACTACTCCTTCACCAGTGGTGTCTTCACCAGTGATAGCTATTGTTGGTAGGGGACTACACTGCACTTTCTGCAATAAGGATGGATATGTACAGCAGACCTGCTACAAGAAGAAGAAGGATTTACGTCGTGGTAGCCGTCCTCCATAGGGAACTGGTGGTTCCTCCTCTTAGAGGAGCTCTAGTGCTTCTGATTCTCAGCAGGTTCTCACACTGCTACGTCACATGGTTGCTCTTGCACCGTCCGGTTCTGTTGGTTCTGCTGCATAGCCTTCTAGTGAACGACCACCTTCTACTTATTCCTCAGGTATATCACCTTGGATTCTTGACTCTGGTGCTTCTTTTCATATGACATCTGATTCCACCAGTCTCACTTCCATTCATCCTTTAGCTGCTCCTATCACTGTTTAGACAGCAGATGGTACCTCTCTTTCTGTCGCAGGATGAGGCACTCTTTCCAATTCCTCTTTTCATATTCCTGCTGTTTCCCATGTTCCCAAACTAACCATGTAGCTCATATCTACCGGTCAGCTCACTGGTCATGGTTGTCGTGTTATTCTCGATTCTTATTCTTGTTGTGTTCAGGATCGATGCACAGGGACTCTGATTGGTACTAGCCCTTGCCGCCGTGACTCATAACGTCTGTGGGAGCTTGACTGACTTCATCTTCCTTCCACTGCCCCTGCCAGTCTTGTCACCTCCACTATCGCCGCTGCTTCTGCTACATCCTCCACTGCGTCTTTTGCTCAGTGGCATCATCGTTTGGGACATCTTTGTGGGTCGGGTCTATCTTCTTTACTTCATCGTGGTCTTTTAGGTCTCGTGGTGCGGTAATGTTTCTCTAAATTGTCGTGGTTGTAAGCTTGGTAAGCAGCCTTCAACTTCCTTATCCTTCCAAAGGAGTCAGTGTCACAGCGTCCTTTTGATTTTATTCATTCTGATGTATGGGGTCCGGCTCCTTTCGTTTCGAAAGGAGGTCATCGATATTATATAATTTTTATTAATGATTTCTCTCGCCACACATGGATATACTTTATGTTATCTCGTGGTGAGGTTTTATCCATCTACAAGACTTTTACCACCATGATCCGTACTCAGTTTGATTCTCCTATTCATGTCTTTCATGCTAACTCTGTTGGGGAATACTTGTTAGAAGTTCTTCGTGATTTTCTTGCCCTAGAGCTCATGCCTAGAATGGTGTGGCTGAACGAAAGCATCGTCGTCTTCTTGAGACAGCTCGTGCTCTTATGCTTGCTTCTGCTATCCCACCACACTTTTGGGTTGAGGCTGTTTCTACTGCCACTTTCCTGATTAATATTGACCTTCTTACGCTCTCTTGGTGGGATCCCAGTTGAGTGTCTCTGTGGCAAGACTCCTGACTATTCTAGTCTTCGCCTTTTTGGATGTGTGTGCTATGTTCTTCTTGTCCCTCGTGAGCGCACCAAGTTGACCGCTCAGTCCGTGGAGTGCGTTTTTCTAGGTTATAGCGCTGAGCATAAGGGATATCGTTGTTGGGATCTTGTTAGCCGACGGATGCGGGTTTCTCGGGGCATCACTTTTGATGAGTCTCGTCCTTTCTACCCTCGTTCTTCTTCTTCCACCACTCCAGCATCTCTTGTCGGGCCGCTTTCTTTCCTAACTTTTCCTACCACCCCCATAGTCACCACACCTCCATCACAGCCTTTGGCCTCTTTGGTTCCCCCTTCACTGTCTCCTTCGCCACCGCCACCCTCTCGAGAGGATCCTCCCGGCCTTCATCCTTCTTATCCTCGCTATTACACTCGTCGTCCGCGAGTTGGGGATTCTTCTGATGATTCATCTTCTTCGACCTCTCCTCAATATGCTCTTCGTGATCGTCAGTTTATTCGGCCTCCTACGCGTTTTTGTTTAGCAACTCTTGCCGAACCGACTTCTTATCGTGATGTTGCCGTTCATCAGGAGTGGCAGCATGCGATAGTAGAGGATATTGCTGCCCTTGGGTGTACAGGCACGTAGGATCTTGTCTCTCTTCCCGCGCGTGTTACTTCTATCACGTGCAAGTGGGTCTACAAGATTAAGACCCACTCTGATGGTTCTCTTGAGCGCTACAAGGCTTGTCTTGTGGCACATGGTTTTCAGCAGGAGCATGGTCGTGATTATGATAAGAAATTTGTTCCTGTGGCTCACATGACCACCGTTCGTACTCTTCTTGCTATGGCGTCTGTTCGGGCATGGTCCATCTCTCAGCTTCATGTCAAGAATGTCTTTCTCAATGGTGAGCTGCGTGAAGAGGTTTATATGCAGCCACCACTGGGGTATTCTGTTCTTGGGGGTATGGTTTGTCGCCTTCGCCTATCTCTTTACGGCCTCAAGCAAGCTCTTCGTGCCTGGTTTGATCGTTTCTCTTCTTTTGTCACTGCAGCTCGTTTCTCTGCCAGTTCTCATGATCCTGCTCTCTTTGTTCACACTTCGCCTCGTGGTCGGACGCTTCTCCTTTTATATGTTGATGATATGATCATTACTAGAGATGATTCTCAGTACATCACCTTTGTGAAGGAGCGTCTTAATGAGCAGTTTCTCATGTCTGATCTGGGTCCTCTTCGCTACTATCTTGGGGTTGAGGTTATTTCTACTCCTGAGGGCTTCTATCTGTCCCAAGAAAAGTATATTCAGGATCTTCTTGATCGTGCTTCTCTTACTGATCAGCACACTGCTGAGACTCCTATGGAGCTTAATGTTTATCTTCGGCCCACCGGTGGTGAGCCTCTTGCTGACTCTACTCGCTATCGTCACCTTATTGGGAGTCTTATTTATCTGGGTGTCACTCGTCCTGACATTTCATACCATATGCATATCTTGAGTCAGTTTGTTTCTGCTCCCACTCAGCTCCACTATAGTCATCTTCTTCGTGTTCTACGATATCTTTCGTGGAACCATCACTCGTCGTCTGTTTTTTCCTCGCTCTAGCTCTTCTGACTCCAGCACATTCGATGCCACTGGCTAGTGATCACTCGATCTTGATCTCTCTCGCTTATTGTGTTTTTCTTGATGGTTCTCTTATTGCTTGAAGACTAAGAAGGCATAACGCTTCTCATTCGAGTGCTGAGGCTGAGTTGTGAGCTATGGCTTTGTTGACAGTGGAGGTTACTTGGCTACGGTGGTTACTTGAGGATTTTGGTGTTTCAGTTTTAGCACTCACTTCTCTTTTGTCTGATAGTACAAGGGCTATTAGCATTGCCACAAATCCGGTGAAGCGTGAGCTTACTAAGCATATTGGTGTTGATGCTTCCTACATGCGGACAGTGCATGAGACTGTGTTGTTGCTCTTCAAGATGTGCCTTCGAACTTGATTAGCGTGCTTCTTCACAAAGGCATAGACCGAGCTCAAAGATAGTTTATATCTCTAAACTTCATGTTGTTGATCCACCATAAGTTTGAGAGAGGATGTTAGATGTATATTATTAGCTGTGTATTTTTTTCATTGCATAAGGGGTTACCTGCATATATATCATATATATACTTGTATATATATTGGCCTATTAACCTCATGATGAATACAAGCGTTATTCATAACACATGCCAAGTTGCGTTCACGATCGACTATTTCCCTGAATTTAATTCTTATTAGATGCGTATAAATACATAAATATAAAGTGCTCCTTAACTAATCCTAGCTAGCTAGGCTCCTAGTGAATCCCAAGATCCTATCAACTTGCTTGAAACAATCGCGAGCTAGTCAGTAGTCAGGTACAGGTAGGTCGATCAGGAGCCAATGGCCGTCGAGATCCTGCAAACTTTGACGTCTCCACTCACGAACACTCGGAAAGCTACGGCCAGCCAAAACATGATCCTTCCGTCCAAACGATCGATGCGCCGCGTATGCAGCTTCTCTTTTTTTCTTCACACGTTGTCCTTGTGCCAAGTGTGATCAGAGGTGAAAAAGGAACAGCTGAATAATGAAAAAAAAATACTGCAAAGTGTGCTTAACGTCAGTGTTAGGTCTCAGCGAATCCAAGAGATTTTGGAGTGACAAAGATCGCAGATCAGCTGGTGTAACC
This sequence comes from Phyllostachys edulis, assembly GCA_036346405.1. Taxonomy (NCBI): domain Eukaryota; kingdom Viridiplantae; phylum Streptophyta; class Magnoliopsida; order Poales; family Poaceae; genus Phyllostachys; species Phyllostachys edulis. The sequence continues at coordinate 7,094,703 of CM070560.1, read as the reverse complement.
CAACTTTGCCGACAAATACGAAATAAGTTTGCGTGTGTACCCCAGTCACATACTCATATACTCCATTGAGCAACCAAACTTGCAAGAAATTGAGCAGCAAATTCTTCTTAAGTTTTCATGGTGGATATTGACATTTGAAGTTATCTGAACGTACGGTGTTACAATGCTATGAATTATGATATGAATGATGCTGTCAACCATACAGACAGAATTGTCTCCGGTAAAAAAGCAGTTTATGCATGCTGAGTTTATTCTGAATTATGGTGATTCAGTCTTCGGGAGGAAAGGTTCTCGTCAGACTTTCTTTTTAGCATATTTCATGTCCAGTCCAAATTTGGATGTATTCCAATTTGTTGGTGAGCAAGGTAGTAAGGTACAAGGTGAACACATGGAAAGTAACTAAGCTATGAATAGCACTATTCGTGGTTGACACATTGATATCTATGAATAGCACTATTTCAGCATTTTTCTTGGTCAGATTGCAGCATTCATCAGCGTTGTTCATTTCAATGGAAGGGGTCAAGTCTGTATTTACAAGAAAAACATAGCTGGCCCTGGGCATCAAAACTATCCTTTACTTTTAGGAACATACCAATCCCTTTTTGTCTGATCATAAGCAAGTGATGAACAGCTCCCGTTGCGGTAATCCCATGAAAGCACCTTTTTCATCAGGCCTCGCAGCCTCTCGGCACCAGGACCAGGCTCAAAAACAGTGTCTTCACCCCTAGACAAACAAGGATCAGCCCCTCCTTCAGAGCTCCCATCACACCATGCTCCAGGAGTGAACCGGCCTGCAGAGCGGTGCAAAAGTTCACGGTCTATTTTGTCTAGGACTTTCTCGTCCTTGGGAAACTTCCGTGCAAATGGTGCGCCACTCTTGACCATCTTGTTGAAGTCCTTCATGGAGAGGGTCAGCGGATGCTGCTTTGGAGGGTAGTCCCAAGAAATGTAGTGCAGGTCATGGCCAACTGCAGTGCCCCGGAACTCCTCAGAGTTGCAGATCACAGTGTGGAAATAACCTTCTGGTGAGGAGATGAAGTTGACGTAGTACATCAGGAGGGTTCGCGGGAGATTGTCCCAACCCCATATGCAGTACTCCAGGAAGGTTTTTGTGAGCATTATCCAAGCAGAACCTGGCGATCCAACAGGAGGACTGTGATGTTAAGAAGCGTTAAGAGTTGTGTATTTTTGCATCAGAAAACATGGAGTACTTGCGAGACAAAATGGTCTACACTAATACCACTGGCATAGTAGTATTATGGTGCATACATTTACATCCTTACACCTTATATACAAACTTTTATTTTTCTATACCACTATTAATTCATTTTAGGCATGTTTTTTTTCTTCGAGAACACACAAAGCTTTCATTAAGTGGAGAACACAACAATTACAAGCACGAAAACAAGGTAGCCAAAACAAAGAGAGAATTCGAAGAAAAAAAGAAGGGAAAAACACGTTTGTGGGGTTTCCCCAAAACAGGAAGGAATTACTCCTGAAATGGCAGCGCCTCCAAGCAACGGAGTCCCGCCAAGCGCCAGTTGACGAACTCCTCTGTAATCCAATGAAGCAAGGTGTCAAGACTTGAGTGATCTTGGTTGAAGATCCTGTGGTTCCGTTCTTTCTAAATCATCCAAGCCACTAAAAATGGTTGTTTAGGAGAGTAAATTTTGTACTTATCTTGTCAATGTCAATGAATGACTCCATACACTGTTTCTTTGGAAAGCTATTTCTAGTTTAACAGCAACCAGCGATAGGAAGCTAGCAGCAAATGAGAGTCATATATGCATAGTCAATCAGAAAAGTTGAACATTGAAAAGATCCCACAACAAAATTCTGTGGGCTTGGTTCAAATATTTTGACCACAAAACTCCAGATTGATACTTCAATACGGCAGCTAATATTCGTTTTTGCAGAAAATGTACAAAATATGAACAAACCTTTATAAGCACATTAAAAGGAGAGGTTATCACTACTGTGCAAACTTAGGAGCACATGGGCACATAGTGGAAAGCAAGACGCAACTCAGACAATATCTAGTGTCTATCCAAGAACTGCTCTCCACTTTCAAATACTCTTTTGTCTCACCTTACACAAACATTATTAGCAATAATGTGAAGGAGAACTGATGAGTTTACCAGGAAACATATGCATGAGATGCAAACGCTTCAAGTTTATGGAAAAGATCCACTGTTATTTGTTCAAGATGAATTAATAATCTGCAATCCTATCGTGAATTAACGTGCTCAAATTTTTTGGCAGTTAGATGGTTATAAACCAGCAGGTCATGAAGGTAATATTTTGGAAAGTAATATGGCAAATAGTTAGTAGCTACACCCATGCCGACTGCCATATGAAGGTAATATCACTGCCTTATGGATAGAATAGCTTTAACAAATGCCAAGTGCCAAATACTGAAATCAGGAACCAGGCTTACCGGTATACAATTTGAAAGAAGTTGGCAGTTCTCGCCGCTCAGTAGTCGTCATAAGGTCAAACTTTTTTGATAGATAGAGCCCTGGGTCCAGAACAATTGGTTTTGCCCTTTGAATCCTGTGAGGAAATCACATATACATCAAAAAAAAAAAGGAAAGGGGACAATCAAGAAAATGAGAAGAGAGCTAGATATGTGAAGCAAATGACAAAGGGGTGTCATCAAGGAAACTTACACTTTCCATCCAGATATTTGCATATGCTCTATAAAATTAAGATTTCTCGGCAAAGATGAGAACACATGAAGAATATCTGCACAGAAATAATAGCAGTTAACCATACAAGTATAGAACAAACAATAACATTTAACCATACAAGTACCATGGCTTCCCTAGTTATGTTGCCAGTTTTGGTAATGAAGATTCAAGCTTCACCCTAGGGGGCTATCCTCTGCATAAGTGACCTCCTTTTAGAAATAGGGTGTTTTTACCTCTGACTGGTTGGGATCGAACCCAGTGTGTTAGACCATGTGGCTAGGTCTAGTATATTTTAGTTGATGAATAATTGACAACGTTGAGTATTGATGATTATTTGAGACGTGTGGTGCGTGTGGACTAATGTTGGTCAAGTTGGAAAGAACTTGTGCCGGGAAAATATGTTGTTTTGGTCTTTGCACGTACAGGGTAACTCGGAGGCGATCGTGGTCTACGGCGGTGACCGAGAGATGGCTTGGTGCGAAGTCATGGTCCAGAGGGTCGAAGATGCTGGAGGAGACGGTCGAGCTCGAGTTGGGGCGCGTGGAGATCAAAGATGGATGATGCTGTTGGAGCTACGGAGGTGCGGTCCGGAGGCTGCAACACATGATAGTTTTGGGGTGTCCAAACTTGGAAGGCTAAGAAAAATTAGAAAACTAGAATTATGAGCTGTTTTGGGCTGTACATGTATGGTCCACGTTCTGGAGTCCTAGATCTAATCACGGGTGATTGATGCCGTGTATGATTAGAATACGGACTAGTTCCTTGAGTATAAAGTGTTGGCACGTGGTGATCTGAAGATGTGGAATCGTTTTAGGGCCGACGGCAGTACACACGCTTGAAGCGGCTTGAGTCTTCTGGATCGATTGCAGAAGGAGCGGCGGCGGCTGTGCATGCGCGTTCTGTAGATAGATTTCAGGAGGAAGCAAAGAGCTGCGGCCTGCGTCTGCACAAGGATTGTGCTAGCATCGGCTTTTGTGCTTGTGTCGTACATGCAGGTTTGGCAATCAGTGTGAACTCCAGGATATACATATGGTTTTTTTGGTGGCCTTGGGTTTTGTGCATGAGAACAATGCTTTGGCTGTGTGCATTAATTGAAAAAGCTTTTTGCTGTTTTGATCTTTTGGGTTGAATGATCTCCAAAAGAACCTTGTGGCAGCGTTTGAGTGATCTCCAGAGCATCTTCAGTGTTTTTGTCCTGCGCGAGTTATCAATTCAACACCATCTACTACAGCAACGTTGCCGCATCAGTAGAACAGAGAACTGATCTGGGAATTTTTGGTGTGTGCAACGCCACGTGATCCTTTCTTCTAGATCGGATATGAAAAATCTTCCACAATCATTCACCCCCCTCTGATTGTCATTAACGATCCTACACAGTGATAACTACTTGTGCACCCTGGCACTCCACCAGCCCCTATCCTCTAGACATCTACATAAGTGATGATTGCTGATACTAGTGATCTTCACTATAGGTGGTTATCCTCTACAGAAGTGATGGTAATGCAAAAGAAATCTAGCTCAGCTAATTCCAAGATAGTGCAACCTATGTGTCCCTGATGCCCCGTATTATGATTTTAATCTTATGAAACATGATAATGTTGCCATCCACAATGCTCTCCATCAGACAACAAGAGCAGAGTTTCAGTTTCAGCAGGTAAATCAGGGGACAACAAGAGTAAAGTTTCAGCAGGTAAATCAGGGAAATTGGGATACTACAACTGCTAGTTTGCCTTTGACTCTCACGAGAATGTGGGTGCACTTTCTACAATAGTCTCTAGAGAGGAAAGGTACTAATCGCAGAAAAGTACAAAAGGAGGGTAGTTGAAGAACACTGACCATCTTGCGTCATGAGAGGATAATCCGACGCACTAAGATTGATGAACCAGTCCCACTCCAGCCCCTCCTTGAGGAGGATCGCCACAGCGTGCAGCGTGCACGCAACCATGGTCGGCCCCTTGTAGGTCACCAGGTTGCCCTTGGCAATCACCCGCACGTTCCCGACCTGGCTGAACATCTGGTCACCCTTCACGTACATCGCCAGGTCGATCCTCTCCCGCGGCGGGGCCTCCAAGTCCAAATGCAGGATGTACTGGTTGCGCGGGTGGTATATCGCTTGCAGGGTCCTCCTCATCTGCAGGCCGTCGCCCTTGGTGCCCTCGAGGAGGTACGCTATTCGCGGCGGCTCGGCGTCGGAGTCATCCGAATTCACGGCGGCATTGTCGGGATTGTCGTTGTCGTCGTCGTCCAACAGCCGGTTCTTGATCTCGGACTCGACGAAGCGGACATCGTTGTACGATGACGACGAGTCGTCGTCCCAGTTGGTGAGGGAGACCACATCGAAGAGGAAGGAGTCCCCGCCGGCAAAGTAGGGCGGCGAGAAGAGGCCGCAGGCGGCGGCGAGGAAGAGGGTGACCGAGACGAGCAGGCTCGCGAGGAAGGGGAGCAGCCACCGGCGGTCACTGAAAGGCCGCCCAGGACCCGAGCTGAGACCCCAATTCTTCCTCATTTCGTCGCAGCTAACGCTTAAATCGGCAAAAATTTCAGCTCAACTCTTCCCCATTTCGCTGAAACCAAGGTTATATACCAGCAAAATTCCAGCCCAGAGCCCGGTGTTTGCTCACCCCTGGGCAGGTGGGCAGCTTGATCCTCAGCTGTAGGGAAGACGCAAAAAAAAAAAAGATGCAATTTTTTCAGAAGATAGCAGCGTCCGTCGCTAGAAATCACGAACGGGAGCATAGATAAACCGGATCTACAGCTCGGATGCAGCAAGAAGAGCAGAATCCAGCGGGGGTTTGAGGGCTCGAAGAGGGATTGTTGTGCTCACCAAATCGGCAGTCACTCGGCGGAACGGGATCCGAGCTCGACCTCGAGCTCTCGCGCGCCCAGGCCCTGGAGGAACCGCGGGGTCTTGTGGAACCTTTGCGAGAAGAGTGGGTTCGGAGGAGGGCGAGATGAGATCCAAGCGGAAGCAGGTGGGAGGTTGCTGGGTTAACAACAACCAAGCCAAGCAGCAGCAGAGCTTGATGAACGAAGAACAACTCGCGTAAATGACGAGGGAAAAAAAGAAGTAAAATACTACGAGTTTGGGCCAGCCCAAGATGGCGGCGCATGCGCATCGGCCTGAGCCCAATTGTAAGATTTTGGGTTGCACAGCTCGGGAAATTCTCGTGACAATTTTTCAGACTCGCGGGAAAGAAGAACTGAGGAAGAGGTCGAGCCTTTTGCGGCAAAACATTCGCGAAACAGGAGGAAGCTGGAAACTTTCGCGTTTTTTTTTGTTATATCTATACGTCTTCCGCTTGTTCTCAACAAAATTTTAGTTGGATTTTCACCCGTCGGATCGTGATCAGTGGCGGATCCAAGTGTATTAACTGATGTCATGTGACACTGGTGCCTACGGACAAAGCATAGAGAAATTCTCTGTCTCCTTGTGTGGATAGGAATTTTTTTAAAATAATTTTTAAAAAAAATGATGATTACAAAAATATATAGTCGCCCAAAAAAATGACAAAAATATGTCCCTGTCGTCAGTCTATTTTATCTACTTGTGATTTTCATAGATTTTGAACGCTACGAAATCTATTAAACTCGTAATAACATTTTATGATTGTCGTATGTTATTCTAGTGCGGTAAATTTCTGAAAAATTTTATGAGGAAGATTGAGGTATTAATTATTTGTAAGTAAGAAGATAAGTGATATTACGATGCGTCTAAGAATTCATACACTTGCTCATGTACATGCACTGCATATTATGTAAGAAAACAAATGTGAACTTACCATTACTATCAAAACTACGATAAATCACATTGATATTACATAACATTCAACAAAACATCACAACACTTAATCAAAATGATAATTCAGAACATTGGCAATATATTACTACTGTCTGTGCTTTCTCGTGGTCGCAGCCTCAACGTCCCCCATGTGGACTGTCTCGAGTTGGGTGACCGGATGAGTTCCCCGCGGCGACATCTGGAGTGCCGATATCTCCTTCATCCTAAGAATTTCTGATAGGACATTTTTTGAAGGTGTGCCCAGACTCCCTGTAAATGGAGCACTTCTTCGTACGACGTCCGGTTTCTGCTTTGTCCATGTCGTTCTCGACGAGCGCCAGACAAGGTTTACCAACCTTTCCTTGAGCCTATCAATGTCCGTGGCCCAGATTAGTTGCTCCCAGGTCGGATGGCTAGTGAAATGGCCAACCACAGCGTAACCATACATCTCCCCAGTCCAGGTTCACATCACCGCCTCCTTGGTGAAATAGTCAGAGAGGTACTGACCAGGATGCTGCGCCACCGTCGAACATACGGCTATGACATGGGAGCAGGGCCTATGCAAAAGAAGGGGCTTGTTGCAAGTGCATGTGCAACTACCGCGGCGCAGCATGCACTCGTGAGTGATCCTCTCGCGATTCGTCCTGTGGTGTCCTTTATCCATACACATTATCTCGAAGCGAAGCTCCCTTGTGCCCATCTTGAATGCCTAGTGCATCTCACCCTTCTTGCTCTTCTCCTCCATGTACTTGGTGATCATGGCGGAGTAGAGTATTTTTGTCATTTGCCATAGTGAGCGACGCGTTATTACTTCTGTCAACAAAGTAGTTCATCGTACCACGGATAATTGCCTCCACAATACCCACCAAAGGGAGACACCTTGCGCCGCGCATGACCCAGTTGTACATCTCGGCTAGATTAGTTGTCATAACACCATATCGAGCACCACCCCTGTCATGGAGCAGCGACCACTTCTCATTAGGTTCGTGCTCAATCCAGTCTGAGAAACATCTAACCTACGCCCCCGTCCTCTTTGTCAATCTGGGAGCATCTGTGGGTAGTTGTGGCAATGCTTCAGGAGCCTAGTCAGCGCTTGGGGCAACTCTTCTCTCTACCTCCCTTTTGTGCGTCTTGGTCCACTCATCCAAAATCTTCTAGAGTACTTTGAACTTTCGTTGCTAGTTCTGGTTGCACAGCCACTTGAACATGTTCACCAAGTCTTTGTTGCAGAACTGCTTGTAGAAGTTTGCACCCAAATGCCTCATGCACCACCTGCTCTGTAGATCTGGCCATGCAACTGGTACGTTCTCTTCTTGTTGTAGCTGGGTTATTGCACGCAACAACCCTACATGCCGATCATGTATGAGGCATACGTTGGGGCGGCCTTGCACAACAGAAATCCCCACATTCTTCAGGAACCACAGCCAGTTGTCCGTGTTCTCGCTTTCAACGAAAGCGAATGCTACAAGAAGAACTTGATTGTTCCCGTTCGTCGCTATTGCAGTCAGTATCTGGCCCTTGTACTTCCTAGTCAAGAATATGCCATCTACGCACAAGATTGGACGGCAGTGCCAGAATGCATTGATGCATGGACCAAATGCGAAGAATGCTCGTTGCAGTACCCTCTTATTGGCTCACTTCGGGTGTGTGGCGTCTTGAATGTTGATATGGGTGCCTTGATTTCTGTCCTGTATGACTCAAAGTTGCCCGGGGAGGTTGTGGTAGGAATCCTCGAACGTGTCCCACCTTAATTCCAATGCCTTCTGTTTTGCCCTCCAAGCCTTGGAATAGATAATTGTGTACTGGAACCTTGTCTCAATCGCCCGAATGATGGATCGTAGCTCAAAATCTAGATTATCCATGATCTCACTGTACATAAGGTAGGCGATAAAGTCTGATAACAGGTTCTGGTGGGACTGCACTGACTCAGAAACGACACATGTGTGAGGGACCACTATAGAGCACTTCTAGTAGGTGTCCCATTTAGGCTGAAATACGTGTACTCGCCAAGGGCATCCCCGTATGTCGCACTTCACGTCGTAGAATCTTGGGGTAGACTTGACAACTTTGAATGTGCGCCGCACCGACAAGGCCCAAAATTTGATCGCGTCCTGCACGGTGTAACGTCCCGTTTTCTTTAAAGTCCTTACCAAAGTTTTCAAAATAAAAGTAACCATTTGGCTTTATTGAGAATCCAAAGCTTAACCTGAGATTTTGAAATCTGAAGAGTTCAATTGGAATTAATCAAACCTTAACTAAGTTCTTTGTTGGTGTTCCTTGCCGTTTGAGGCTCTCTGTGGTGTCTTTGTGCCTCGGCCGTTGGTTCTCCAAGCCTCTCCGTATGCCCCGGGTTTGTCTCTTCTTTCTTAACTTCCTTTGTTGGTTTGAATCTCTTTGAGATCCGACCTCTCTCTTATCTCCCTCTGCTCAACCTCTCCCTTGCTTGGGGTTTTCCTGTCAAGGACCCGGCTCGGGTTTGTATTTCAAAACCTCTTTGGTCTCTCCAAGCCACGATTGGTTTTGTTTCTTTTGGACTTCCCGTGGACCTCTCCACGCCTCTTGAACCCCGAGTTCTCTTGGGCGCCTAGAGTTTCTCTGGACCTCCCAAAGGTGCCCTCTTGAGACCTCCTCGATCTATTTGGACCTTCCTAGCATTCAAATAGACCTCCCCGTCCCCTGACCTTCCTTTGTCTGTGGACCTCCTCGGCCCTCTAGGACCTCCCTTGTTGAGATCGCCGCCAGACCTCCCATTGTTGAGATCTAGCCGCTCAGACCTCCCTCGTTGAGATCTAGCCGCTCAGACCTCCCTCGTTGAGATCTAGCCGCTCGGACCTCCCTTGTTAGGATCTCGACCATTAGGACCTCCTCTCGGAGATCTTAGCCGCCCCAGTCCCCCTTAGTTGGATCCAAAGGTTCCGACCTCCTTAGGTCCAAGACCTCCTTAGCGCTTGGACCCATCTTTGATTCTCGTGGTCAGACGCTTGAGGCTTTGCCTTCATAACCTTAGGACCGTCTGATGTCGTTGGATGGCCCGATCCTAAGGGCACGTTAGCTTGGTCCGAACGTCCCCTTTCTTCCTAGCCGTCCGATTCAAATCGACGGCCTAGTCCGTTAACTGTTAAGCTTGGTCGAACGGCTTTTTTGTTGTCGCCATTCGATCGGATCGATGGCTCAATTGTGAGGTAACGTTTGGATGGTCCGAACGTTCCTTTCTTTTTGGGCCGCCTGATTCCAATCGAGCGGCTCGCTTTCTATCAAGCGTTTTCCTTGTTTCGTGACCTCCTCTGGTTGTTTTGCAAAGGCCACCTCCCGGTCCTTGCCGGTCTTTTATAAAGACCACCTCCTAACCTTGAATATCCTGTTGGTCGACCTCCTCGCACTTTGATCTCGGACCGCTGAGGTCCTCCCTTTGAGATCTTGACCGTAGATCTCCCTTTTGGAGATCTACTCACAGACCTCCTCGCACCCTTTGATCGGACCGCTGAGGTCCTCCCTTGAGATCTTGACCCTCGACCTCCCTTGTGCAGATCTCGAGTGCCAGACCTCCTCTTGAGTCCTTGGACCTCTGTCCAGACCTCCCCCTCGAGTGTCTTGGGCTTCTCACCCAGACCTCACAAAGGGTCTTTGGCGGGGATGACCCTTGCGGTGGGGCCACCTCTTTGACTAGTGGTGCACCCTTTGATCGGCCCCACTTACCACCTCTCATCACCTTGTAATTATTGCTCTTGCCTCAGAACTCATGCGCATTTAATAGGTGTCGGGTCACATTAAATGCAGCCACATCCGAGGTACTTTATTTCAATTCTTTTAGGCAAGCCCCGCCCTAGTTGTCCCGATTGCACTGACGCCACCGAAGTTTTCCTTGTGGTGCACACTACCAACTCCGGCTATATATAGCCCGGGAGGTGAGCCTTTGTAACTTTTTGCTCATTTTTCCTTCCTCGCCGCTTTCGGTTCTTCCTTGCGCAAGACCTTCCCTCAGAGCTCTTTGAGGTCTGTGTTAAGCCTCTTGGTTTCCTTTTTGGGTGAGTTGGTTTGAGTTCCTTTTTGGTTCTTTTGAAGTTCTCTAGCTTAGTGTGGTTGTGCTTATCGGGTTTCTTGCAAACGTGTAGATCACGAGTTCGAGGAGATCTTGGACCCGGCTCTTCGCAGAAGGCTCTCCACTACTTGACCAAGGCAAGCCACGCACCTCCTTTTGATCATCTTGAACCAAGTTTTGCAAATGTATTTCGGTTTTACTTTATCATGCATGGCTATGTTTATAAGAAAATGGTTTGGGCTGCGAGCTACTTGCCTACTTGTCGTTATGCCTCCTTTATACTTTGTCTCCATCATGTTGTCATGTTCACCTTGTGAGCCTTAGGGTGGATAATTTAGTTGGTGTTCTTTGTTATTTGCCAACTTGGGGGTCAGAGGTCTTATATAGCCTTGCTTAGAAAACGTGGTTCAAACGTATCATGCTTCATCTCTAATAATCTTGACTAATAAGTTATGGAATGTGTGGTTGGTGCCATTGTTGAGCAACTATGGCGGTGATGCCTAAGTCAGTGTTGACTATGGTGTGAGACCACTTGGTTAAAATTTGTGTGCCAGGTGGGTGGTCTTTTGGCATGGGTTAATACAAATTGTTTTGTTGAGGCAAGAAGGCAGGAGTGAGTAGTGGTGTCAGGCACACTTGGTTGTGGAAGTCTTGCCTTAGCACAATTAAGGACTTCACTTTGTGTCTGTTGGCTGGGCCAAATAGTGCAATCACAAGATCATTTTATGGGAATGGTCAGGCTGAATAATTAGCAATGAGATGGCTTGGGGTGTTGTGGATGAGCATGTGATTAGTTGGCGCAAGAGGGCACCCCACAACCTGTGGGTTTCTAGACCCTTGGAGGATTATGAAACCTTAGCGGGCACCCTAGTCGGGCTCAAAGCTTTGTAAAGGCCTTGCGCTCTCTAGATCTGCCACCTTAGGAAGTGAGCAAGGGTGACCGGAACCCATCCCGCTAGAGAGATCGTGGATTGTGGGTAAGTTGTACACCTCTGCAGAGTATAAAATCTATTCAATAGCCAAGTCCTTGGTCATGGACATGCTCGATGAAATGGTGCAAGGGGTAGATGTTTCAAAAGCTTGTGCCATCGAACACTTCCGCGAGATGCCTTGGCTTTGCCTCAAGAGACCTTGGCCGGCTCCAGAGGGGTCAAGGTTGGCTCGGTAGTAGTCCGGGGTTGGTTTGGACCTCTCGAGTGGGTGCTCGAGTGGGTTTTGGGTGAGGACTGCCACCGTGTGACCTGCACCTCCCCATTTTTGGTTGTGGTCGTGAGTTGGTGCTCACTCCACCTTTTAAACATCAAAAGTATTATGTACTATGGTTTTACCTTCTTCGCCTTTACAATCTATTATTGCTATTATTGTCAAACTTGGCTTTGTGCAAACTAACCATACAACCCTCAATTGGTAAGCCCTTGCATGATTATTATTGCATCTTTGCTATCTGTGACTTGCTGAGTACATTCCAAGTACTCATGGCTTAAGCCCTGTGTCAAAGCAGATTATGAAGATGACCAAGTCTGTAGCAAGGGACCTCTTCGAGGAGGAGTTCTTCGACGACTAAGCTACCTAGGACGTCCTCCACCCGACAGCCTGTGGTGCTTGTTGGATGGCTTTTGCATGTTTTGGTGTTTGAGCCCTAGAGCTCCTTGTTGCCAGTTGTAAGTCCTCGTTGGTTTTGTAAGCGCCTGTGGCAAACCTCTTGTTAACAAGCTTGACCATAAGGTCCTATTATATAAAGTTTAATTTGTGCGCTTCATCTTTGTTTGACCTCGTGGTTGTGGTATTGGCTTGTGTTCTTGTGCGAGCTAGCTCTGTTGTCCCGGGACTAGCTCAGATGCATGCGGCAGACCACAGGAGGTCCCACGACTTAGCCCGGGAGGTCCCGCCAGACCTCGCTTAGTGATGTGCCTGGAGGTGCTACCGAGCGGGTGGCGGCCACGACTTCCGGGAGGTCCTCAAGACCTCTGGGAGGTCACATGACCAAGACCTCCAGAGGTCCGCAAGACCTCTGGGAGGTCTTGGGCACCTCCTCAGTAAATCTCCATGCGGTGCTACCACATCTTTCCGTGGTGACTTCGCAGCGCAAAAAAAAAAATGGTCCTCCCGGACCTCTTGTGGTACATCACGGGGTGGGTCGTCACACACGGCCTCCTTACATTTGTACATAACTCCTAGCATGACCTCACTCTAGTCGTAGCCTGACCTCACTCTAGTCGTACTCCCAAGGCACATAGGGGCCTTCGTTGACGACGAGGTTCTCGAACTGGTATATGTTCCAATCAGATGGAACCGCCTGTTGGTCCACATCATCTTCGTCGTCGGAACCTTCATCTTCAGACAATGCCATGTAGTCTCGGTCTTCGAGATCCATCCTTTGCACTACAGCTTCTACCTCCTCACCCTCGTCAGCAAGACCAGTAGCTTGTCTGACCGTAGGAGCTACTTCCATAGGGTCTTCATCGACAGCATCAGCAACTCCTAGAGCTTTGGCCATTGTGTGCGCCGCGCTGTGGCTGGAGTCCCCGACTTCCTCTTCGGCGTCAGCACCCCCTTCTTGTTCAGTTGCAGGTGGAGGAGTGGGTTTGGCATATGCTTGGACTAGAAGGACCAATTTCTACCCTGCCTCCCTCGCGATGCGTACATATGAATACCATGAATTTGGTCCCTTCAGCTGCACTAACTCCCAATATGTGGGCTGCCCTGCCCGTAGGGAAAGGCAACTCAATTTCAGATTGTATACATCACGGTCCACTTGGAATGTATAGAACAACCACCGCATCACAGCGCCCCATGTACGCGACTCTGGTCTTGCTAGGGGCACGGTCGCCGATTGGAAATAACGCAAATCAATCCCCTCAGGACCTTCCATAATAGTCCCTTGACCATAGTAAATTTTGAAATTGACAACGTCGGACATATCTGATACACTGCACGACAAAGAACATTTCCATAATTAGCCGCATATCTAAAACTATACTACCCACCGAAAAGTATTATGTAAAACGTACTGCATTACGTAATCGTACATCTAAAACTATATAATCCATTCGGTTAAAAAAATTACTCGAAAGATAGGCAATTAGACGGACAGCGCTTCGTTAGCTTCTCTCCTCCCCTCTACTCTTCTCTCCTTCTCTTTTTTCTGAATAAAAATGAGTCATGTGCTGAATTTTAGGGTTTCAAGGGGGTTTTATAGGGCCAGTCTTCTTGTCGCCAGTTGAACTGGCAACAGGGACATATTTTTGTAATTTTTTTGGGCGACTATATATTTTTGTAATTATCTTTTTAAAAAATATTATTTTAAAAAAATTGTGTGGATAGTAAGTGATCATACTACTCAACACGAGTCATACCGGTGATTTTTTGCGTTGGTTTCGTGATCCAACCACCCATAATAGATCCAACATCATGTAACCCAATCAATCCTTAAAAGATCGATCCACGGGAGCCGACAGCACTGCAATGCTAGCTCCTCATTCGTCATCCTTTGGCTCGTCGCCGTGGCTGCACCTCCCCGCTTCAACCCACCAGACCTTCGCTGCCTTCTCCTTTTTCCTTTCACACGCCTCCTCTCCCTCATCTCCCGCGCCTCATCGTCGTTGCTGTCGCCTCAGGCACATCTCCTTAATATAAGGAAAAGAAAGCTGGTCTTCATGGGAGTTGAAGATGAAGGACAGGTGACACACGAATCTAGAAGCATATCTAAAGGCAGATATGGCCAAATGGCCAATTTGGGCCTAGCAGCACGAAAGCACGACCGAAAACCTGACCAAGACTAAGCACGACCCATTCGCCCTATTTGTTAGATGGGTTTGTGTCTTGTTTACTCATGTGCCGAGGTGGCGATCCGAGCACGGACTTTGTCACCGTTCAGGTTGTGCTAGGCCTAAGATGAGCCGTTTAGCCCATCAGGCCAAGTGTGACCCATTTAGCCTGTTTAGCCCGACAGAATAAAAAATTAGGAAAATGTGTAGAATTCAGAAGTAGACACAAAAATTGAGACAATCATACTGAAAATGTAATAAAGAGCTTTATTAATGTCCAACTGGCTGCCTCATTAAAACCTTCGTCAAGTAAAAACTCAAAATTAGAAAACCTTAGCAAAAGAAAACGAGTACAATCTATAGCTCTACATACATAATACATCATTGTTCTACGTGTCGGTGTTACTGCCATTGTCTAAGTACAGATTTTCGAACACCTTCGACAACTCTGGATTTTTCATAGAGTGTTGTGTTTGTGAATCAGCTTGTTCCCAGTCCTTCACAGTTAGAAGGATCTCCACCATCTCACTTGTGAGACTTATTCTTCTCTCCTCCAATATTCTTCCAAAAAGACTGAAAGCAGACTCGGAGGAAACCGTAGAGATAGGAACAGTTAATACATCACGTGCAAGTATGGATAGCACGAGATATGTTAACTTATGGGCTTGCCACTATTGCAAGATGTCGAAGCCTTCTAAGTTGAAATCCACTGTATCGCTGTCCAGATAGGTGGATAGTTCCCCACTCCTTGTGGGTCTTGGCTGAGCAAGCGACTGTGTAGAAGAAGAAGAAGACCTGGACTTGGACTTGGAGGAAGAGCCACTGGAGATCGTGCTCCACATATTTGTCTTCCCACTCGAGGCGGGGGCTACTGGAGGTCGTTGCGAGCGGACTTCCCAGAACTTATTTTCATACCTTTGGTAAACCTCGTATAACCGAGAATGAACTTCTACAAAATAGTCAGTATAATCTAGCCCTGTAGCATCACTAAGAAGATCAAGTACACTATCAAATGCATCAATTTTACACCTAGGATCTAAAAGAAATGCAAATGCATATAGGTAAGGGATTTCTCTCCAATATTTAAGGTATTTAGATTTCATGGAAACAATAAAATCACGTAAAACTAAGTCATTTTCATACATTTTCAATTGAGTAGCAATCTGTAAAATACTATGCACAATGATATGAAATGTTGGATAGTAGACAGCAGATAAAGCAATAGTTGCTTCATAAAAATTTTCTAAAAACTGTAGTATCTCCTCTCAACAACGAACCAATGTTGCTCAGTTAAAGTATACTACCGTCAGTGTTATGATAGTGCGTTTGAATAAAAATAGAAAAAGTGTTCTTGTATGGTAAAAGACTCTTAAACATGAGGTAAGTAGAGTTCTACCTTACCTCCATGTCCAAATCGAACTTTCTTGGACGTACACCCATCGCCCTGCAAAAGTTCTTATATTGCGCTATTCTTACGTTAGAATTATTTAACAAAGAAACTGCATCGCGAAAAGCTTTAATATACGGACTCAACCTCTTCAAACCACATTTGACTATAAAGTTGATAATATGACAAGCGCATCATTGATGTAGCAAGAAGGAATCGGCGGCGTATGTACTCAACACTGGAGTAAGAATGTCCATGGCCCTAGAGTTTGAAGCCGCGTTGTCTAAAGTAATTGCGAATATTTTGTCTGTAAGACCAAAGTCTTCCACGACTTTGATAATACAGTCCACAATATTCTCACCCGTATGTGCTACATTAATTAATTTCAAATCTATCATCATTTCTCCATTACCCAGTCGTCATTAAAATAATGCGCAACTACATTTAAGGCAATCCCCCTAGCCCGACCACTCCATATGTCCGAGGTCAGGGCCACCGAAAATGCACATGTACTAAATAGTTCCTTTATTTTATTACGGCATTTATTGTAGTATTTTAATAGATCCCTACTTGTTGTCTGTCTAGAAACAGAAGAAAAACTAGGATTATGCGCAGTCCTAATGTAATTTTGGAAAGAAGCAGACTCGCCAAAGCCTAACGGTAAATCATCAGAAGTAATTAAATGACAGAGAGATTGCCAGGCTACCTAAGGATCGTAGTCCCAGCTACGTACCGTACCATCGGGGTTATATTACAGCTGCGTCTGCCTCATCACCAATCCTTGCTTGGCTCGACATCTTGTAGCATGTCTAAGTAAGTGCCCCGTTCCACCTATAGACTTTGCAGACAATTCATTGTGATAAATTTTACAAATAGCATATGGTACCTAATTTTTCGCTGCGTCTTGCTTGGTTGTCCTGTCGAAATTCTCCCACACTCACGATGTAGACGGTCTCGACCTCTTTGCTCTGGTTGGTGTGGAGCCTGATGCTGCCATGGAGCATGATAACGGAACTCCTCCTTGCCCTTCTGGTGAAACCTCCAGTTGGTTTGAGGCAGCAGCAGCCGCCTCCATGGACGCAATTTCTTCCGGTGAAAGTCCATAATCACTAAGAGCAAAGCTGTCGTAAGGACTGTCCATAACGAAAACTACAAAATTGAAACTAACACTATTACTACTTTCATCTTAGCATAATAAGCACTAACAATAAAAGTATACAAAAAATACTATTGTACCTCTTCGCTGACTTGCTATCAAAAATTGAATTTTCCAAATTTTAGCACAATTTTTGGAATTTTGCCAAATTAGCTCAACACGAATTTGAATTTGCATAACAAAATTTTAAAGAGTGAATGGAGAATGAAGGGCTGCTGAATGAGAGGGGGGGGGGCTATGGTGGCTACTTAGAGGAAAAATTTTAGGATTTTTTTGAATTGTTTTGCTTTTTTTATGACCCAAATGGTCAAAAACGGCCACAAAAAAGGGCAAAAATGCCCCAACGGCCGGATTCTTCTCGGGCCGTGTCGTGCCAGGCATGGCCCACGAGCCCGCCCGGCTGCCTGCTCGGCCTGCCTGGCTTGCCCCGCTACCCGCCCCCTTTCTTCTCCCCATGCTCCCTGCATGCTCGTGTCGCGTGCGGCACTAGTCAATGCCGCCCTGCCACATCGTCACCCGCCGCCTCCCTGCCTCCTTCTGGCCTCCGCGTCACCTCCCTCCGCCCTGCCGCTAGCGTCACCTCCCTCCGTGTTGTGCATGCCTCCCTCCGTGTACGCATCGCCACGCCGAGCCGCCTCATCGGTCCTCCTCGCGACGCGTCCGCAGACCGCACCGCCTCGCCACAGACGGGTTCGGCCCGCACCGTGCGCCGCCTTTCGCCGACTCGCCCACCGGCAGACCGCCTTCGCCTCCTCGCCGCCGCCCGGCCACCCTCCTCACATCTCACTCCATGGTTGTCTTTGCGACCGCGACGACGACGTATCGCCTCTCTCTCCGACTCTAACTCGGGCACCGCCTCCTCGTCCTCATCGCCGAGCCTCCTCGTCCTCACCGCCTCCTCGCCGCACGGCCCGCCCCACCTTTTGACCTCCGCGTAGCCGATCGTTCTTCCTTTCCTCCTCCTCCCGGACCTCCTGTGCCACCCTTCTTCCTCGCGTCGCGCCTGCCTTTCTCGATCCGGCTTTGGCGTTGTTGGGTGGCTCTCCTCGAGCAGATGGGCGTCTTGCTCACTGTGCCAGATGCAGGTGTCGTGCATGACCCGACTTTGTTAAGGCTTGCGTCTCGGGTTGGCTCATCGTGCCAAGGTGACGGCCCAGGCACGACCCAGGCCGTCGTGTCGTGCCGGGTCAGCCCATGAATAGTGTGGGTCGTGCCGTGCCTCAGGGCGGCCCGGCAGGCATGGCCCATCTGCCATCTCTATCTAAAGGTGAAAATTCAAACAGATTTCCAAACGTTTTTAGTCGATGTACGTAGAGCGAATCCGCTGACCCATTATTGCGCAATCCACGTCTCCACGCTGACAACACGAGCGTCGCTCCCTCCCTCGCCGCGTTCCCATGGCACAGTAGAGACTCCCCACCTGTACAGCTGACATGTGGGCCGTGAATACCTAGAGCCCATGTGTCATCCCCACATATATAATATACGGGCGATTTACTTGAAAAGATAACGCCATTTCACCGAGGAGTTTTTGGCTAATATAGTACTTTTTCGCCCCGTATTTGCAGGATTGACCACGCGCGAAACATATTTGCACATATAGCATTGTTCTTGCGTTGACGGCCGCCAGTGCGACAATGTCTCCTCCTCCGCCACGTAGTCGTTGTCAAGACGGCCATGTGCGCAACGCCTCGCCGCCACGTAGCTCCTCGCCGATCCCTTGCCACGTCGGCCATTCTTGCAGACGGCCGTCTTGACAAGAAGTTCTTTGCTGCGGTGGCCGTCAAGTGGCAATGGCCCACACACTGCCACGTCTTGGCCCCGGGTTCGGTTGAAATTTGCATGAATTTTAAAATATAGCAAATGACATCAAAAAAATATGAAAATTTATGTGGAGCAAGTACACTGTATCGAGAGGCTCCACATAAAATTTCATTTTTTTAAGTCATTTGCTATATTTTACAACTACTTCGTGGTAGTTCTTATGAGACCTTTGCCACACTACCACACGCCACCACGTGTCTCGGCTGAAATTTGCACTAATTATAAAATATAGCAAATGATTTCAAAAAATTATGAAATTTTATGCGGAGAATTCATGCAAATTTCAGCCAAACCCATGGTCGAGACACGTGGTGACACGTGGTAGTTGTCAAGACGATGTCATACTTCAAGAATGGCCGACGTGGCGCAGAGAGGCAAGGAAGCTACGTGACGATAGAGGAGGCGTTGTCGCACGGCGACCATACGGCAATAGCTACATGGCAGCATGAGAGACGTTGCTGTACGACAACAACACCGAACGACAACGGTGCTGTATAAATACGTTTTGCGCTGGATCAATCCCGGGTTGAAAAGGTGCTATAGCCAAAAAATCTTTCGCCGAGCCGATGACGAGAAAAGTCAACACCTCACCTGGCACGAGCAGTTACGGCACCACCTAATCCCTGACCCTCACACTGACATGTGGGCCACAGTTGAGCAAATCCCACGTCAGCAAGTACACCCCACTGCCCACACGCGCAGCTCGGCCCCTCACTGCTACCCCGACCCCACCTGTCATACCCGCCCATCCTAGTCTTCTTCCCAGTTCCCACTGTTCCCAGTCTCCCTCTTCCCGAGCCAGAAACAAAACCCCAGACTCCCCAACTCGATGTCGCCGTCGCCGCCGCCGCCATCGCGCCGCCCCCCGCGGCGCGCGGCGTCGGCTCGGGCGTCTTCGTACGACGAATCTCTCGTGGACGCCACGCTGCAGGCCTACCTGGGCAACTCCCCATCGCGCCGCATCAGGAGGCTGCGCCGCCTGTCCGCCGACGAGCGCCAGCGCGAGACGGAGACGGAGGCGCTCATAGCGCTCTCCCTCGGATTCCCCATCGACGAGCTCCTCCCCGACGAGCGGCCCCTCCTCCCGGCCCCCGTCGCCGCCGCCCCCAACGACTACGTCGTCGTCCGCAACCACATCCTCGCCTCCTGGCGCGCCGACCCGCGCCAGCCACTCCCCCGCGCGCGCATCCTCGAGACCGTCGCCTCCAGCTACGACCACCTCGTCGCCGCTGCCCACGGCTTCCTCTCCCGCGAGGGCCACATCAACTTCGGCGTCTCCGCCGCCTTCCCCGCCTCGCCTCCCCCCGACGCGCCCCAGGTACCCGCCGCCTCCGTCCTCGTCGTTGGCGCGGGGCTCGCCGGCCTCGCCGCCGCACGCCAGCTCCTCCGCTTTGGCCTCCGCGTGCTCGTCCTCGAGGGCCGTGCGCGCCCCGGCGGCCGCGTCTTCTCCTCCCGCCTCGACGGGGGCCAGGCCGCCGTCGAGCTCGGCGGCAGCGTCATCACCGGCATCCACGCCAACCCGCTCGGCGTGCTCGCGCGCCAGCTCGGGATTCCTCTCCACAAGGTGCGTGACCGCTGCCCGCTGTACCACCCCGACGGCCGGACCGTGGGGACCAAGCTGGACAGGACCATCGATCTGGTGTTCAACACGCTTCTCGACCACGCTACCAAGCTGCGGGAGTCTCTCAACGAGGTCGCCGAGGGAATCTCGCTGGGGGAAGGGATCGAGAGGCTGAGAAGGCTGTACAATGTGGCGAAAAGCGAGGAGGAGAAGGAGGTTTTGGACTGGCATTTGGCCAACCTTGAATTCTCCAATGCTGGTTGCCTATCTGAGCTCTCGCTCGCGCACTGGGACCAGGACGACCCGTATGAGATGGGTGGAGACCATTGCTTCTTGGCTGGAGGGAATTCGAGGCTCGTACAAGCATTGTGTGACGGTGTACCAGTGTTGTATGAGAAGACGGTGAAGCGGATTGAGCATGGAGTCGATGGGGTGAGCGTCATGGTGGAAGGAGGGCAGGTTTTCCAGGCCGACATGGCGCTATGCACTGTTCCGCTTGGGGTGCTCAAGAGTGGGAGCATCGTGTTTGATCCGGAGTTGCCTGAGAGCAAGATTGGGGCGATTCAGAGGCTGGGTTTTGGGTTGTTGAACAAGGTGGCCATGGTGTTTCCTTATGTATTTTGGGATGAGGAAATTGACACGTTTGGGTGTTTGAATAAGGAGAGTAGCAAGCGTGGGGAGTTTTTTCTCTTTTACAGCTACCATACTGTCTCTGGTGGCGCAGTACTTATCGCACTTGTGGCAGGAGAGGCTGCTTTGGAGTTTGAAAAGGTTGATCCTGTTGTAGCGCTTCACCGGGTACTTGGTATCCTTAGAGGTAATCAGTACTAAAACTAACAGTCCCATATATCTTCGTAAGTTTAGTTACAATCTTCCATCGAGGTTGGGACATTGATTTGAAATTCAAATTATAGTAGGAACTCCAACCATTTCAACAAAAAACACATGCATGCTTACTTGATTAGTTATTGTGTAAACACGAGTGACCTATCCGAATCAAGCATAACATGTTTTATTGAGATCTTTACGACAAGTGCATACTTTAGTAGTTTAGTGTTTGTGTATAGCATAATGTTAAGTGGAAGTGTCTAAATGATGTTTGTCTGTTGTTAATGCTCTTTGGATGGCTATAGCAGATGAAAAGTTACATTTGGAACATATTACTACAGTAGACTTCCATGGTGTTGATTTAAGATTAGGTTTAAATACTAATACAACAAGGAGATGTGCTGTTTTGATTCATAGTTTTTGTTGTACTCATTGGATGGTTGTAGCATGAAATGTCACACTTGGAACTTACTAGACTCATTGTCACTCCACAATGAATTGAATGGCCATGTTGTGTTGATTTAAGTTTAGCTTTACATGCTAGTACAACAACTTGATGTGTTTTTCAATGGTAGGATAGCTCTTCTGTTAAGTGTGGTAATGGATAATTGATTATTTAGAGCAAATGGATTTTTCCCTATTTGGTAGGAGCCATTTACCCTTTTTAGTTAGTATTGTTAATATTTTCTACATGAACCCAGACCCCCCTAGAATTTTATAGTACTCATTATGCGATCTTACATGACCAATGAGCTTGTATTTGTATGTACTTGCATTATGATCACAGTTCTACACTCTTCAACTTACTAGTAAGCATTAACTGTGGATTTGTTAGTCCAGAGCTAAATGGGTTCATTAGAGTTCTGAATGTTGATTGTCAAAGCTGGTTCAATGATCTTTGAGCCTGAGCATAATTATTTTTCAGAGCAGAACTTTTTAACCTGCGAGTTTAAACACATAGAAAGGAGTAATAAGAGAAAAACCGAGGACAATGATATTATTTGATCCCCTTGACTAATGGCCCAGCCCAATAGACGAAAAAAACTTCTTTATCTGAAATTGGATTCATGGGTTATAAATGTCACAATTAACACGAACTTTTAGTTTTGCTTGGCTTATACAACAGAAGGGATTGCACGGTTGGATGTCTACCATGTGCATGTTGGAAGTCCACCAGCGCAAGGGGGCAGAATAAACACATTACAACTAATAAAGGGGTGGAATGTAAATAACAAAAAATTGGGATGCAATAAACAAATAACTAGGGGAGACTCGCATAATTTTTTCTATCTTGAAATATTATTTTGTTCTATATTATAATAAACACTTAACATATTATTCATGATTTGTCCAGGAATTTATGGCCCTAAAGGTGTTACTGTGCCTGATCCCATTAAATCAGCTTGCACGAGATGGGGTAGTGATCCTCTTTGCTCGGGTTCGTACTCTCACATCAGAGTTGGGTCTTCTGGTGCTGACTACGATATTCTTGCTGAGAGTGTCAATGACCGACTCTTCTTTGCTGGAGAAGCGACAAATCGTGCATACCCCGCAACGATGCATGGAGCCTTATTGAGCGGACTAAGAGAAGCTTCCAGAATTCTCTGTGCTTCAGAAAGTAGAGCAAATTCTGATTACAAGAAGTACACGATACAGAAAAGCGTGAGACCTCCCAATGGTGTCCTGGAAGATCTTTTCACGGAGCCAGATGTCGAGTTTGGGAGGTTCTTGTTCGTGTTCTCCTCTATGACACCTGATGATCCACAGACTGCGGGGTTGGTTAGGATCAAGCTTGAGAAACATTTGTTTCTGCATTCCAAGAACCACGATTTAAAGGACGATGATCAAGACCCTGCCGCTGAGAAGACAGATCAAGAAGCGTTCTATTTGTATGCTGTCGTCTCTCGAGAGCAGGCGAATCAGCTACAATTGGCAGGCGACGACGATAAAACTAGGTTAGCATTGTTGTGCAAAGATCTTAGTGTAAAACTAATGGGTTACGACAGCACATGCGATGTAGGCTATACTCTAATTGTTAGCATCTTGAGCGCTCGGAAGGCCAGGAAAAGGCTGCAGCGCCCGAAGAACTTCAAAATCTCACATTAATATGTACCCTCCTCTCTTCCCCCTTAGAACAGAAGGTTTTTTTTGTAAGGTTCAAACGACTGGTTGGTGGTGTTAAGGGTATTTGTGGTATTTTCTTATTGTCTTAGGGTTTAGTCTTGTGTGCAAGTGTGCACACCCACAAGTAAGTGGTTGTGCTAGACGATCTCCAAAACAATAAGAACTATTTGCGCTCTCCCTCATCACCTAATATGGTATCAGAGTTTAGAGCTCTCTCCTAGCCTTCACTGCCTCTGGGAGGAGTAATTTTCACTCCTAGGGCGGCCTCCTTCTAGGCGTAGTATTCTTCTCTAGTAGAAGCAACATTACAACAAGTGGCTTTCGACTGAGAATAGAGAGGGGGAGGAGGCGAGGCTAGCAGGCTAAAGAACATGGCATAGGAAGTAGTTGCTGATCTACGCGTTCGTGGTGCGCGTAGATCAGCGACAGTGTACACCAACTTCACCATCGCTGCCCAGTGCTTCTAAAAGCTCCTCGCTGCCCCTTCCCTTCTCCACCATCCTCGTACGGATCCGACCGCCACCCCTGTCGGCCCTGCCTCGACGTGCTGCCCAACTCGTCCTCTACCCCAAGCTTCGCCAGATCGCCGCTGTTGTCCTCTTCTCGACCAGATCCACTCGGATCTGGCCCAAACCACGTTGTTGGGCCGAGCTCCCCGACGCTCGGAGTTGCCACCGCCCAGATCTGGCGTCGCCCTGCTGGTCCTGCCTCGGGTAGCACCGCTCGTCAGTCGTCCTCCTGAGCACCTCGATGCCCCGCTCGTCCCTTTGCCTCGGGCTTGCTCAGTAAAGATGGCGGCCGACTGTAAATCGAGCACCTCAACGCCCGCCGCTTCGACGCTGGCGTCCTACTGCTCCGACATCCTCCGCGCTCCTCTACACCGTGCGGTAGTGCCCTTGGCTGCTGTAGTGCCGCCATCTCGGTCCGCCCTCTCTCTCTAGACGTCCGTCGCCGCCTCGGGTCTACTCTTCCCGAGCTGCAGCCGTCGCTGCCTCAGAGCCTCTGCCGTGAGTCAGGCCCCGTTTGGAACGGCTTCGGCTTCCGGCTTTCGTTCGGAAAAGCCGGAAGCCGTTCCAAACGACTGGCTTTTCGCAGCAGCTTTCACCGAAGCCGGAAGCCGCATCAATGGGGGAAAGACGAAAGCCGGAAGCTGCCCTTCGGTAGCTTCCCACCATCCCCTTCCAAGTCTACCCCTCGAGTTTATAATTATTTACCCACATCTTGCCATTACATAAAATCCCCCAACCCACCGAACCCTAACCCTAATTCCCGCTCCCCTGCGCCCCTGTCCCCCTTCCTCTCGAGCGGCGCTCCCTCTCCCCACCCTCCGCCGCCTCTCCTCCCCACCCCCCTCCTCACTCGGCAAGCCGGCCCAGCCCCTCCTCCTCCCTACCCTCCGCTGCTTCTCCTCCTCCCCACACCCTTCCTCCTCCCGCGCCGCAGCCTCTCCTCCTTCCCATGCGCCGCCGCCGCCTCTCCTCCCCCATGGTCTCCTCCCCTAGTCGCGCCTCTTCCTCCCACCATGCCCACCTCCTCCCTCTTCCCCGTCGTCAACGCCACGTCCTCCTCCCCTCACTCACTGGGCCATGAGGATCCAGATCTCGATCCAGGAGTGCTGCTTGCTTCTTCAGGCGTCGGGGGGGAGCCATGGCGGCGGTGGCGCTCCTGTTCTCTTCGCCGCTCTGCCTCCCCTACCGCTTCCCCCTCTACCCGCTCCTCCCCAGCCCCCTCCTCGGCGGCTACCTCCTCCCCGACCACCTCCTTCTCCCTCTACCCCGCGGCGGCCACCTCCTCTCTGTGGTTGAATTCTTTCAATTGTTCATTGTCCAATTGTTCAATTGTTCATTGTTCATTTCTTGACATTGTCCTGTGATTGTGAGTCATGGATAATAGTGCCATGTTCATTGTGATTATTTCATCTGAGTTATGTTTCATGATCTGAGAAGGCTAGTTTGTTACTTTGTTGGCTTGTGTGCATGGAACAATTTATTGATATCAACAAACTTGGGTTAAGGTTCTTTAGATGTCTGCTTTAACACATTAAAGCGCACCCATGCTCCGTATCTGTAGGTTTGATTGCTATTATCCTTGAAAGGGCACCAGTAGTTTGTTTGGCATCTTATAAAGTTTGCAATATACTTGATTAATCAAAGGAATGAGTAATAGAAGGGCTAAAGCTATTATTTCATATTTCTTCTTCTTGAAATGTGAGTATTACAGTTGGTTTGGTTGATGCTGCTTGAATTTTGCATTGCTAGTATGAATTTGTCAATGGTCATTCTTTGGCACCGAGTCTCATTTATTTTGTTATATTAGAAACTTTAGCATTTGCTAATTCTTTTGTTGGTAAGCTGGCCCTGCATTCCAACTGATGTTTTAATGTTTCCTTCTACTGATCACTGTTTGTGTATATGTGTCTGTTGTGAAATGTCTGAGTAGGCAGCAAATTGATTTGTTTAGGTCATGGTGTATGTTTAGGCTAGCAAGTGATGTAATGAATGTGATGGCTTGTTATTATCATGAGCATGTTAGCAATCATATACCAACACTTTTTACCTTAATAGTAGTGTTTTATTTTGATAATTTCAACATGCCTTGTGTTATTTGACATTAGCTAACATGTCTAGACTTGTGTTATCTTATTGCCAATTATTAACATGTCTAATTATTAACATCACTACTTGCTCTGCTGCCACCTACTTGCTACTTGTAGTTTGCACTTTGTAGACCTACCTTTTCTCTATTGCATGATGAGACTGTTTTGACCTGAAATTGGTTAGAAGCATTTCTTTTTTACCCTCCTATTAACATGTACAAGTCATGAAACTGGTACAAGTCATGAAACTATCCATCACTTGTTACAAGTCATGAAACTATTTCAGATTTGTGTATTTCTTCTTAGTTTTGGTCGAGTTCCAGTTAGCAGATAATCCTATTGGACAGGAACTTGGTTTTACCTAAGTCCTATCCACTGCATTTCCCTTGTTGCAAATGTTTTTGTGGATTATGGATGTAAGAACTGGGATGGGGTACGTGTGAGGGTGGGGTGCCTAACACTGCCGATGCCGGTCCCAAGCTTAGAAAAAAGTTGAGAGGGCATGAATTGTCACTCTATTGTACTGAATTAACTAATCTAAACATTGTCACATTGTCACTAATTCTGTATATTGTATCAATCAATCCAAACATTGACAGCTCTTGACATGGCAATGACAATGGAACTTATTAATCTCCTTGATTCACATGGTGGAGAAATTCGTGCAACATGCTTCAATTCGGTACTTGATCAGTTTTATGACCTAATTGATGTTGGTAAGGTGTACTTGATATCTAGAGGATCAGTGGAACATGCTCAGAAGTAGTTTACAATGGGATGGATTTGTTTTTAATAATTATTTATTGTAATAATTATTCATTGTAATAATTGTTTTAGTTATATTCATTATTCAATGTAATATTGTGTGTAATAATTATTTATGTAATAATTGTTTGAAATAATTATTTGTTATAATAAATGTTTATTGTAATAATTGTTGTTAAATACGCCAATTGTGGTTTATTGCATTGTTTACGGTATATTGTCGTTAATCGCGGTCAATATCCGTAGTTCTCGTCAATTGTGGTAGCTCTCATCAATTGCGTTAGTCGTCGTCAATTGTCGTTAAATATTGTTAATATCGTTAAATGTTGTGAATTGTGTTAAACGACATCAAACAAGCCATTACTGTCATCAGGGGCATTTCAGATATTTCACATCTCGGAAGTTATAGCCAGCCTACCTAAAAGCCAAACAGCAAACACCAAATCAGAAAAGCCCATCCGTTTAGCCCGCAAATTAAAGCCCTATAGCATGCACTTTAAGTCGCTTTAAAAGCACAAACCAAAAAAAAGCAGACCCTCAGGCTCATCGATGGCTTCTTCTCCATCCCCTCCCCTTTTGCTTCCCTCCTCCCCTTCACCACCTACGGCTAGGCCCTCAAGGCGAGAAAGAAGGTGGCCGAGGCACTATGATAGGTGATAAGAAAGAGGATGGAAGAAAGAGGGGGAGGAAAGTGGAGTGAAGAGAGATATTGAGGAGAAGAGGGGGGAAAAGGACATGATGGAGGAGCTTCTTGAAGCAGAGGATGGGAGGCTTCTCCGAGGAGGAGATGGTGGACTTCTGCCCGTCCTTGCTGGTACTATGTTGCCGATGTGGGCCAAGGTGGTTTTGCTGCTGCTAGTTATCCTTGAGTCGTTTCTTTCTTAGTGTCGTTTCTTCCATTGGGTCCATCCAAGTTCGTAACACTCTATCTTTGAGTTTGTTTAAGCCGTGCGAGTCCACAAATTTATTGTCAGTTAGCTGATTGCTTTGCTAGCCACGGTCCGTCCTCTTGGATCGAGTGTGGCCCTCTTCTGTCTCTTTTGCATGGCCGCTACCGCCACTCTTCTTTCTGAGCCGTTGCAGATCGTAGAAGTTGTTGTGATGCCCCCGCTTCTCTCTGAGCTGCCGCCCTGAGCTTCTAAGGCCGTCACGCTTCTTCCGCACTGCGCCTTCGTTGCGCTTTTTGTGCACTGCGCCGTTGTCGTCTTAGGCTTCGATCTGTGTCGTCGTGCTTCTTTCCACCCCTCTTTGGCTTGATTTGACAGCACTCTCTCTCTCTCTCTATTTGTGTTGGCTCCATCATCTTCTTCGTTGTGTTGCCGCGGTCGACTTTATGGGCTGCCGCATGATCCCAGATGGGAGGAGATCTTTTGATACTCGATACAATTTTCCAAGAGCTGCACGCTACGATGATAACTTCAAGACTCGGATTTTAGATTTTCTCTATTTTAGTGTTAGCATTTTCTAAATGCAATAATATTGTATAGATCTTGTATTTGAGAGGGGGGGGGGCGTTAAGGGTATTTTTTTTTATTATTCTAGAGTTTAGTCTTGTGCACGCACGTGCAAGGAAGTGGCTGTGCTAGACAATCTCCAAAACAATCAGTACCATTCACTTTTGCACTCTCCCTCCCCGTCCATCTAACAGGTGGTAGGACTAAGATTGTTCTGTAGGGTGTGAACTTAGACATGGGTGGCAATGGAATGCCATGTGTTGTGCTCCCACTCGTAATATGTCAGTCATTTGAGTTTGAGTAGATCATATCATCAGAACCAGTGGCGGAGCTAGAAATTAGATGATGGGGGTGCACACTTCACACTCACAATTCTATAGTTTATACAATGATTTTATAACATCATAAATCCAATACATAGGTTCCAAATTTATCAAAAACACAATGCAAATAGTGCAAATAGCTCACATAACATAACTAGTTGATTATCAAGTATGGACTATGGAGAGTTGCAAATATAAATCGAGAACCCACAATCCCACACCTTCGCTTCACCAACCTGCGATTCGCTGATCGCTTCCCGGCGTGAGGCGGGGCTTCACGATCACAGGCTCACAGAGTGACAGTGTCACAGGCTCATAGGTCACAACATTGTGCAGGTCAAGCTCCTCTACAAGTTGAAGTTCAAGGACACATTAGTACATTAGCTAAAGAGCTATGTAGCCTATGCTGATTATGAAAATCACTAAGAAAATGAGATGGCGTATTGGCATACCATATATTATGGTCTATCAACTATCAAGACAAGTGACTGCTGAAAAGCACTAAGAATCTGAGAACTGAGATGGCATATTGGCAATTTGGCATACCTTCTTGCTGAGTGCTGAGTGTTGACTGCTCACTGAATCACTGATGTTCCGCACTTCTGCTTCTCGGCTTCTCCTGGTCTCCTCCAAGTCTCCAACTGACCAACTCCAAGTCAAGCAAGCAACCCAGCGTCAGCGGCCAATGCTCCAGCCGGTCCAGCGCCCAGCCTCTGCTTCCACTCAAAGATCCGCCTTCGCCGTCGCTGGATCTTTGGACCTTTGCTCCGCATGCTGCTGCTCTCTCGCACAAGACCACCGACAGCCGACCACTGGCGCTGCTCGGTCAGGCGGTGCTCCCACCTCTCGACCTCTCCCACACCTGCTTCCCTTCTGAAATCGGGGTCTGGGGAGGAGAGGAGAGATTAGGGTTGGGGACTTGGGGAATGGGGAGCTAGTTAGCCAGGGAGGAGGCCAGGAGAGCTAGAGAGGATTGTAGTGGACGACTGGGCCTGCTGGGTTAGCTTCCGTGCTCCAGTTGGACTTGGACCTATTGGGCCTGGTGAGGTAGCTACCGGGCTGTTCTGATCCCTGCCGGTTTTTCCATTTTTTTTTGAATTTTTGGGGGTGTCGGTGCATACCCGGCACCCCTGCTAGTTCCGCCACTAATCAGAACTTAGATACACCCAGGCCTTTTGCCCTTTTCTGTTTCTTCTTGGTGTTTTAATACGTTGGGAGGCCCATCCTCGTGATCAGATCAGCTCAGTCAATTATACAGGGGGTAGGCTGTCGGTCAGGTCACACATGCCATGGCGATGCCAGGATAACTTATAAAAAATGAACTCATCGCTTGCTCTGCTCCATATCTCATACTTGAAGGCAATCCGTGCCAAATGACGCGGCATTCACTGTTGTACGCGAGTGCTAAGAGTCTAACCGAACTTATTTTTTCGTTGAACTTCCAGAATTGGCATGCCATAACGCATAAGCCAAATCCATGCAAAACAAAAGATGAATGTACCACAGCAATCCATATTTGTGTGAAAACTCATCATCCTCCATTCTAACTTGTACACATCGCTAAGTATAGTATAACCAAAACAGTAAGAGTTCAGAACACGAATGTGTAAACTCTGTTAGATGTCGCCTATTAAGAAGACCCCAGGTAGCTAGTTTGATAAAACACTCTACATGAGTCCCGATCTGAAACTAAGAACCATCTGATAACCCGAGGGGTGGTTTTATGTTAAGAAAATTGAGATAAAACTAACAATCCAACTACATTGCTTCTTGTTAATTTCACTAAGTAAATTCAAACCTATTGGTAATTTCACTACAAACAACATGGACTATTAACTTTTAGTCCTATACCTAAATGTCAAGATAAATGGAAACAGTTTATTTTAAGAAAAGCAACGATTTATGGGTTCTGAGCAAAACTGATAAAAGGGAAAAATGCCTTTGTACACAACAGAGCATAACAAATAGAGTAATTTTAGATGCAGTGTCATGCTGGAGTGGCACATGCGCTTCTCATTGCAGAGAAAAAAAAAGCAACATTCCACGACAGAACATAACTAACATACTAATTTTAGATGTAGTGTCATGTTGGAGCAGCATATGTGCTTCTCATTTTAGAAACACAAAATCGACATTTCAGGGAGAAATCACATGTACCGTAAATGGAGCAACAATAGAAACCCATATTGGAACCGACATAGAAAAACTCATTGAACCAATAAAGAAGCAAATGCAAAGCGAATGGAGAGAAGAACTAACCTGGCTGTGGGAGGACATGACAATTAACGAAAGGTCCCTCTCCGCTGACACATCAACCTTCCATTTTCTTTCAGGTCTCCATCGTGCTAGGCATGCACAGTCAAAAATCCTTAAAAGTAGCAGAAGTGTAAACTCAACTAAACGATTGTACGTGTGTATTGAAGTACAAATAAACAGCATAACTACGAACCACTAGCTATTTTCATGAGAATCGAGTACATAAATGGATAAATTGAACATGTTTTTTTTTAATGAGAATTGAGTGCATAAAGCAGCAAATTGCAAAAGATTTTAATCTGAATTGAGTACATAAATGAGGAAATCACAAGAGCAATCACTACTACGTAAAAGGCCTTACAGACGGTTCGTAACGCCATCACGCAGGCGGTTCCGTGGTAAATGCGAGTTTATGGGTCAAGAATGCATTAGGTCATCACAGAGCGGTTTTCAACCGCTGCATAATATACTATCACAGACGGTTTGTAGATGCAACTGCTCAGTGATAATCGACTACCACGCAGCGGTGCGTAGATGAAACCGCTGCGTGATATTCAACTACCACGGGCATGCCTCAGATGAAACCGCTGCGGATATTCGACTACCATGCACGGTCTCGTAGATGAAACTGCATGCGTGATAGTCGACTACCCTGACGCGATGCGTAGATGAAACAAATCAGTGATAGTTCATCTACAGACCGTTTGTGGTAGTCTTTTGCATTGCTAAATCTATTTCTGTTTATTGGCTAGCCTCAGGAAATGCTAGCCATGCCCTCTGAAACAAGCACATCCAATTCTCATTCATTTCAGAAGCACATCAAAATTGCATTCATTTCAGAAACAAGCACATCCAATTCACAAATCAATTAACTAAAATTAACCATTAATGTACATTAATTTACACACATGTACCATTATGTTCAATCTATCCTAATCAAGTTCAACTGCTACAATCGTGGAAACTCCCATTTGGATTTATGACACGTCTGCTCGGGAATGACGCAAGGTGTGATCGAATTTTTATGAGCTCGCTCTGCTCCAACGCAGCCAATGATGGTCGCAACTCGTCGATATGAAGGTTAAATTAGGGCTTATATAAATTGGTAAGTATATATGAAATAATTGTTGAAAGATTGACAAACCCGAGGATCATTGGTGATCGCGAACCGATGAGTAGTTGCATGTTGTGGCAAACATAGTATCCACAGACGTTATGGCGGCGTAATTTCTTTGGTGGCCTCGCAAAAATAGAATTGGTTAGTTCGAGAGGCATTGCTATAAGTATTATATAGGATTAATGTGTACTAGCTAGCAAGTACCGGAATTTTTGATCATGTCCCGTTCTTCCCTTGATATTCCATCCTCTAGCATGTAACACGTCGAACACCCCACGTGACTCCAAGAAGTTAGCCTTAGCCATTGCAAAGGAAGGAAAGACTACAATAGAGTTTCTATGGAGGAAATGTGTTTACGATGATTAAATTCGGATAGTTGTGAAGTTGTGAGTGGCCCTCTCAGGGAATCTAGGTATATTACGTATTTACGTTTTGGTATAATTACAATTAGAATCCAATGGTACCTACACAGGTATGTCAGCATGGTCATTAAACCTAAGTTCGTGATGCTTATAAAGTACAAATCAACAAGTATAGCTAGTAGTGCAACACTACTTACTTCTGGTTGTAGGGCAAAAGTATGAATTCCTTGTTGCGGTGAGCCATGAAAAAATCTATAACGTAATTCTCGGATTTAATGTTGCATTCGCCGTGATGCTTTGCTCGGAGACAATGTGTGGGTCGAGGAAACCTACCGGTGATTTCCTTCTTTCGCTTCACAGATCATGTATCTATTATACAAAAGCTAGGAGTTATATATAACATTTATCGATATTACACTAACATTGACCGTGATTGTACACACTTACGATGTCAAAGATCGTATGAGTGAGACGCCGAGCTCGTCGAGGTTGAAGAGATGAACAAGTCGTCGAAGGTCACCGTGAAGACAACGGCGTCTTGATACACGTGGTTAAAATGATCCTCCTTGAACTTGACGGTGACACCCGGCGTCGTTGATCAACCGCTTGTTGGGTATTCCATGTACCATGTATGCAATTCCATGCAATCCGGTCCTAGGGTAGGGTCGTCTAACTTCTCGAGCAACGGCTCGCCTAGCTTGTATTTCCGCCAACGGCAAGAAGGGATATCGGGAGAGGTCTCGATCGTCTTCGATTTGCCCTTGCCCTTCTTTGCCTCGCTTTGTATAGGTCGACTTCACAAGAGTCGATCGAGCACGAGGTGTAGATGCATGTGATCTGGCGGGCCCTTGCCGTGTCGGTCTGCAGTAAGCGGTGCGGTCAGTCTCGTGGACTTGATCCGTTGCGAGACATTCCGTGAAGTTGACACCGGGCAGTAGCTCGAGCGGATGTCCTCCTTAGGGCCATTGGATGAATGTTCCAACGGCTTGCCCTAGAGTCATGACCTCATCGTTTGGGGAATTTTCACGGCGGCCTCGAAATTGGCACAAACACCGCCCACATTCACTTTTGCAAAACCCGCGCTAGATTTGCACTGTGCACCAAAGCTCCGATCTGGGATGGATACACCTGCCCCAAGCGACATCTAGGGCAACAGAGACATATCTCACTTGGAACTTGCGCTTCAGAGCCACCCTCGCACATAACGATACAAAATTAGCTACTCCAACAGCCTATCAATGGATTGAGCATTTCGGAGATAATAATTATTACCGGATGTCATCGACGGAAAATCTGTCATCACCTATTGTGGTAGGGTTAGGGTTGGACGCCAGACTACTCGGATGTTTGGGGGGCTAGCGGTATAGTAGGGGTAGGGGCTTCCAACCGACTTGGCATTTGCAATCCCTAATCCTTTCCTCAAAGGTCTCTATCTCGCTTTTGCTCGGACGCCACGAATCCTTTCCTCAAAGGATTGAGTGACCTCTGTGTGACTTTTTCAATGACCTCCGCTCTGATTTTTTGGTGAACTCATCTCGAGGGATGCACGAAGATCCTCTCGTAGCTTTGCATCGTGCTCGGCTTTGGCTCTCTTCCTACTCCGGTACGATCCGGAGTCCGCTTGGAACCATTGTTCCCATGTAACAAAAACACCAGCGCCTCTTGTGCGACCCGGATGCTCACTGTTTCCTAGGGCCGCAGAGAGTATATCTTTCTCCCTATCTGCCTGGAATGAGCCTTGGGAAGATTGTGCACTCAGCGTTATCCGTAATATAGCCCAACATGTCATTTCACTTCCTATGAAGTTATGGAGTAATTACAAACTAGGTAGTTCGATATCTTACCAGGCGTTGGGACACTTCACGGTCTTCGGGTTTGGAAAGTACACTTCCCGTGGGCGAATACATAACCTCGTAAATAACCATCGCTTCGAGCACGCACATCGCTGATCTCGAGAAATAGCAGGAGAGATTCAAAGCGCTTTTCTTTGTTCTGATCCTCCATATCAAGGCTTTACCCGCATACCAGTGCCGTGCCGAGTGCGTAGGGGGTGCTTGTTTTTGCCTGGAGGGCCGTAGCGCCAGACTTTCACTCTTAAATTCATCTGTCGTCTTCTTCGCCACAAACTCGCCCAGACTCTTCCAAGAATAGATACTTGTGGAAGGGCGGCCAGATCCTTCTCCACGTAGTTCTTGACAAGCGTGCTCTTGAAGTTCTTCCATGCTTTGCACGCCAGAGCAACGCGTGTCGTCGCCGAGTCGGGAGTTTTAGGGATCTCGAGCGATGCGAGAATTTCCGCCAAAGGCAGTTTTCGGTGGTTGGGCACCACCTTCCACGAATCGTAGGTGATCTTGACCCGTTCCCGTGCAACTATTCCGACCATTCTCCGGAATGCGGACGCTGCTCGGCGAGGATTGATAGGGGTCCCAGACTGATCGACCTCCGTGATGGTAAATCGGCCCGTGGGCCTTTTCGATATTCCTCTTCTTCTACCGCGGTTGGATATTGTTCCAGAGGATGGTGCATCATCAGACACATGAGGCGGCGATGACTCAGAATGAGCGAAAGACATCTTCACAAGAAATAGAACATCATGTGAACAAATGAAATCAGCATAAAGCTAAGATTTAACATTTTGATATTGCTATCAGATGTAGAGTAAGCATTCCAATTAGAGCTCAAGTACAAACCCGATTATCAAAACAATTTCCATTACAAGACTATTATCATCACAGAGCATTCATCTCAAGCCCACCACACCACATTGCAATGTATTCGAGAGCGATATCAAAACAAATACCATATGAATAATCGACTAGAACAAATACAAATTCCTAAAACAAGTACAATTATCATGAAGGACCATGACAGATTATTGATAGAAATAGTTAGGAAAGGGGTGTGGGGTCGATCGGTAACTTCGGCATTGGTTACCTTTAGGGCCGAGGAGAAGGACAAGCAGGAAGCGATCTGAGCAAAGCAGGCGGCGGCCGAAGGGGAGGCGGGCTGCCCTGGGAGGAGGAGGCGGGGCTCGGGCGAGGCGCGATGGGCTCGGGGGGCGCCGGGTCAGAGGAGGAGGCTCGGCGGGCTCGGGGAGGCGCCACGGCTGGAGGAGGAGGCGGCGCCGACGGATCGGGAGGAGTCGCGCCAGGCTCGAGGAGGCGGCGTCGAGGACGGTGGCGACAGGCTCGGGGAGGAGGAGCGAGAGGAGTTGAGAAACTTAATCGTTTGAGAGTGGCGGGCGCGGCAAACCCTAGCTAGAGTCTGAATGTAAATAGGGATGGACATCAAAGACGGTTCTAAATTAGAACCGTCTGTGATACACACTATCACAAACGGTTCTAACTTAGAACCGTCTGTGATATGTGATGTATCACAGACGGTTTTAATAAACAACCGTCTGTGATATGTGATGTATCACAGACGGTTCTCACTTAGAATCATCTGTGATATGTGATGTATCACAGACGGTGTTAATAAACAACCGTCGTGATATACATGTATCATGAGCGGTTTTAATAAACAACCGTCTGTGATATACATGTGAGACGGTTTGTAGTTCAAACCGTCTGTGATATTATTTTGTATTGGTTAATATCTAGATTGATCTGTTTATTGGCTAGCCTCAGGAAATGCTAGCCATGCCATTTGAAACAAGCATAAAAGACAACAAGTACATGTATATACATCCAATTCACATTCATTTGAGAAACAATCACATCCATTTCACAGTACAAATCAATTAATTAACTCAAACGAACTAAAATTAACCATTCATCAGAACGTACATATACATATACACACATTGTTCAATTAATCTTTAAAAATTAGCCCTTCATGATGATCGACGCGTATGTAGCTAGTTTAGTCATGTTCTTCTTCCTCGACCCTTATGCCGTTTTTGAAAGGAGGCAACTCGTCAAATTGATTGTATTCTTCCTCGCCCACTACATTCTCAACTCCGACAATCCTCCTTTTTCCATGAAGAACTACGTGGCGCTTCTTATTTGCCGGTCGGTAACATAGAAGACTTGAACAACTTGGTTAGCTTGACGAATGGTTCGTCTTTGTATCCGACACGTTCGAGGTCCACGGTAGTGACGCCGTGCATTTGTCGACCTTCACCGTGGGAGATGGACCCAACGGCACCGAAATAGGGGATCTTGAAAAGCACGAGTCGAGCTCCCATATCTCCTCTATTTGCCCATAGTAAGAGCTCCTCACCCCATCGGTCTTGAATGCATCTATCACGGACACCGCTGATTACGGTTAGTGCTTTTTATATCCTGAGCCTGCGTATAGAATGTGTACCCATTTATGTCGTATCCTCGCCATGTTACAACTGTAAATGTTGGCCCTTTTGCCAACCATGTCAGCATATCACTTGACGAGCTCCTAGCAAGTCGCTCCTTCAACCATTGGTTGAACCGTCTGTTGTGTTGTCTCGTGATCCAAACATCCGGCCGCACCGGATTCTGTTGCCGAAGCACGTCCTTGTGCTGGTCGATATACGGGGACACTTCAGTCATGTGTTGCAAGACCGTGAAATGGGCTTGAGCATACGCATCCATATTTGGAGTGATTGCTTTCCTTCCGATGGTCCCGATACCCTCGAGCCTCCCCTCATGGCGAGATCGAGGCACACCTATCGGTTTGACCTGAGCCATGTAATCGACGTAGAACTCAATGACCTCTTCGGTTGCATAACCTTCGACGATGTTGCCCTCTGGCCGAGATCGATTCCGTACATATGACTTGAGAATTCCCATGAACCTCTCGAGCGGGTACATGCTACGAGGAACACGGGCCCGCACATCTTTATCTCCTCACAATATGAACAATGAGATGGACCATGATATCAAAAAACGCGGAGGAAATACATCTCAAGATCACATAGAGTCGTCACCACCTCGTCTGCGAGCATCTAGTCCTTTGGGATCGATGACCTTTCGAGCAATTGTGTTAAAAAATAACTGACCTCATGATTGTCTCTCGGACCTTGATCGGCAAAATACTTCTAATTACAACAGGAGCATTTGTGTCATCAACACATGACAATCATGAGACTTCATGCCAATTAACTTCAAATCTTTTATCGAAACAAGTTTCTTCATGTTGGCGAAGTGTAGGACGGAACTTTCACGCCATGCAAGCACCGCACAGATTCGGTTCTCTCGGCCTTGGACAGAGTGTAACAAGCGAGGGGAAGGTACGTTCAGTCCTTTATCGGTCCTTGTTGGTGCTAACTCAGTCCGATGTCCATATCAACCAATTCAAGCCGTGCGTTGACACCATCCTTTGTTTTGTCATGAATGTTGAAGAAGAGACCAATCAAGCTGTCACATACATTCTTCTCTCGTGCATGGCGTCGATGCGATGGCGAACTTCTAGGTGCTCCCAATAAGGTAAGTCCCAAAATATTGATCTCTTCTTCCACATGTTCTTCTTACTTGTCCTCGATTTACATCCCTTTCCAAGCATAACATCTAAATCCTTAACCATATCATAGACCTCTTTTCGCTTAAATGCCTTGGAGTGAGCTGTCCTCCTTCTCTCCGTCAATTGTTTCTTCATCTGCGGTATGAGTGAGCCCTCGAAGGAACCTACGATGACGCATGTACACGCTTTCTTGCGAGTGATTGACCACACACTCTCGGTATCATCTAGCGGTGAGTACATGCTTTGGCCCTTTTGTACTCTAGCCCGACAGTTAGCAAGGGCGGGATAATCATTTATGGTGCGAGAACAACAAGGAGCGTAAAGTGAAGTTCTCTTGTTTATGCGCATCCCATACTGCACCCCTTCAATCCGCGATATTTTTAGATATTCCATCAATGGTGCTAGGTACACATCAATATCATTCCTGTGTTGCTTCGCCCTTGGATAAGTATCGACAACAAAATATACTTCCGCTTCATACACAACCAAGGAGGAAGGTTGTAGATACTGAGCGTCACGGGCCAAGTGCTATGTCATTGCTCATGTTACCGAAAGGATTCATTCCATCTGTACTCAATCCAAATCTTATATTCCTCGGTTCCCTTTGAAGTCGCAAACCTCCTATCGATGTTTCTCCACCGGGCGGAATCGGCGAGGTGTCTTAACTTTCCGTCATTCTTACGCTCCTCGAGTGCCAATCTGGCTAGCTTTTGCATTCTTTGGGTTATA
Organism: Phyllostachys edulis; assembly: GCA_036346405.1. NCBI lineage: Eukaryota > Viridiplantae > Streptophyta > Magnoliopsida > Poales > Poaceae > Phyllostachys > Phyllostachys edulis. Next base: position 7,056,508 of record CM070560.1, on the reverse strand, counting down.
AAAACCGCTTCAACCGGGAATTACAGAAGATACCACGCCACCTTAGCAGAGGTCCTTTCTTCACCTCGATTCCTCGTCGTCATCGATTGCTTCTTACGCTTGTATCGGGATCGTTGCACCGGACATACATGCATGTTTGTATACTCGTTACGGTAGAGGATACAATCGTTCGGACATGCATGTATTCTTTCTACTTCCATTCCCAATGGACAAAGAATCTTTTGGCTTTGTAGGTGGTTTTGGGCAACTCGTTTCCCTCGGAAGCATGTCCGCTAAGATACCTAAATGACTCGTGAAACTCTTGTCGGACCAACCGTTGCTTGCCTTCAATTTCAGCGGTTTAAGCACGGATGACAACCTTGTGTATTCCGACTTGCACACAGGAACAAAGGTTTCTCTGAGTCCTTCATCACGCCCGAATTGAACATACTCCCTCTCATCACGGTTCCTTACGCATCATGAAGCATCTCGATCTAGATTGTCATCGTGCGACCTATCCGAATTGGAACCACAATCGACATCATTGGCGGCATATCGTTGACTTCTGTATAATATGCATATCGTTGACTTCTGTATAATATGCTCTTCACCGTGGATCGGTCCAACATGTATAACCCTTTTGAAACCCCTTGAATCAAGTGTGCTTCGATCGACTCGGTTGTTAAACATCTTGATTCTCGCGATCAATGCATGGGACGGTACATATATTCCGCCCCTTATTCAACATATCCTCCTCGGCGGCTCTTGTAAGCAGACATGCCATTAATGTACTCTTCACTCACACGGTTCTCGGTGTACATCCGACCGGTCCATCACACGGTTCAGTATTGAAAACCACGAAAATAAATAAAAGGGTGATGACTTTCAAAGCGTATTTTACGAGGCTTAATTACGATTTTTCATTTTTACATGTTTCCGGATTTTATTAACTTACATGTGGGCCCTACTTGTCGCTGACTCATTTTTTATTTCATGATTTTATTTATAAAATCTATGGCGGTCCCACATGTCATAGACTTCGTTAGTTTATTAACTAAATGATTAAAACCCGTCTGTGATATTGGGTAATATCACAAACGGTTCATGTTTGGAACCGTCTGTGAAGTATCACAGACGGTTCTAACCAAAAACCGTATGTGATATTTGGTAATATCACGAGCGTTTTTGGTTAGAACTGTTTGTGATACTTCACGAGCGGTTCCAAATATGAACCGTCTCGTGATATGACATCTTCACGAGCAGCTTTTTAGCGCTGAGAATAACATGAGCGGTGGGTAAACAAAAACCGCTCGAGATTGTGTTTATCTGAGCGGTTTCGATGAACCAAATGCGTGATCAAAGGCCCGATATAGCATTTACGTAGTAGTGAATGTACATGCACATGAAGCCATTTGTTTTTCTAAAGAGTAATGCACCGACAAACCTTTATAGGAAGCACTTCAGTGTCTTGCTATTTTTAAATCTAAAAGAGCTCCGCTATGCTACTAATTCTAAGGACCCATTACCAATGGTTTTCATCAGAGTGAGAGCACTATATATATATATATATATATATATATATATATATATATATATATATAAAGAAGAATTCATGTTTTCTAAAAAAAAGAGAATGGGTTGGCCTTCAGAAGGCTGGGTACAACACAAATGGCCAAAATCTACAATGATATAACTAGGTAGGTGTGAGAGCCGCCGGACGATCTAATTTGTAATACTTAACCTTTCCATTGGTTCCAGTATTACAAAACAAATTTCCCCGCTCTTGGTGTATATGTACTTCCCAGAACTGCAGTACACATACACCTTACAAAATTTAAGTATCAACTCCATGCACAACATTTAACATTATTGAAGTCTTCATAATTTACAATATATTCAACATACAAAAGAGAGTCTGCAGTGGAAACTGTTGCCATAATATTTCTGTAAACAAGACCAACCAGTTTGCCCTTTACCCACAAGGCAACTGACCAGAAACGCCCAAGCTAGTCGTTAAGAGTGTAGTCGGCCTCACACTCGTCAACCCCTTGGGGGTCAACCTCCTCTGCAGTAAACAGACAAAGCAATTGAGTACAAAAACGTACTCAGCAAGACTTACAATTAACAAGCCTATACATAGCAACATGCAAGCTTAATTTAATGGAGAAGACTTTAGAGTTCATTTTCAGTGTAAGCAACATTTTATTTGCAATAGTGTAGTAGATTGAAAGCAATTTTAGCAAATCAGTTTTTAGTGAATCAATTAACAACATGACAACAATAATAAACATAATTAACAACTTAGAGGTGACTTCCCATAACCACCACAACAATAGTATAAATTACCCATTCGTACCACCCAATTTCAAGTTTTATCAAAATGTTATAGTCTAACTCTCGAAAGACCTCCCCAAGCGTGTCCATAACCAAGGACTTGGCTATTCGAATAGATTAAACCCTACAGGGGTGTACAATTTTACCCACATGTCAGATGATCCTTTTGCCACGCGATAAAGCACACTTCCGAAGGTATGCCGGCAGAGCTAAGTCCTACGAGACAGTTTCCAGTGGAATGAATTAATTAAGAGTCGCACGTATGGGGGTTAACCCTCTGTGAACCGCCCATCCTGGACTTCCACAGAGGACCCATACATTGTGTCGGAGACATTGGCCCAGCCGTAGCAACTGCCAACGCTCCTCGTGCGAGGGAACCTACCCGGAACCTACCCCGCACATGCTCGACACAATATAACACATTTCTTTTATCCACCTATACCTACCACTAGCGACTCATTAATTAACCCCAGAGTACTAAGTTAAGAGGGGTTCCCAATACACCCATGTGGTTGCACGTAATAATGCTTGGTTTAGTGTAACAAGATGTTCGGTCCTTGTTGATTCAGGCACACAACCACACACCCCACAATCACACCAACAACCATGTGCCCAAATCTAAATCCTTTTTATTTTCAGTTTTAGTTTTTCCAAATATGATATAATCATGAGTACCCTGACTCAGGTATATAAAGTAATGTTGTAATGACCATCGCCGAAGCGATGATCCTCAGACTACCGTTCTAAGCATGGCTAAGCGACAACAACTCGAATACTACAATATAAGTGACTAGAGCCCATCCATCGAACCCTAAATCACAACGAGTATAGCCTAGGCTCAGTGGTAAAAGATGGATACTTTTCCTACAGTTTAAGTAACCATTCAGGTGAACTATCGCGAACTGAGAAAATACTCGTCAACATAGCATGCATACATACAATTGAAACATTTGAAATATTAATATGCGAATATAATGGGATTAACGTGCATCATTGGAAAACTGCTTGCCTTGTTGAAGATAGTTGTCTGACTGCTGAGGATCACTCTCGAATATACCCGTATCATCGGAATCTAATGATTGATCAAAAGAGCGAATAAGAACGGATAAAAACAGATAACATAAAAATAATCAATAATCAAAATCATCAAACAAGCATACACAGTAGGTAGAGTTTGATTAATAAATATCTTAGGTTCAGTCCAAAGATAAAATTTATTTGAATTTTCTAAGTACTTAATAAGTTAAAGGCATAACTTCACAAATTAATTAATTAGCAATATTTTCTGGAATAGCAACAAGAACCAAACTTAAGCCAAGTTATAGTACAAGAAAAATAAGAATTAACAAAATTTGTTTCACTTTAATTGGAGTTAGGATGAAATACTTATGAATTTTAGAAGTTTTAACCCACTTTCTAAAGTAAAAAACAAATCCTTTAAATAAACAAACTTTCTGGAATAGAAACATACTTGATAGCTAAACCATTAAAAAGTACACTAAAAATGAAAACTAAAAAAATTGGTTTCATTCAATTTGGAGCAAAATTGAATTAGTTATGAATTTTCTAAGTTAATTGAATTTCCAAAACAAAACTAATTCATTTCGGAAATTCTAAAAGCATTAAATCCTTTTTATACCGACGCGCAGTCGACCCACGGTCACTGACCGGTGGGGCCCGAGCAAGGCGTTGACTGGGTCAGCTTTGACCCAGCCGCGGCTGTGATGACGTCAAAGGCGTATTCTGAGAATACGTCTTCGGTTTTCAAGAAACACAACTCAGCAAAAGCACTAAAGGAAATACGTTTTCCTTAAGAGAAAACAGATTTCACCAATTTGCGCAAACACTTAACCGGCCAAGAGGGGCCCACATGTCAAAGACTCTAGGAGTTAAAATGATTCAATTAAATTTCTAATTACGTTTAACCTCGACGGGGTCAACATGTCATACAATTACCTAATCCACAATTAACTCCTAATGACTCAACCTTTACACTAATGCGCCGGTGGCTCGTCGGCGCTGAACTGAACACGAGCGCGACGGCCAGGCAGTGTATTTGGCGATAGAGTGGATCTCCGAACTTGGGGGGTGGACACGCACGGGTGCACACGGGCCTCACGAACCTAATGATGGTGACGCGGGTCCTCAAGGAGGCCGGCAGTGAGCTGGCGGTGACCAGAGGTGGAGACGAAGGCTCGATCTATGTGGAGGAGGCGCCTCAGCCGTCTAGAAGCTCCAGGAAGGTGCACCTCGGGTGCGCCTCGACTCCAGGAGCAAGACGCCACAACCCTTGTCGCCGATGGAGGTTGGACGCGGCGGAATTAGAGGTGGCGGCGGAGGATCGTGCCTGGAGAAGAAGAGCAACTACGGGTGAGAGAGTGCAAAAGAGGCTAATCGAACGGGTGGAGAAGGTAGATAAAGGTCTGGCGATTCTTCACGAACGGACACGCGTGCTCGAGGTGGCATGGAGAGGCTACGTGGCGTCCATGAATAGCACCAAAGCCGCTGCCTTAAGCGCATTTACTTAAGACGACGACCGTCTTGATCGATGGGCCCTCTTGGTCGGCGGTGGCATAAGCGGCATGAGCGAAGTCGACTCGGGTCGAGACATTTGGCGGCGGTCGAGTCAAGTCAACAAGGGTGGTGTGGTCGGAATGAGCCACACTAGACGGTCCGATCGGCTCGGTGAATCCGGACCATAGAGATTCGATCGGACGGTCCAAAATCGTTGAGCTAGGATTTGAATTTAGATTTAAATTTCTATTTTGACCGAAACAAGGCAAGTTTGACCGAGCTGTTTAAAATAGAAATAAATTTATAAAAATTCTGAACATTTTTGTGGGTGTTCTCAGATTCAACTAAGACTTAGGAAAATTCATTTTGGTCACTGTTTAATTTCCATTTGGCTAAAATAAATTCTTTTTGAAATCAGCTTTAGTAACTTGGTTAGGATTTTGATGGGATCAAAATAACTTCTAAAAATTCATGAAAAATTATTTTAATCTGTGATAAATAATATAGTATTTTATAAAATTAGTTCTAGAGATTTTCACACACATATTTTTCTAAAATTAAAAGAATCTTGGTTTCAAGTCAAAAGTTTGAATTTTCAAAACAAAATTTTGAAACCAAGAAAACTTATGAATTTCATCAAAAGTTTTTGAAACCTTCATAATTTTATACATTTGAAACACAAACCAAAGTTCAGGATGTTACAACTCTCCCCCCTTACAAGAATCTCGTCCCGAGGTTCCGCTCACTCGGAAAAGAAAGAGGGAAAATCTGCACGAAGGTGATATTCTCGTTCCCAAGTGGTTTCATCCTCGGCATGATTAAACCACTGAACTTTGAGGAATTTTATGGAGTGATTTCTTATTTTTTGTTTAGCTTCTTCCAGGATACGAATAGGATGCTCACGGTAGGTCAAATCTTCATATACTTCAAGACCTTCCAGTGGAGCTTCCTCAGTTGGAACACAAAGGCATTTCTTCAACTGAGATACATGAAATATATCGTGCACCTTTGAAAGTGTAGCAGGTAGGTTCAACTTGTGGGCCACAGCTCCCTTCTTCTCAATAATGCGGAAAGGTTTGACATATCGAGGAGCTAACTTGCCTTTGACACCAAACCGTTGAGTGCCCTTCATAGGAGAGACTTTGAGATAAACAAAGTCATTAGGTTCGAAACTCAACTCACAACGATGTCGATCCGCATTGCTCTTCTATTGGGATTGATCCGTGCGCAATCGGTCTTGAACCAATCGAACATGATCTTCGGCCTCTTTGATCGTGTCTGGACCAAAGAGTAGTCTTTCGCCGGTCTCAGACCAATTCAACGGGGTTCTACATCTCCTCTCGTATAAATCTTCAAAGGGTGCCATGCCAAGGCTAGCCTGAAAACTGTTGTTGTAAGAGAACTCGGCAAACGATGAGCATTTCTCCCAATTCTTTCCATAGAAGAAAACACAAGCACGGAGCATGTCTTCTAGCATTTGATTGACTCTCTCCGTCTGGCCATCAGTTTGAGGATGGAAAGCAGTGTTGAAAGAAAGACGAGTTCCCATGGCCTCTTGCAAACTCTTCCAAAACTAGGAGGTAAAGAGTGAGCCACGATCTGAAATAATCGTCTTCGGTATTCCATGCAGATTCACAATTCTTGAGACATAGAGATCCACTAACTAACTCACACGAAGATTGGTCTTGACAGGATAGAAATGTGCCACTTTAGTTAATCGGTCAATGACAACCCAAATGGAACCATTTCCTTTGGAGGTTTGGGGCAGACCGGTGATAAAATCCATATTGATCGAGTCCCATTTCCACTCAGGTACTTGCAAAGGTTGAAGTAAACCCACTGGTCATTGATGCTCGGCCTTCACACGGTGACATACGTCGCATTCGGCAACGAACTTAGCAATCTCACTCTTCATTCGGGTCTACCAAAATCTCTGACGAAGATCTTGATACATCTTTGTGGCTCCATAATGAATGGACAAAGGAGAATCATGGGTTTCACGGAGAATCAAATTTCACAATTCCATGTCCTTTGGAACAATAAGGCGCTGTCCGAACCATACAACACCATTGTCATCTTCCGAGAAACACTTGGTTGTCTCTTTCTTGATATTTTGCTTGATTCGGTTTACTCCATCGTTCGTCTGCTGAGCAGCCTTCCTCTATACTTCCTTCCTCCCTTCTTGGTGTGGTCTTGGGTTTGGGAGGGCAGTGGGCTTGGTGGAGCTTGGGATGTGGTTGCTCTGGTTGCCTTTGCTTGCTCTGCTGCCTTGCTTGGCCTTGCCGTCTTGAGAGGCGATGGAATGGTTTTGTGGCTTTGCTTGCCTTCGGTTGTAAGGAAATGGGAGGGGGAGATGGCTTTGGTTGGGAAGAAGTGGGAGGGGGAATGTATTGCTGTGTCGACTGGGGAGATGAACCTTATGGCTTGCTCTGTGCTGGGGGAATGAACTTGATATTTTGGATGGGGGAATGAATGTGCTGGGGGGAATGAATGAGCTGGGGAGGGCTTCGGCTGGGTTATCTTCTTCCTGTGGGGTGGCTTATCTCTTGCTGGGGGCTGGCTTATGGCGGTTGGTTATGGCAGTTGGCTATGGCGGTTGGCTTATCCCTGTCCTACACTCTGAGTTATCTTCTTCCAATGCTATCTCCTTCTTGTGCATGCAGTTTGTGCTCTGGTTATCTGTTAACTGTGCAGTGCCCTAGTTACCACTATACTGTTCTTTTTTACCATGCCCTATTCTTTTTATTACCATGGTCCTATCCCCTAGGTCTTCTCTTCCTCCTGTGCATCCATTTGACCATCTTGAGCTCCCTTTCTCCTGGCTCTTCTTGGTGCAAGCAACTGGACAGGTTTTGTGAATAAGGTTGATGCTGCACTGCCCCTCTGGATAGGGCTGGCCTGCTTGATGTTTTTGGGATGTAGGAAAGATTGATTTGCTGCCTTAAATGTGTAGGCTAAGCCTTATTACTATGCTGTGCACCTGTGCTCCCTTGTGATGCATGCTTGGCTTGTGTTGGCCTTCGGCTGGGATGAAATGAGGATAATACTAGATGTGGGTTTATGTTGGCTACTCCACATTAGAACTAATGGTGCTAGATTTCGGTATACCCAATGATGCTTTGACTGAGGGTTGGGTTCAATGGAATGTGAAATGTGGGCTTGTGGGACCCTATGATGCTCCGGCTGAGGGTATGATTTATTGGGAATGTGAAATGTGGGATTGTACTGTGGTTGCGGTAATTGCAAATGGTGGGTGCTAGCTCTAATGATGTCTTATGATGAAACCCTTGGAAGTGGGAAGTGCCTATTAGCTTGGGTTGGCTTGGCTATCTTAACCATCAAGAGCCGATTTGCTTCGGTTAATTAGGGTACTTTAATGATCAAGGGACCGACTGACCTAGGTTGGTATGGAGAGCCTACTGAACTTCGGGAATACTGACGGCCACCTCCTATATTCTAATACTCCTATATGTATATATACCGCTATCGGTTGTACTAATCGTTTCCTGTGCTTTTGGCCGTCTATGGAGGTGTGGATCGGGAATGATGGGAGATAATTTAATGAAAAGGCAAGGAGGGCTTCGACAAGATGAATGCAAGCATTTAGATTGTATTTTATATTTTGATCTGTTGTAAATCATTCTTGTAATTAATTCAGAGATTGTATTATTATTATTCTTTTTCCGCTTGTATGGATTCTTGTAAATAATAATGGGTTGTAATATTTTACTTTTGCTTACAATGAAATCATATTGTGATATATTTTTGAGATTGAAAGAATGATGTATGTTATTTGATAATGACTTCTTGTAGAAGGTTTTGAGACTATATAGATGATTTATTCTTTGTAACTTAAACAAAGTTGTAATTATATTGTATTAGCGGTAATGCATTCTTGTAATTAAATCCAAGCTCATATTTATTGTTTTACATTCACTTTAAGGAATTATTGTAATTGACTTTGAATGACATAAAGAAGATATAATTTGATTTGGATGTATGTTTGTATCCTCTTGATGATGTAATTAATTCAATGTGGATTATTGTTTTAGTTTAAGCTTATAACGAATTTTTATAAATAAACTTGAGTTGTGATATTTTACTTTCGTTTGTGAGGAATTCTTGTATGTCAACCACTGTAGAGAATTATCATTATTTAATTTCGAGTTTGTCTGTAATGTTTCACCTTCGATTGCAATGGATTTTATAATTGATTCTGAAGTATACTCGAGGTTATATGCTTGACTTAATAATTTAGATTGCAATCTATGTTGATGAACTCCGGGTAATATTATGTAATAGGAACTTTGTTTAACAAAGCGATTAATATTAATATGACGCTTTACTTTGTTTGCGTTTAGAAAATCTTAATTTGCTGCTAAATGGCGATTAGCGTGGTTTTAGATTAATCTGACCTTCTGGGTTGCATTCGAAATAAAGAAGCATTACGTTACGCACGTAATCATGGAAAAAACCACAAAAAATGACGTTACGCAAGTAAGCAAGGTGGTCATACCTGGTGGCACGAAGCTGTGCCCCGATGACTCCGCGTACTCCTGCCCCGCTTGTCGATGGAGCATAGGACCTGCAATAGAAGATTGCCGTTAGTAACTTGTGCGGTTCTAAATAAAGAAGCGGAAGTGAATGTCTCATGCTCACCTCTAAAATGTCCCACGGTGCTCCCACCACGGTGCCATGACGACACGCCCGCCACGTCCGGGGCAGGAGCCCATGGCCGTGAACCACCTCGGCTGACCCCTCGTCCTCGCACTGGTCGGTCCATCGGGTCCTTCGACCTGCGACAAGTTGCGATATGGATGCCTCGTCTCACGGCCTCCATGATCCGTCTCAGGACCCCTCTGGTGTCCCCTAGCGTCATCTGCTGCGTGGAGGCTACCAACTCGAGAACCTCCCGGTGTAGATCCGTCTGCACATGTAATGAACAAGTTGGAAACCTAAATCTGGCAAATTAAATATGAATTAAGGACCGTTCAATATATGCGGAGGCGGTGGAAAGCGAGTCCGTTTGGGTGGGAGTGCGTGTCGGACGTCGCTGACCTCGTGTGTCGTGGTGGGTCGACCATGACCCAAATGCAGCGAAGCCTCGTCCGACTAGCGTACCACTCCATATATTCCTCGTACATCTCGGGGTCGTAGGGAGCATCCGTACACTGGATGAGGTCGCTGTATGCGCTGTTCCAAGCCTCAACCCAAGAGGACATCTTGTCCAACCAGGACATCATGCCATGTACTCTCTTCCTAGTGTACCTGTGGACGGCAAGACAATTATTTGGTCAGCATGTAACGCACATGGTACGAAAGAAGTAAAGCATGAACTTACATGTGGACGTGTGCTGGCACCCGCGTTCCCCCTAAGGGGCTGGGACCTCCTATTGTAGACTGAATTGGCGCATGACCCGCTGCACCTGATACTCCTCCACGAAGACATCATGCACCAAGGCCCTCCGCGTGTACCAATACACGTAGTCTCGCGTGCAAAGGCTCGACAGTCCTTCGGGCGCGCGTGTTCACCCTCTCCTAAGTGTACGGTGTCCAGATGATGCGGTTATCCGTCAGCTGATCGAACATCACAATGTACTCCGGGTAGAACCCCTACGAAGTGTAGGTGACCTGTGGAATAATACACCGAAAACTTAGCACACGAAATTGTGATTACAATACAAAAAATAATAAATGATCATGAAACTAACCCGTCGGTGGCACCACACCGTGCCCATGGTCGACCGGTCCACGTCTTCGTCTTGGGCATACAAGTTGACTGCGTACGCTCCCAAGTCCAGTTGTGGTCGCCCGATCTGGAAGCGCTCGAAGGACTACTGACATGTATAGCAGTATCCGGAGAGGATAGAGTATCTGGGCATGGTGGCATCGCCACACAAGTCTTGTTGACGTCGCGCACAACCCGACTAGACCCTAGGCGTAGGGCTGGATATCGGCCACCGGCAAGTCCGCTAGCTCATGTGCATACTGAATATAGTGTTTGTCGACGCTGTCGCCGTGGGACCCCAGGAACATGATCCACCCAAATAGCCACAACAGGTAGGCTTCGAAGTGCCTCCTAACAATGACGTCCCCTGCGTTCTCCGCCATATGCTTGGGCTGCAAGAAGACATGTACACGTCAGCAAGATTCACATATGAATTGATGTGAGAGGACAATAGTTACGAAAACTTACGTAGAACTGGTAGATCCACCTCAACGCCGGCCTGTGCGGGCTGCTGAACTCCGTGTACCCGCTGCCCGGTGGCAGCACATCATGGAACCTCGTTAGGAGGTCCGTGCGCCGCGTGGTCGGGATGTCGTACACCGCCAGATGGAAGCCATTGCAGGGCAACCCGGTCAGGAAGGAGATGTTTTGAAGGGCCGGTGCCATCTCCCCGCATGGAAGGTGGAACGTGTGCGTCTTTGGCCTCCAGTGGTCAACCAACGCCGTCAGTAGGGCCTAGTCATATGAAAAACGCCTAGACGTACGACCAGGACCGCGGTCCTGGTCGTCCTCCCATGTCGCCTCCACCATCCTCGCTAGTGGAAGGAGGCCTGCTACTCTCAACTTGCGTCAAAACGATTAAGAACAAACATGACTGCATGCAAAGTAGTCAGACCGTGATTGAGTGCATGAAGGTCAGAACTACACGTACCTCGGAACTCAGTCTGGGTGCAGCCTCCATGCCCTGATAGGCGTGCGCGGCCTCAACACGCCAAGCTCAATCTGTGCCTCGCCCTCTAGGGGCAGCATGGTACTGAGGCGGCTACGGTGATGCATGTCAGTCACCGGGTCAAGCAACTCGTAGTGGTCTATGTCCTTCATACCTACAAATTAAGTGCATGCATTGTAAAGACTACGAAACATGTACAAAAACCAAAATTCCTACTTTAAACATAATTTTTGGCGTTAACATAATAATTACCACAAAAAATATAAACCAAATTTAGGCTACTCAGCAGTTTAAACAGATTTGTAATAGGATCTTCCAATTTAGATGATATTTTTAAATATTTTTCAAGTGCAAATATAAACAATAAACAAAGTTCTTCCTATTTTCCTAGTTCGTAGTTTAAAATTAATTTTCAACATTAACAATATAATTACCACACACAAATGGGAAGCTAAATAAAGCTGTGATTATTATTTTTACATATTTCTAATCAGTGTCTTCCTAGTTCTGCTGATTTATCCTAAATCGTTCGACTGCTGTAACATTCATAACATGTGTACGACGAACTACACTATACACAGCTCAATTAATGTAGTACATAATTTGACTACAATTATCTAATCTACTAAATTCTACTTAATTCTATATCGTTATTCTACTGAATTCTATATACTTAATTCTACTTGCTATTCTACTCGTTACAGCTCAAATGATGTACTTAATTCTACATAATTTGACATAATGTACAAAGTTGCAAAAAAAATGTACCTACAAGATGGCCGACTGACCATATCTGATGTTCTGTCAATCTCTCTCCTTCGCGACGAACTTGCAAAGCTTCGCTGCCTTTCTTCTCTCCCTCTTATCTCTTTTGTTTTTTTCTAGAATTAAAATGAGTTCAATTGGCTACTGGATGACTGTTCACTTCCTGTCACCAGTTTAACTGGCGATATGTAGCTAGACTGACGATAGGAGGTCAACAGGGTCCCTGTCGTCAGTTCAACTGGCCTGGCGACAGGATGACTGTTCACTTCCTGTCGCTAGTTTAACTGACGACATGTAGCTGGACCGGCGATAGGGGGTCAACAGGTTCCTGTCGTCAGTTCAACTGGCGACAGGGAGCCATTTTTGTAATTTTTTGGGGCAGCTATTTATTTTTGTAATTATCTTTTAAAATAATATCATTTTTTAAAAAATTGCATAATCCATACATCTCTCATGCACATCATGCACAATCTTGAGAGCTTGTTTTGATAGGGAGGGGTTAGAACCAATCTCTTCGGATTAAAAGATATTTTAGTTCAAATTCCGAGTCAATCTAAAAGGATTAAGTCGGATCACAGTGTATCCAAACAAACACTAATGGGGAAAAAAGTGGAAGGGTAAAATTCCGGGGGTTATGGATGCCTCCTAAGGTAAACGATGCACTTTCTCCTTTTATACTTCTTCACACACTGACCGTGGGTCCCACCAACCATGGATCAAGCCCACACAAATCCATAGCCATACATACACACGCTGGTCCTGAACCTGCCTGCCAGGGAGTCTGGGGTGGGAACGCCTGGACTGCCCTCGGAGCCATCCCATCGCGTACTGTGGCGCAGACGGTAAAATTGGAAGACGATGACCATGAGTTATCCGTTGGCGTATCGTAAAGGAGAGAGTTAATCGATGACATATAATTTTAAGCTTTTTTTAGCTCCCCACGAGTGAGCTCCACATGCACGAGCACGGTCAAAGGTTTTATCCTACAATTATAATCGTTTCTCTTAAAATCTTTAATTCCCTCCATCGATTCGATTCCAAATGTGAAAATGTGTGCTAACTTGAGCACACTTGTACTACACATATAATTGTTCTACTAGTTAAATGTGTGCGCATCTAGACGGTCATCGAACACTAATCACGTGACCTGCAGCTGCAACTGCAGTTTCTCTGCTGCTCTAGCTAGCTGTGCCTGTGCGGTGCGTCGGTTTCGTCTTTCGACACGCACAACCAGGCAACCGTGCATCGGCAAGAAACGTCTATACATTCCGGTCACGAGCACCTCCATTCCCCCACACAAATCGAGAACAGCTAGCATGATCGGAACCATCCGCTCTCTCGTCGTCGTCCTCTCGCTCCTCGCCAGCGGCACGAGCGGCGGAGGCGGCGATGGCCGGTGCCCTCGCATCCCGTCCATGACCGCAGAGCAAGCGTGCGAGGCGGTCTGCGGCACGCGCCGCATGCACATACTCTGCCTCCGCACGCTTCTGCGGCGCGACCGCCGCCAGCGGAACGGCGGCGCGGCGGACGTCACCTACTACGCCGGCGTGGCCGCGCGCAGCGCCCTGGACTCCTACGCCGCCACCGCGGCCGCCAAGCGGGCGATGATGTACGGCGGCGCGGTCCCGAACGACGAGAAGGTCGCGTACGACGGCTGCATGCGGGGCTACGACATCGCCCGCCGCTGCATGAGCCGCGTCGCCGACGACCTGACGACCTGCGGCAAGGCCGCGGACCTGACAAAGGACTACATGGGCAGCCTCAGCGGCATGGACGCGTGCCGGAAGAGGCTGCTCAGCTACCCGGCGTCGCCGCTGTACGGCATGAACCTCGCCGACCGGAACAAGACTCTGCTCGCCGCCTTGCTGTGCAGCCTGGTGCCGAGGCCGCCGGAGGAACGTCGTGGCGTGCATGGCTAGATGTCATGCGCCAATTGTTTTGATCCGTCTTAATTAATAACTTGGTTTTAACCAAGTAATAACAATAAAAATGCGATGATCTGCATTTCATTTGGCTAATTCCACCGGCTACCTTTTTTATTTGCCATTACGATATGTGGTGTGTGTGCACAGTTTGCCAAAATTCGGAGTTACCAAAATTTTCGTCATGAAATTGGTCGCCTTTGAATTAATTGACCAAACTTTTGCAAAAAAGAAAAAGAAAAAGAAAAAGAAAAAGAAAAAGAGGGGCAATGTAAAAGGAAATATTACGAAACTTTAATAATGAACCAAATGGACCCTCACAATAGTACACACATGTCGATGCGTTCAGTGGTTAAAGTGTGTGCCTAAGCTCCATGGGGTTCAGCCACCGCTATAGACGTGTGTTAAGGACGTATCTACGTGTGTGTAGATGTGCGTGTGGTGTGTGTGTGTGTGAGTGCGTCCAACGTGTACCCTCTCAAGAAAAAAAAACTCACACTATGGGGTTGTTTGATTTGCTACTCTTGCAAATCAAACCAAATATTGAAAACACCAACGAAAATTGGTTGCTGTTTAGTTTGCTACCAAAATTTGGTAATGTTCATGAAAATTTGGTAATGCCAATAAAATCTAATGTCACACGCAGACAATCCGAGCGTGAGGAAATCGCTCACTAAAATTTTGGTAACACAAAAATTTAGCTTAGCCACAATCCAAACAACGTTCTTTTTACCAATATTTGGCTTTGCACAAGTTTTGTCTATGCCAAAATTTTGGTCTGACTCATTTTGGCCATCAACCGGATATGATGAAGTTAATCTTGTTATTTTGCTTGTTCAAGTCAGCTCTCGGTGTTTTGTCTGAAACTCAAATAAGTCGACTGAGGTACTTCAGTCTTTAGGCAGTAGGCGTTCCGAAGTTCAGAACTCATTCAGAGATTCAAAACTTGAAGTTAACTTGCACGTTGTTTAGTTTTGGTCCATGATCTGAATTGTTATGGACATGGCCGAGTCATGGGTGTTAGTTGCTAGAGTCGGACGGAGTTTGTTAGCTATTGCGTGTGTGCGTGTGTGTTTTTTTGAAACTGTAGCGCGTCTACAGAGAAATAACAGAGGGAGAAGAAAATGACACAAGATAGTTGAGCGTCACCAAGTTCTCATTGTCTACTCCTGTGCGTGTGTGTGTTTGTGAGAAACACGTGAGGGAGTGATTCCCTAGTGAGAGAGAAACAGGAGTTGTGTGATTCAACTCTAACATTTGCTATCAGAGCGAGGAGATGCCGAATATGATGCCACACGGTGATGGTTCGTCAAGTGGTGCCGCTGTGAGCGGCGGCTTTGACGACGCGGCGACGACGAGGCTCCAGTACCCGCAGCTGACAAGGATGAACTACGCGGCATGGGCGACGAGGATGAAGATCCTCATGAGAGCTCATGGCGTGTGGGATGTGGTTGATCCCAAGAGCTCGTCCAAGGTTGTTGATGAGAAGAAGGATCAGTTGGCCATGGTAATCATCTCCTAGGCCATCAACGATGAGACATTGATGCAAGTTGTAGAGAAGGACACCGTACCACGCTTGATGCCTGGACAGCGCTGCGCTTTATGCACGTGGGCGCCGTGCTCGTCAGGGAGGCGAGGATCCAGTCCCTGCACTTGGAGTTTGATAACATTAAGATGTGTGATGCAGAGTCGGTGGATGACTTCGCTACAAAGTTCACGATGCTTGTTGGCCAGATCCGAGAACTTGGAGAGACAATGGAGGAGAAGTATGTCGTGAAGAAGCTGCTACGAGCCGTTTCCGACAAGTTTATCAATGTTGCTTCGTCGATGGCTCTATTTGGTGACATTAACCAGATGGTCGTAGAAGAAGCCATTGGATCACTAAAGGCGCATGAGGAGCTTCTCAAGGGGCGGGATACGCGGACGGAAGAGCAACTTCTTATGGCAAAAGAATGCGACTCATCGCGAGGATGAGGGCGTGGTCATGGTCATGGCCATGGTGAAGGTCGCGATGTAATAGCCCAAGATCCATAAGTTGGATTAGTCAAATATTTAATGTTATTTGTGAAATTTTGGACTTTTTAAAACTTTTTGTTGCAAAACAAATGTGCTAAAACCTAATCTTCCAAATTCCTAGAAATGAAATTTCTAAAACAAAATAAAATTTTGTCAAGATCTTGAAACTTAGTTCAGAGAGGAGTGTAAACATTATGTTGAAAATCTTTTGATTTTGAAGACTAGAAATAAACTAGGAATCCTATACTTTTTCTCCAATTCAAAAGCTCAAATTTAAGTTGGGGCAAGACTAAGAAAGTTTCAAATGTGGAACTATTAATTTCGATTTCAACTTAAAAATAGTAAAACTTCAATGGTTCCTTGAATGCTTGAGGTAATTTCAAAAGATTTCTCAAATTCAAACTTGAAAATGTACTTTCTCTAGCTCAGAGATACAAATTGATTTTTATTTTGGAAAATATAGTAGGACCCATAGTTGGGAATATTTTATTTGTGTTCTATATCCTTTGATATGCTTATTTGAAATTTTCTAGAATTTGTGGAGGTTATTTGGTTTCTTTTCAAGTTGCATGTTCAAATTAGAATTTGAATTTAAAATACAAACCAAATATGTGAACAGTGCCTGAAAATGATTTTTATAGGTTCTGGAACACCTAAGAAATTCACCTTCAAAATTTCACAACTGTTAGATTTTAATTACTATTTATAAGCAACTAGTCAAACTAAAGAATCAAAGGTCAAATCCCAAAAACAGAAACTTAAAATAATTATAGAAAAAATGCAGCACATGAAAACTTCTGGAAAAATTATACGCTAATATAAATAGTGTCAGGAACCTTTCATAAAAATTTTAGGATTTTTTGAGCTAAACAACAATGCCTAATAAATCCCTAAACTATCTCAGCCCATTTGCAAAAATTGAAAAACCTAATTTATTTCTCCCTCTCTCTGACCTGTCGGGCCCACCCGACAGACTTTCGCTCACGGTGCCACGCCAGTGTGGGCGGCCATGGCCATGCAGCTGCTTCGCCATGCCCACGCAGCTCGCCATGCCACCCCTACCTTGCAGCTTCTTGATCTCCACCTGTAGGAGCAACACCGCTTTACCTCCCTTCCCTCTCCATCCTCCCTCTTCACCACAACTCAATCCGAGCTCCAGTGCCACCGCCGAATCACTCATCGTCGTCCCGGCCGCTCCAGTGAGGCTCGACCTCGGCCGACCGCGTCACGGCACACCCTTCTCCATGAGGAGCAAGTACCCCCTACCGATTTGGAGAAATCGTCCCCGTGGAGCTGCGCAACCGGGTTCTTCTCCAATTCCGGCTGCAACCACCATTTTCGTTGCCACTTCTCCTCTAGTGACCCTCCCTCCAATTCCTCCCTCCTGAACCAACTCCTCACCGCCCTCAAACTATCCCTGATGTCGATTTCATCTTCTTTCTTGCAGGGCACCCCCTCCACGGTGAAGCACCCCGCACTGCCCCAGGTCGTTGTCGCCGGACCACCTCGGCTACTCTCCTCCGTCAAAGAGCATGCCAGTGAGTTCCTCATATCACCCTCATGCCCATGCTCCCCTCAATTTCCACCCCTCCCTCTCCGGCACTACTCACCTTGTCACCACCATGGCCAGCCGCCGTGTCCCCTAGCTGCGCCGCCACCGTACTGCCCGAGTCCTAAAGCCACCAACCCTAGCTTCACTAACTCGCTGGCAATCCATTTTAGTCATCGCTTCTGCCTCACTGCCACTCCTTCACCGGCGACGAGCCAGGACCTGAGCTATCAGCAACAACCCTGTTCTGCCTCCCTATTCTCTGTCTCTGTGTTTTGTCTCTGTCTCACTGAGAAGTAGGGCCCACCAGTAAGATCGACTGAATACAATTGCTATTAGAAATTTTGAATGTTTGTGAATCTCTTAGTGGAGTTAGCAAAACTTGAATTTTGATTTTGTACGGAGATTAGTTTTCAACAGTTCATCTTAGGCTAGTTCCTGTTAAAAGACGGTTAAACAGAGAAGAGAAGGTGTTGGGTGAAAAATTGAAATGGCAGTGAGCACATCTGCAAAACCATAATTCTAATGCTAACAAATTTTGTGAATTGAGTCACTCAATTGAGTAGCATATGGGAAATTTGAGTTGAAGGGAGTCTAGTTGTAGCATTTTTGTTCAGAGAAAGACTTGCTGTTGTAGGTTGTTTGAATAGCAATCTGAAGTCAGTGTTGTCAATAGGTTAATGAAATGATAAATGCAGTAGTTAGAAATGTCTTAATTCCATTAGTTTTTGGAAAATTAGTTTTCAATAGTAATCAAATCTAAAAATCAGCAATGAAAGGGGAATTTTCAGAAACCAACAGAGAGCAACATTGTTGACTAACAGTGGTGCTACTCAAGATGGTGTTTAGAAGAAAAGTTGTATTGTCAGTAGAACTTTTCTTTTAAAAACCAACTGTCTTTTTGCTATCAAACTTTGTGAATATTATTTAGGTCACTCCAGTGAGTTAGCAAAATTGAAAGTTAGAGTTTAAAGGAAGTTTAATTAATAGCATTTTAGTTCAGAAAAACTTGTTATTGTAGGTGCATGAACTATAATCTGAAGGTAGTCAAATTTGTCAATAGGCTTATAACATTGTTAAATTCAGTAGTTAGAAATGTTATTGATCCAAGTAGTCTTTAGACAATTACTTAACAGTAGTAGCCTAATCTGAAAACAAATATGAATAATTGAATTAATGAGGAAAGTGGCTGTCAAAACAACAAGGTCTTTTGATGAAATGAATGGACAGAGAAGAGAAGTGGATTTGGAGAAAATCTGAATGGTTAGTAAACCCACTTGCAAGACCAACCATCTTTCTGCTAACTAATTTTGTGAATGTCAATTAAGTCCCTTAATTGAGTTAACTAATTTGAAGTTGGAGTTTGAAGGAAGTTTAGTAGTAGCAGTTCAGTTCAGAGAATGTTCTTTTGTAAGTTGTATGAACAATAAAGGAAAATTAGTGTCAGGTGCTGTATTTAGACTTGAGGTCATTCAAAACCTTGCTTAACAAATAAAATTAGTAAGAAGATTTAGATAACAAACACTCATACTAAGAAAATATCTCTAATTGGATGCATGAACAGAGAAAGTGTTTAAATGAAATTTTACTAATGGCAGTGAGCTGATGACCATTCTGAATTCATGTACCTAGAAGCTTTATTGTTCCAATTGAGTTTTAGACCTTAAACTAACAGAGGAAAATCATCTAAAGAATAAGCATTAGTTTGGTTAACCAAAACAAACAGTGAGCTAATGGCTTTTCTAATACAAACAGGAGCTAAAGACTTGTCAAATGCCAAAGCTAATAGATTAGAAAATATAATTACTAGCCTTTCACATCTAATCTGAAAGAGTAAAATTCATCATAAGTCAAGATTTAAGTTGTGGTTAGTTAATCAACAGTAGGCCTTATGCTTCGACTTTGGGGGTATCAATAGTAGCACTAGGTAACTGAGTTAGATAATACAAATTGGTACAACAATTAGAGCTTGAGAATCATGAGTTCATACTTAGAATAAAATTCATAACTAGTTCTAATCAACTCCTAATTCGAGTGAAACCAATTTTGTTGGTTTCCTATTGTATTGTACTATAATTGAGAATAAGGTTGAAACATGTTGCTATCACATAAAATTTCAGAATTAGAATTAATTTCTAAAAAGGATTATTTTTACACGAGAAATTGAAGTAACTTCAAAAATCTATAGGAAAGTCATAAGAACTCCAATTGAGATGAATCCAATTGGGTTGTTCTTAAAATTGTATTCTCTTACTGATTATGTAATCTTTGAGTCGACCTCTATTCAAAAAAATTTCACTAAAACATTTAATTTCAGCCGAAGCTACAGCAACCTGATTTTTAGGATTTTCTTCTAATGGATTTTTGAAAGACTATAACTTTCACATAAAAATTCCAATTGAACTAAAATTTTCACCTAAAATCATAATCTTACTATGGTGTAAATCTCATGCATTTTTGAGTACTTTTGGATTTTCTCAGTGTTTTCAATGTTTATTCAATATCGTTCTCTCTAGACCCCGAAGTGTATGCCGTGAACGATTGCGCAACCGAAATGAACAAGTGGATTTCCAAAAAGGCAAGCATCCTCTTGCATCATTTTGATCCCAGATTTTGTCAACTCCAATATTTTGAATTGCAATGACAATTACTTGCATGGTATTTTTGATATAGCGATACTTTGTTAGTTAGTTATGTCCTAACTCTTAAAGGTTATCCTTGATAATTTCATACAGTTACTCTTAAGTTAGTTGTCTTGTGATATTATTCATCAATTGTATGAATGCTTAGCCATGCAAGTTAGTAGTTTTGGTAGTTTTGTTGACGGGGCTATCTCATTAACTGTAGGAAACACTGAACTAGTTTTAATTTTGTATCTCTGTTCAGATCTTTGAATATGATGTTTGGGTCTAAAATTTGTCTATTTAAACATGATTTAGATCCGGACAAGTGGTTGATAGTGTGGGTGCCTTCGTGCATGAGAATTGGGTATTATGGTAGTCTTTGTCTAGATCCCTAAGGACCGAACTTTATGTTGTCGTTAATCCAAGTAACACTTGTACTTCCACACGCGGGGTGGGAGCCGCTTGGTCAAGTAAGGGGGAAAGTCGTATTGAGTTGAGACGCAGGTGGTGTGAGGGCATCATGTGTGCGATCATGTGTTCGTAGGGCTCTGATGGAAATTTATAATGTGCAAGGGAGCACTGTTGTTATTTTTGTTCATTGGGTCGCCATTCCCAACATAACTTGCATGCCCCGCTTAGCAGGTTCTATCAGTAGCTTGTACTAAGTGGGATTTCATCTCGCATGGTGTTTCAACTCAATAGGATTTTCTTGCTGAAAAATACCGAGTCTTGATTTTCCCGGCCGACATATCAAAGGAAGTGTGTCATTATCCGGAGGCTTATGGGCTGATCAAATTATGTGGGTAAAGATGTATACCCTTGTAGGGATAAATCTGTTCGAATAGCCATGTCTACAATTATGGACGACCACTTCGGTTTGAGACATCATTGTTAGATTTCAAACTAAAATTGACGTGGGCAACAACTTGGTATCGACATGACATGCATGTTATGCAGTTTAGTTTATCAAAGTGGGCTGCCACTTTGGTATTGTTTGATCTATGTTTATATCATTGTCATTAACAATTCTTTGGTCAAAATTGTGTTTGATAAATGGCATTTACAAATTAGTAGGTGTAGGGATGAAAACTTGTGTGTTTTATGCAAAACTTAAGCCAGTAAAGCCTCTCATTTGGTCAACTTTTAGCATGTATAATTTCCTCTCCTTTGGATAGTCTCTATAATACAATTTCTTTTTTTTTAGTTTGTGTAAGACTTGCGAGTACCTTTTGTACTCAACCGGATTGTCCATTTGTTTCAGGTGAGAACGTCGCACGAATCGGTTTTACTATCGCACCATTTCTGGGTGATAGCAATAGATGCATCGACTTTAACTCTAGTTGGTTGCTTGTGGGTTTTGGGCATGCCAACCTGGTAATTTACCTTTATTTCCATGTTTTATTCCGCTGCCATTTATTGTTTTATGACTAGATTTGGCCGGTCAGCCACTTATGCGAAAATCGGGCCATAAGGTCCTATTTGCTGAAATTAAAATAATAATGCTTCTAATATTTTTGCATGTTTGATTATGGATGTGATCCATGTTGTGTTGGATTTGTGCATGTTAGCCACTGATCCATGGGAGCTAACATGAGACGCATATCCAGGGCTTGAAATCGTTTTCATTTCCGGTTAAGGATTGTGCCTTTCGTGCAATCGCTTGACTTGAAACAAATTCAATTTTGGGGTCCCCACAAGTGACAAAACAAAGGTTCAGTGTTATAATTGTCAATAGTTCGATACTATGCATATGAGTGTCTAGAAAAAGAAAAGGAGGAGAAGTCAAATCTTGCCATGGTTGAAGAATGTGATGAAGAACCAGCATTGCTTTAATGGAGTACGGTTTGGTAAGACAAGATTAAGGGGGGTGAATGATGAAGTTAATCTTGTTATTTTGCTTGTTCAAGTCAGCTCTCGGTGTTTTGTCTGAAACTCAAATAAGTCGACTACGGTATTTCAGTCTGTAGGTAGAACTCATTCAGATATTCAGAACTTGAAGTTAACTTGCACGTTGTTTAGTTTTGGTCCATGTCAAGTCAAGTGATTGCGTGGAAGACGCTACTCTTAGCAAGAGACGAAATTGATTTCGAGTACCCGGATATGTGTCTCATGTTAGCTCCTAGGATCAGTTGCTAACATGCACATATCCATACAACATAATATCACTTGCATACATGATTAGAATACAACGAATAAAAGTTAGCAGCAGAAAACATTAAGTAAAAAAGAATAGAAGGTCAAGTAATAAGAACAACCTTCCCAATGGTGCGCCACAACCCCAAGGGCAACCGATTGGGATTAAAGCCGAAGTACCAACATTATCACCTTAACTTGAAACATTAACTATGATGTTCTTACCTGCAACAAAGACAAGCCAACTGAGTACAAAAACGTACTAGGAAGACTTACGAATAGTAAGTTTAATTAAATGCACTTGGTGTCAAAGGATGGCTAAAATGGTTCTTTTTCAGCGTAAAGCCAGGTTATTTGACAAGTTAACTAATACATATTGAAATTGTCATTTGACAAACATTTGAAATATGATATAATAGTAGATTCTCCAATTCCTAATCAATATTTCTAAGATTTAACCATCAAGAAAATCATACCCAAAGTAGCTATACTACTCAAATAAACTAACATCAATATATGAACTTCTCGTTCATGATGACAAATCTTTTCCAACCATACCCTTTCCTATTCCCAACAACTAACTATGCATGGTTTTCCACAAGTAATGTCTATGACCGGGGACACAGCTATTCAAATAGATTTAAGACTCTGCAGAGTTTGTGCTGCTTTACCCACTTGATATGAATATCTCTCAATGTCGGCCAATGCACTCTTCCATAGGAGTGTGGCTGAGATATCATAACGAGGCCGTTACAATGCCATGTGTCAAGTATTAAACCACCCGAGGATATACACCATGGCAGACTGTTGGTCGCCTGAACCACGGTTACACCTCATTGTGTAAGTAAGTCCTTGTGAAGCTTTTCCGCTAACACAAGCGACCCTTAAGGGCAAGTAAGACAAAACTTATCATGCCCCCACTAGATTAACAATACAACAGAAACAATATTAAAAATAACAATTGTCAATCTATTTGTGGTTTGATAGCAAACACACTACAAATTAGTAGGCCAAGCCTTCGCCATTAACCCAGCATGTGGTTGCACGGTTGGCTTGGTTCAACACCACACAAACCAATCCTTAATCACTCAGATATGGCTACATAATTTCATAACAATTTCTCATCATAATCCTACACCTGTCCAAGTTAAAATGTAAAGAACCCAAGGATCAACATGTCCACAATAATTACATTCAAGATCTGAACATAATCCTCAATTCCAATCATAATTCAATTTTAATCTCAGCCGATGGACTAGCTCCATCAACCAAATTCGACTACATCTACTAGCATGGCTAAGCATCATTCTAAAAATCATTAAACAAACCCATATAACATATAACCTTAATCAGTCAAGGTAAAAATGGTAATCAATCATTCAAGGAAGGCCAATGCAGCAAAAGGATATAACTAAACTACCCAATTGACATACAAATATTTGAAATTAAAGCGATGCATAGAATATTTGAAAATCAACATAAATAGTTTTTGAAATTAATAGGAATTCAACATGTATCAAGGGGAAGAACTGCTTGCCTTTGTTAGTACCACTCGTAATTATCCTTAGATTGAATTCAAAATATGTCGGAATTGTCGAAAACCTAACGAAAAGTCGATATTGCAATAAACTCCAAATAACACCAACAAAAACAAATCATTCAAAATTGCATGTAATTCATACAGTAGATAGATTAAGATTTTAGGTGAATTTAGCTGAATTTTTTAGTTCAAAAGGAAATCATATGAATTTTCTAAACATTTTAAAAAGTTAAAGTCATTAATGCACAAATAAAACAATTATCAAAATTTTCCATAACAGAAACATACTTAAAACCTAGACCATTTAAAAGTACATTACAAATGAAAACTAACAAAATTTATTTCATTCAATTTGGAGTTAAATTGAATTAGTTATGAATTTTTCAAGTTATTTGAATTTTTAGTGCAAGTTTAAATCGCTTTAGAAATTCCTAAAACAATTAAATTCGTTTTTCACTCATCCTTAGCTATCCAAATGGGATGACAATAGGGACCCAGGTTTGAGTTTTGACCTGGTCAACGCTGACCCGGTCACAGCCGAAGGCTAAGCTGAAGGCATATTCAATTGAATACGTCTTCTAATAACCAAAACAAAAATTTGATCTAAGGACAATATAAATACGTTTCCCATAAATGATAACGTATTTCAGAACATGCACTTTCACTTAACTGGCTAAGCGGGTCCACCTATCAATGACTTTAAGATTTAAATGGTTTTATTTAGTCTTCTAATCTTGTTAACTCTTGTGGGACCTATGTGTCATAAGCACATTAATAAAACACTTAAGTGTTAATGGTTAAAATTAAACCTCAGTTCGTCGACGTTTAACCGGGGCTCTCGGGCACGCTCGCGAGGTGTGGACGGCGATTTGGCGAAGGAGGGCAACTCCAGACTCTGGCTCAACTCGACCAGGTACACCGCAACGCCGCGAACTCGCTCGAGGTGGCGGGAAGCCTAGTGGTCGTCAGCGGCGGGCTCGTGGCGGCCAGAGGCGGAGCCGAGGGGCGACGCTCATGGAGGAAGCGCTACGGACGTCGATTGAGCTCGGGGAAGGTGGCTTCGGGATCACTTCGTCACCAGGAGCACGGAGGAGCCGAAAATGACGCCAAAGGAGGTCAGGGATGGCCGGAATGCGGACGGCGGCGATCCACCGTGCTCGGAGAAGATGATGTAATTCGTCTTTAGTGATACCCTACAATCCAATTAAACCTGCTAGTAGGTTCTACCGAATAATACAATCACAACGAACAAAGAGATTCAAACAGTAGCTCACCGGACTTAAGAAAAATAATTTCAAGCACTGTTCATACAAAATTTGTCAGAAATAAATTATTTTAAAAACTGTATTAGAGAAATTGTTTGAATTTCGGTGAGGTAAAAATGACCTCTAATTTTTTTAAAAAAATTATATTAATTCAAGATAAATAATCTAGTATTTAAATAAATTATTTCCAACAACTTTTAGTCACATAATCTTCTAGATTCAAAACAAAACTTGAAATTAAATTTGAAATTTGAAATTTTGGGGCAAACTTTATTATAACAACCAAAGGTTTACATTAATACATAATTTACACACATAACTCATGATATGCTGAGCTGATCCAACTTAAGGATTTTGAGGACGTTACAAGTGATTCTCTAGTGAGAGAGAAACATGAGTTGTGTGATCCAACTCCAACAGGGTAACCCCTGTGTAACATGCGTATGCAATACACAAGACGCCCAACCAAGCACACACTTGAAAACTGAGGTAGACATGTACACTAGAGATTGAGATATGCATTACATACACCAATGAGCATTCATGTCACTTGTTTTATTTATTTATCAATTAATAAAAAAACTACTACAAGCATAGTGCTGTATCCACACCAGAACCCAAAGACGGTCACTACTACAGAAAATGTCTTTACAGATGGTTAAAAAACGTCATCACAAACGGTTTCGTGAGCCATCTGACTCTATGGGTCAGCGATGACATGAGGTCATCACAGACGGTTTTTGAACCGTCTGTGAAAAAAGCTATCACAGACGGTTCTTGCTCAGAACCGTCTGTGATAGTTTTTTCTATTGCAAAAAAAAAATCGGATTTTGAGCCAAACCAATCAATTGTTTGACAGTAGTTTCCATATGAAACCTCTAGCATGACAACTAAAATGCAATTAAAATTCTGATGGCAAACACAATATAGGAAAGGGAAACCAAAAGGTTTCACAACGTCCCCTCCGAATGGGAAAAAAAAATAAAGTTACAAAGTTAAACTAGCTAGAAACCAACTATGCCTCCAAGCTCCAGAAGAACTTATCGGTTCCTTGGATTGGTCTTGTGAGCTCCTCTTTGCACCTCACCAGCATATCACAAAATGTTCTTGCATGTCATTGAGTTCGACTCAAGCTTGTTGGCAAGGAGAGACAACTGAAAACCTTCGGCGGCATTCCGACCTTAGGTAACACAAAATTAAGATAATTTTCTTTACAATAAACAACCAACAAATTGTGTATGTTTTGGGGATGTACACGTACCTTCCAGCAGTCTACCTCCTGTGGCAGACAAGGACCTCCTCCGCATCCCTCCTCCTCATCATCGTTGGCTGTGTCTCCTCGCCGAACCACGACAGGGAATAAAGGGTGGTTGCCGGAGCTCGGTGTGGGGAGGGGAGAGGGAGAGACTGATGGAAGACAAGGCTGGGATGACATATCACATTCGGTTCTTAATATGAACTGTAATACCCCGGCCTACTCGTAGTGCGGCCCATGTGGCCCATGAGGAGTCATGTGGTGGGATTAGTCCCATATTGCTTGTCTAAAGTGAGTTGTAGTAGTATATAATGCCTGTTGGGGTCCAAACCTAGCACCTCTGGGTTAACCCTTTTACACAAAGCGAGGACGAAAGTGTAAGTGGGATGCTATGTGTGCGCGGGTCCGCCCCACGGTGGGCTGGGCATTGAGCGGATTTTGGGCCAGGGTGTTATCACAGACGGTTTGTATTAAAAACCGTCTGTGACTTGGAATTTTTTCTACTCTCTGATTTTACCATGGCTTGAATTTTCCTTACTCTGCAATTTTACCATGGCTTGAAATGCCAATCCTCTGCCGCGTTCCTGTCGTGGCAGCCAATCCTCTGTCGCGTCCCTGTCGTGATAGCTCATGGGAGGCGTCCTTCGTGTCCGATCCTACCTTGGTGATGAAGGATGCCAATGACAAGAAGAGGAGGGCACTGACGGCCAAAGGCAAAGGCAAGGAGCCTTCCTTGAGCATCTCTTGCCAGGTGAGCTTCGCTTTGTTTGCTAATTGGGCCGATTCACTCTTGCTGCGTGCCACGGACACTGAAGACTGTGTCAATTCTGGTTTCAAGTTGGGGAGCAGAAGGAATCGGATGCCAAGAGGTGCAAGATGGAGGAGGGCGAGAAGAAGGAGAGCCTGATAAAGCCAAAGACGGAGTAGGCTAGGAGTGACAGCTCCATCGAGGACGGTGGGCAGAAGTAGGGCAAGGGGAAGAATGCCAAGCCGGTGGACTGATAGCCATAGCCTCGCGGAGAGGGTACAATTATGTTCATGATGCTACTATGTTGTTTTTTCTAGTTTGTCGAATTCGTTCGCGACATATTGAATTTCTTTATACATTGGTAGGTGAGAAGAGAGAGGATCAACCAGAGGATGAAGGTTCTCCAGGACCTGGTTCCAAGATGCAACAAGGTATCAATTAGTAATTTTTGAATGAGAAACCGAAAAGAACAAGTAGTTGATAGTCTTTATGCACAAGGTTAATAATTTGCTAGGCCAAATGTTGTTTGTAATTGTAGGAGATTGGCAGGGCACTCATGCTTGATGAGATCATAAATTATGTGTAGTCGCTGCAACGGCAAGTTGAGGTAAGAGAATGCCTGCTGAAATTGTTTAATGCCATGGGACGCGTCACTCGAAATTCTGATCTATGTCGCTGTTTTGTGGCTTCAGTTCCTTTCTATGGAGCCAGCAATTGTGAATCCACTTGACTTCAGTAACCTGCCTACACTCCTACACAAAGATGCGATCTAGAGAGTCAAGGCGGAGCATTTGAGGTCAGCAGGCACTCTCCAACCTTTGCCTATTCCGAAGTTGAAGTGGGAGGAAGTCAGTATGGATTTCATCACTAGACTTCCGAAGACTCAAACTGGGTTAGACTCTATATGGGTTATAGTCGATCGTCAGACAAAAGTTGCCCATTTTATTCCTGTCAAGACCACCTACACCGGGGACAAGCTAGCAGAACTTTATATCTCAAGGATAGTCTGTCTCCATGGTGTGCCAAAAGTAATAGTTTCAGATAGAGGTCCACAGTTTACATCTCATTTCTGGATATGCTTGCATAAAGCAATGGGGTCCAACCTATCATTCAGTTCCGCTTATCACCCGCAAACGGATGGACAAACTAAGAGAGTGAACCAAGTTTTGGAAGTCCTTCTCCGATCATGTGTGTTATCCTATAGCAAGAATTGGGAAAAATACTTGTCGTTTGCAGAGTTCTCCTACAACAATAGCTTCCAATCAAGTATACAAATGTCACCCTTCGAGGTATTGTATGGGAGAGCTTGTAGGACACCCTTGAATTGGTCCGAAGCTGGGGAGAGGCCATTTTATGGTCCAACCTTGGTGGAGGATGCTGAAGAGCAAGTTCGTGTCATCCGTGAGCGACTTCGGACGGCACAATCTCGTTAGAAGTCATATGCCGACCGTCATCGTCATGAGTTGAGCTTTGAGGTGGATGATCATGTTTATCTTAAAGTCTCTCCGATGAAAGGAATGCATCGTTTCCAAGTCAAAGGCAAATTGGCACCTCGCTACATCGGACCATTCCGAATTATAGCGAAATTGGGATCAGTGGCTTATCAATTGGAGTTGCCACCATCACTTTCATATATACATGATGTGTTCCATGTATCACAACTGAAGAAGTGCCTTCGCGTCCCAACCGAGGCAATAGAGTTGAAGGAACTCGACTTGCAACCCGATCTTTCTTATCGGGAGCACCCGATTCGCATTCTTGAAGAAACGGAGCGCAAGACGAGAAATTGCAACATCAAGTTCCTCAAAGTTCAGTGGAGTAATCATTCTGAAGATGAGGCTACTTAGGAACGTGAAGACCATATGCGAAATGAATACCCCAACCTTTTTCCTTCAGCTTGAAGTGCCTTCAAATCAAGAAAGGAAAAGTTAAACAAAGCAATGGTAAGGAAAACAGAGTGATCACTCCTTGTCATCTTGTAGGATATATTAGCACTATCTTTGAAGGAAATCAAAACAACAGATGTTGTATACTTCTTTAGAACCTTCCTATCCAATCTCCAACCTACCCAGATCTCGAGGTCGAGATCTTTTGTAGGGGGGGGGGAGGTTTGTGACATCCCCAAATTAATAAAGAGGATTACTATGCATCTCATGAGCATGCATCATTATTTTCAAGCATTTACATTATATATTGCACTTGAAAAATCTTGTTCAAATAATGAACCGACACTTAAAGAAGTAGACTCAAAAATAAAACTAAAACAAATGCTATTGAAGTTCCTCTAGAAATAATTTATTCAAATACTACAATAATTATCATGAATTAATATGATTTTTCCCAGATTTTTGGGATTGGTTTCAACCCTTAGAAATTTCAAACACAATTCAATGAAACTTTTGAAGTTTGAATTTAAACTGCACAAAATATAATATGAATGGAGGGGTTTCAAATTTTATATGGGTACTAGACCTTCCCAGGAACTCCTCTAATTTATTTTAGTTTTTTCAGAATTTTATTTCTATTTTTAGAAGCCCGGTCAAACCAACTGCTTGTTGGTCAAATTGTTTTTGAAACTCAGACTCAACATTGTTCCTTGGGCTCGAACCCAACCCCGACCCGAGCCACTCGACTCAGCAGAGCCAACTAACTGCACCGTGCCACACCGGACGCACTTGGACCGTCTGATGGAAAATCAACGGTCCAGATATCTTGACCGTTCGGTCAGTCCGAACGTTCACTCGCGCTTCGACCATTTGATTAGAAATCAATGGTCTAGATCTCACAGCCGTTCAGACAGTCCGAACATTTGTGCTCAATGTCGATTGTTCGATCAAGATCCAACGGCCCACACGGACCCATTTAACTCGGACCCGCGCGCGTCGTGTTGTTTCGCTGACGAGGCGGGTCCGCTTGTCAGTTTCGTCTCCCTCCTCTCGCTGCGACGCACAGAACACACGCGCCACGCGGCCGCGAGCTCCTACGGCGATCCGTCGATGGCGTCAATCCACCGCCCCTGGCAACTAGTCCCCGAGCTCCTCCGTTTGATGCCGTTGCCATCTCCGTCAGTCTCTGAGGATAATACCTCCCGGAGCCCTCCATTTTTGCTCACTTCTCCTCTCGGTGCTGAGGAGGAGGAAGCTCTCCTGAGCTCATCTCTTGGGTAAGCTCCTTCCGGATCGTTCCTCTCAACCCTACACTCAATGCCCTTTCCATTTTTACTAATCTCAGTCTCTGGCATTGCTTGTAGATCTCAGTTCATCTTCAAGCTCTCGCCCGTTCCAGTGCGCGCACCGAGCATCACCCTTTTTGGGCATTTCATATCCGTTGAGGTTCTTGGTCAATCTTGCATGTCACCTCGTATGCTTTAGCCTATTAAGCATTTCCCCTCAACCAATTTCAACAATGCATGGCAGGATTTCGCGGATTTGAAGATTGAACCAATCTCAGCCGAAGAACACCCTTTCACCTCCCACCTTGATCCGGTAAAGTTTTTGTCCATTCTTTGCTACTAGAGCATCCTCACGTGAACCTTAAGCTGCTCCAACCATTCACTCCTTTTGGTTTTGCTCTAGTCGACCTCTCCACATTGAGCCGTGCTGCCGCCATTATATTCTCCAGCGCCGACGCTGCTCCAGTCATCTTTGAGCTTCTCCAAGCACTCTCCTAGCTCAAGTAGCTCTCTCATAGTCCCTAAGACCTCAGGCACCCGCTTGTATGTGCTGCGGAGCTTTACCTTGTTGCCGTATAAACGCCAGCGCTCAACTCCGGCTAGCCGCCGGTACGGGCCACCTCAGATGTCAAAACCACCACCCAAAGATGCGCACTGATATTACGCATCTATCCCTGGTCTTGGCCGACGCCGCCGTGGGGCGTAGTGCCGGCGAGCTGCCGGTGAATCGCGTGGGATGCAAAATCCCGTTGTCGTACGCGGACATCGACTGTAGCAAATGATTAGGTGTAATGACGATGATTAGTAATTAATGGTTGTCTTAAGGGATAAAATGTATCGCTTACAAGTGGGACCATGCATAGAAATTCAGGAAGTTAAGTGAGATTGCCGTGGTGTATGACATGTGGGGCCAACCCCTAAAGTGCGCAGTGCACACTACATGCACGGTGGACCTAGTCACTAATGCTGGGTCCTACCTGTCAGTCCGCGCGGTTAAATCCGAAGATAATTGAAAATCATACTATTCACGAGACCCCACCGGTCAGTGACTGCGGCTAGCGCAGCGCTAGTATAAAAAGTAGTAAATGCCTTATAAAATTTGAAATGTATTAATCTGCCTACTGAAAAATATGAATAACTTCAAAAATACATAACTTATTCATCTCAACTCCAAAATCGATGAAACCAGTGCTAATAATTTTCATATTACATTAAATTTATTTTAAAATTGGTTTCAAACATATCTCTGTAGAAGAGAGTATTATGTTGGAAAATGATCCACAACCCTATTATTTTTACAATAGAAAAAGGCTGATAACTTTAAATATGCATAACTAATTCATAGAAACTTCAAATGAGATGAACCCCAAATGTTTTGGACTTGTAATAATATTCTCTGTTTATCTATATAATCCTTGTACGCCCCACTGTTCTACATATTTTGACCAAATAATTAAATTACATGAACTAAGGTCTATTGGAATCTGAAATTCGAAATGCTATAACTTTCACATAATAACTCCAAATGGAATAATTCTTTCACCTATTTTCATCTAAAATCATGCACTAGCCACTGTAGAAAAATCCATGCATTTTTGAGCAATTTGGTTTTTGATGTAATTCTCGGTGTTTATCGATATCGTTAATTCTATAGATTCTGAGGCTATTAATATTGACTCGTACGCCACCGAGAGTGAAAAACTGAACTACCAGCAAGGCAAGCATCATTTGAACTTTCTTTTGCATCATATTTGATCCTAGTTTTGTTAAGTTAGTGTAATGATAATTGCTTGCATGCTATTTTGAGAATGTCGCTATTTTTGTGATGTGTAGAATAGTTATATCCTATTCATTGAGGTTAATCTTGAATTATTCTAGTACCACATGCTTAAGATAGGAATGTGTGAATTATATTGTTTAGGTTTGCTTAGCCATGCATGTCTAGAAATGGTAGTGTGATTGTCGGGAATAACCCAACAATTATGGGAAACACTCACTTTCTTATATTCATTTTATTTCAGATCTTCGTATCTATTTTATGAGATAAATTTTGTTATTTTAAATAAGTTTTGGATATGGACAAGTGGTTGCTAGTGAGGGCGCCTTCGTGCATGAGATCGGGTATGTGGTTGTGTGGGCCATTAAGGACCGAACTTTGGTAACATTGTTGACTCAAGTACACTCGTATTACCACACGTGGGATATGGGTACAGTACGGTCAAGTAGGGGGAATGTTTTATTGGGTTATGTCCTAAGGTGGTGTAAGGGCACTTGTGTTGATCATTTGTCCGTAGGAGCCGATGTAATTTTCTATAGTGTGCATAGGAGCACCATTTTTCTTTATTTACATTGCATCGGTATTTCTAATACAACTTGTGAGCTTCCTAGCAAGTGCTATCCACCGCTTGTACTAGGTAAGGGACCATCTTGCAAGGGGGGACTTAACTCAATAGGATTTTCTTGCCAAAAATGACCGTATCTTGATTCTCCCCAGCCGACACACCATATGAAGTGTGTTAATTCTGGTGGCTTACGGGCTAATCGAGTCATGTGGGTAAAGTAGTACACCTCTGTAGAGATAAAACTATTTGAATAGCCATGTCCATAGTTATAGAAAACCGCTTGAGTTTGGGAGTTACTATTGTTAGATTTTGTATTTAATTTGCGGGAAAATTCTGTATTCGGTATGAACGGGATATTCATGCATTTTGTTGTATCAAAGTGGGCTGCCACTTTGGTGTTTGTTTGATTCATTTGTTATTCAATTTATCACTTATTCACATGCTTTACTTCTACTTCAAATCTATTTTTAAAATGGCAATTGATAAACTAGTATGTGTGGGTTGGAAAAAAAATACTACGTCTTTGGCAAAACTAAGCCAATAAGATCCATCCTTTGGAACAACCTTTAGCATAACTAATTTTTATTTGTGTAAGACTTGCGAGTATATTTGTGCTCAATCCGGTTGCTGCAATTTCAGGTGAGGAAGACTTTGAGCTCGATGAGCTCGTTAGTGTCGAATTAGGTGACACTAACGAGTAGTGCTATTATTTAACTTCTAGTCGGTTGGCGATGGGTTATGGGGCATACCATGCTAGAATTTTGGTTTATTTACATTACTTCCGCTATTACCTTATGATCTTAAGTGAATTTGGCCGGTCAGCCACTTGTAATAGTTGTAGACTTGAACTATTACGATGTATGTCTTTTGGACTTGATTGTATGAATGTTGTATGGATGTGATCAATGCTAAATGTGAGTCTGGGGCATGTTGGTCGCTGATCATGGGAGCCAACATGATCTCATGCTCGCTGTCCATGGCTTCCACTTTAACTCACTAAGTGCGTGCTGAAAGCCGTATACAGAGGTATATGCGGTCACTCAAGCATTACCCAAAGGGTATGCTGCAGGGTACCTTCCTCGAAGGCACTGGTGAGGTATTGAGGTTCCCATTGGGTAGTCATCTACAATTAAAGAGCGAGAGAAGTTAGTGAGCATGTAATAAGAGACATGGATAAGAAATGACATTTAGACAGGGAAGGAAAGTTTAGCACAAATTTCTTATTCATCCTCTATGTTATTTAACCAATACCCGTGGCTCAAACTCAGGTCATACTACTCCTTGGTCTTCACATACTATTAGACCTTTGTAATAGCAATCAACTTAACTCCAAAAAAAGGTAGGGTGTTTTAAAGGAATATTACACCACATAAAATTCAGTAGGTACTAGATTCTGAAATTTGGGGGAGAGGTTCATCCGAAGTAGCATCTGGTAGCGTTGACACCGGTTCCTTCCAAGAGATCTTTGGGTAGGATGTTTTTAGGGATTTTTGCAAAACATTTCTGGCTTAGTTTTAAGGTCCTAAAAGTTAATTAAGAACTTTTATTTTTAGAGAGCATCCCGTCTCTCGAACTAGAGTTAATTCGAATAAGGTAAGAATAGATGACCAAAAGAAAAACTTCAGATGAGAGGAGAATGCTAAGAGGGATAAGATTAGAAATTACTCTTAAATTTTCAAAATCAATCCTATGATTAGATTAGGTTGCATTTTTACTTCTAAGTCCTAATCTATCGACCATTCTATCTAGGGCTTGTCCTACAGTCAGTATGGCTCTGATACCAAGCGCTGTCAGACCCCCATGCGTGGAATACCCAAAGACCTTATGTGTGTACCGTACTAGTCCTATGATTAATGGCTAGTACACACATTCACAACAATTAGCATTCACATCCATACATTCACACGTAAAGTAAAGCAAAAGGGTACTTAAGCGGTACAATTATTAGATTACAATGGCCGATCGGCCAAATATTAGCAAGTATTAAGCAGAGTAGAGTAGCAGCGGAAGTAAAGACAAAAGCATCAAAGTCTCAGTGGCTTGCCCATCCAACCCTCAGGCAAAATGATAGGGTACAAGGTCCTAGACAGACCCGTCACCGAACCCTCCGGTTCCGGGTGCGAAAAATGTGTCGTCTGGTATCGGCTCCTCTTTATACTCTAAACAACAACATAAGCAAGTTTGAGTACTTGTGTACTCAGCAAGACTTGTAGTGTATTGCAAAAATTATATTAGATGCAGGGTTATCAAAGAGAAGGCTCTATTCTACAAGTTCTTTTGCGGTAAGCAAATTTTATTTGTAATATTCATAAGTAGTACTTTGCAATGGAATTTGAAAGAGCATTTTAAGTAAATAACAGGACAGTAAGTAGTATTTGAATGATTCACCAATAATAACTACTACAACATGCAACCCTCCTGTTGGGCCACGGGTATGGTACGATAGCAACAAACAAAATTTTTCTACCACGCAATCCAGGAAGCCAAGCAAGTAGATGATCATAGATCGTTACCACTAGACGCGTAAAGCAGCGGAAGAAGGGTTAGAGTAGCCTAGCCCAACATAGAGCGCGTCAATGTAGTGGTCGTAGTCGATCGTCCAGCGTCCTCGTGAGTCGATCGTCTCCTCCAGCAACGTCTGCAGTTCCTTGTGAAGATCACGTATCGTTCTCAAGCGCAACAGTCGTAGTAGCGCCTCTACGGTATCCACACGTCCAGGGAAGGAACAACCATACGTCGGTGTACTAGCACCAAGTTGCATGGCAGAGCTCTCAGGAAGATGGCGGCTAGGGTTTCGGTGGTGTAAAAACTTGTAACGCCCAACAGCCTCATGCATCTCCTTATATAGTGCTCGTGACGGATCCTATCCGAACACATTTGACGAATCATATCCGTACTGGTTTGTTCCAACCCATTAAGTGTGTGACCCTGTAGGTTCAAGCGTGTCGGTTGTGACTGGAAACCCTTTCCGACCATTTAGTCGAAGCGGTTCCTAGCGTAACATAGCGATCCCCGAATACACATAAATTATATCGGATGAACCTTAATACAATATGATCTACGACCAGGTCATCGTCACTTACGACCATGTTGGATCGAAAAGGCGACTAGAGGGGGGGGGGGTGAATAGGAGCACGCTCACTTTTTCACAAAGGATGGATTCAACACCAATTTTACTCTAGTAGCTATGAAAGCTACGAAGATCAATCTACAAGTACAGCGGAAGACTTGTATTGAATCCAAACTAAAAACCCCAAAGCAAAAGATCAAAGGAATATCAAATCAGAGGCTGAGCGGTCAGACCGATTTTCATATGGCGGTCTGACCGGATCTCAGAGCGGTCTGACTGGCGTTATAAAATCGGTCTGACTGATTTTGCCTAGAACAGTATGAACAACCCGAAAAACCGAAACACAAATCGATCTAACTTTTGATCCGTGAGGACAAACTCCACGAAACTTGACACACACCTTC
The DNA here is from genome assembly GCA_036346405.1 of Phyllostachys edulis. Taxonomy (NCBI): domain Eukaryota; kingdom Viridiplantae; phylum Streptophyta; class Magnoliopsida; order Poales; family Poaceae; genus Phyllostachys; species Phyllostachys edulis. The sequence continues at coordinate 7,020,199 of CM070560.1, read as the reverse complement.
TCAAAGATATTAGGAACCTATTCTAATCAAGGATCACAGAAATCCAAGCCAAGGTTCCTATATTTTTCAGTTTGAGCAAAGTAAGGTCAAAAATCGAGTAAGAATCGAAATATGATCTAGAGACTTGCTCGTGGATAATTGATGATCAAGATGATCATAGATGGGTTCCCACAAGTCACAGCAAGTTAGATCAAGCCAAGAAACCAAACAAAAACTCGTGGATCAAAGAAAGGCACCAAATCATCAAATAGAGAGAAAAAGAGAGAATAGATTCATCTTGAGAGAATTCTCTTTGGATTGATTTGATTAGGTATTGGTTTATAGCCACTCCAACAATGGAGGACAAAGACTCAATACATGAGCACGAAATCCAATCCAACTCTCTAGAACCCTAACCTCCACTAATCCTCTCCCTAAGCAAACTAGGGTTTCAAACACAATGAAAGGGTTGAAGGGGGTGCAGCCACCTCCCTCCTCTATTTATAGTGGAGGCTTAGACCTTCTAGAAGATTGAACCCTAATAGGCCCCCGTTAAAGCCCACACACAAACGGGTCACATACGCACGTGTTTTAAAGTGCTGTCTTCATCTCTTGATCTAATCCACTTCACCTTGCGCCATCTTGTGCCGTGATTTGGTAAAAGGTCACCAAGGCGGTATTTGGTAAAATTACCAAAATACCCCTCCTTAATCTTTTTGCAAAGACCAAGTCCCAACTGCGTGAAACACATCCATGCTTCACCACGTGTAGGTTGATCCTGCGGCTCTCTCAATGTTGGCAAGTCTCTCCCATCCGGCTCCCACCGAAACCACCATGGCACTAGCACCAACCCCCGCGCCGCTTGATCCAACCCGTCGCACCGAACTACCCGTTCGGTCATCCTTGTCCATTCTGCGCCATGCTTGAACCCATTGACCTCACCTGGCATCCCCGATCATTCTGGACCTCAGCTCTCTAAGCCTAGTCCCGATCATCCTCGCCGTTGACCGTCGTTGACCTCCAAGCAACCTGCACAAACATAGACTAAGAAATCGTTTTCGGGAACAAGTTCTTCGCAACTTGACCCACGTTAGTCAAAACATGCATCATGCAACACATATGCCATGAAACCCATGAACTTGACCTAACCCAACGATCATCGCCACCGATTGGCCGATGAACAGACCAAAATCGGTCAGACCGCCACTTTGGCCGGCTCGATCACCCCAACCTATCGATCGCCACTGTTGGCGGTCGACCGCCGATTGGGACTTAGCCAAATTTCCTCCCCGAAATCCAAACCTCTTGGAATTTTCAAACCAATAGAACTTTTGCTTGGAAGCTCCAAAAAATATAAGACCAAGTGCAGAAGAACCCTCTCACTTGCCTACACCCTCTATTTTTGGCCTAGCTCCAAAATCCAAAGTCATTAAAGTGGCCGATCTGACCGCTCAGGCAAAGCCGGTCATACCGCTCCTTGGCGGCCGGCTCGATCCACCCGGCGGTCTGACCGCCAGCCACCACTCTAGAAAAACAAGGCATGGCCGGTCTGACCGCCACCATGGCCGGTCAGACCGCCAGAGGCGTGACAGACCTGGAGCTTTGCCGAAAACACGTGATTCGACAAACCTTGAATGACATTGCCAATTGTAACATCATCCTAAGATCTCAGGCATATCCCCATGATATCCACAGACCAGGTCTTATCTTTGTACGACCAGTTCGTATTTGGTCACGACCAGTTCGTAACTCCTTACGACCAAGTTACGACCACTCTGTGATTACGTTCGACCAGTCTATGACCAGGTCCTCATCACTTACGACCAGGTCTTATCTCTATACAACCAGTTCGTATTTGGTCACGACCAGTTCGTAACTCCTTACTACCAGGTTACGACCACTTTGTGATTACGTTCGACCAGTCTACGACCAGGTCCTCATCACTTACGACCAGGTCTTATCTCTATAAGACCAGTTCATATTTGGTCACGACCAGTTCGTAACTCCTTACGATGAGGTTACGACCACTCTGTGATTATGTTCGACCAGTCTACGACCAGCTCGTATCTCCATACGACCAGTTCGTAACTGTTCGAACTAAGCGACCTACTCGTGTATACTCCATTTGCCTCATGATGTCTGGTTGAACTCCGGGTGAGATGTTGTGTCATCCATGGACTGTTCAATACTTTCTTGATCGAGTGTCAGATAACTTTACGTGGTCGAACATTCCGACCACTAGTGGCATGGCCATGCACTTTCTTTATCCGACCACAACGAGGGGCCCAGAGACATCTCTCCTGTTAGGTTAGGAGGGGCAAATCCCATATCCGATCAGTCACATTCCTCTGCATGTTTCATAGCATACCCGAAATCTACCTTTATAACTACCCAGTTACGGTGTAGCGTTTGGCAACCCCTAAGAGTGCTATTACACATGTAGGAAATCATGCTGATCTCAGGTCTAACGATTATACATCATCATTGCTTGAGACCAACTAACGACACATAGAATCATAACAATCTCAATAGTGTCTCAAGGTGGGTCTAATCCAACATCATGTTCTCTAACATGTGTCCATATTATTGGTCTGATATCTCCATATCCATGACCCGTGAAACATAGTCATCAACCAATACATATGCTAGTCTATTCATATGTGTCCTCATATGTTTCTGACCAGGGATTGTATAAGAATAATTATCGCAGAAATATAGAGTTTCACAATCAAGTCACATACTTGATAATAAATATTAACAATATTATTCTAGGAACAAGATATCATATTATCCAATATTATGAACATAATGAAATATAATCAACTCTATGATTGCCTCTAGGGCATATTTCCAACACGTCCTTGGCTGCGAGCATCATTTCATGTTCAGCCATAACTCGGCAAAGCACAAACCATTTGCCAAGTTTCCCAATAAGATAGTTTTTGTGAAAGTCAACACTAAACCCATACCGTCCGCACTAAGAGCGCTCATGACCATGAGCACGGCTATTATAATAGATTTACACTCTGCAGAGGTGTCTAGCTTTACCCACATAACACGATTTCTCTAGTTTGTTCGGCACCCGTCGGTGCCACCGCTCACTACCTTAGGTAAGCAGTCTAGAGCACGTGTCGAAGCCTTTACATCATCTAGTCCTAACCCTGCACTAGCCCAGCGAATGGATCATATCCTTCACTTACCCGGATTGCTCCCATTGAGTGAGGCATTCACAGTTGTGTTGGAAAGCTTTGTTCCCACTCCTCGGAGATGGGAGCCCCTTCGGACATGCCGGTCCTTTGGCCCTATCCACACTCTTCAGCCTACCTACGTGCAAGGCTAGTTTTTCGATGACTTAATCAGCTAAGGCCACCCTCATAATAGCATATGTGGTTGAACATAAGTCTTAGTTTTTGATTTACTGGCGTCCAGTCCTTAACTGACCCGGGTGAGAATCTCCCCTATCTACTAGTGAGATTCCTTTCCCACTTTTTCAGAATATAATATAACTCGCCTACGTCCAAAACTAGGTTTTGCATTTTGTTTTTATTCAAAATAACAGCGGCACACCCCTCTAGATATTTTCATAAATCTCCCAAATTCACATTTATCATATTGTCCTTTTACATCTCTTTCCAGAAAAACTATTGTTGCAGTAAGCATTTGTGAGATAGCTCGCATTCAAAATTTCCCAATTGGCATTACATATTGTCTAACCCATCTCCTAATGTTAACAAAGTAGGGATATCAACATGTCAAAAGAATTCATGCAACAATTAGGATTTATAGCTACCAGTATCCCAAACATAGCAATTTAATATTGAACATACACGCATGAAATAATAGAATTTGCAAAACAAAGTACAATAAGTAAAATACTGGGATCAATATGATCAAAGGGGGTGCTTGCCTTGCTCAGGTTGTTCTGAATATAAGCTTGGTTGGTCGTCGGAGATTTCGTTCGCGTTGTCAACATCTATTGTAAAAAGAGCCGAAAATCAATTAAATAATTCAAAAAGAATCCAAACAGTAACCAAATTAAAATATTTTTGCATAATCAGGTATACTATGATTTTATAAAAATTTAGGGACAAGAATCAACTCATTTGGAGTTTCCTAGCAAAAGTTATGAAGGTTCTAAATTAGCTCGGCTTGGAAAATCCAATTAAGTTGAGAAATACGTTTTCTGACTACGAGAGCGTATTCTCTCGCTGCTCTTATGGGAATTACGTTTTCTTAAATGGAAAGCGTATTTTGCAACTAACTAAAGGCGCACCATCCACATGCTTACAGGTGGGACCTACTTGTCAGCCCCTTGGTTCACCGACACAGTGCATGTAGACCGAAAGACATAGCACAGTTCCCCAGTCCACGAGATAGTGTTACTGGCCTCGGGCCCACGCGTTTGTGACCCGGTGCGGAAATCAGCGCACTAATGCACGTGGTTTTCTGTTTGGGACCCCACACAGCAGTGCAACTCGGTAGTAATTAAACCAGGATCTCATAGTAATCGGGGTGCTTAGGACATTGATATGGCCTAATTATGGTGCTACACAGCCTGTCCGTTTTCGGACAACGCCAGAAACTCACGGGCTTGATTTGCTCCGACTCAACGCCGGTGATAGGGAGCAAGGCGGTGTGGGTGAGTGGTCAACACGGGTCCCTTGAGACCATGCGCACCCATAGCCATTGGCGTTGGGGCTCCAGCGAACCATAGTGGTGGCACGGTGAGATTTGGCGGCGGGGAGGTTCGGCCATTCATGGCAACTCCGAACCCGGTGATGCCCTAAGCCAATTTGCGCGCGCATGAGAAGCTCTAGGGCACTAGTAACTCATCGGTTGGTCGCGGGGAGAAGGAGCTCGATGGGGTGGAGCTAGCGGTGGTGAGGGCCTTCACGTAGAGGGGGTGATCTGTGTTGGAAATATGCCCTAGAGGCAATCATAGAGATGATTATATTTCATTATGTTCACAATATTTGATAATATATTATCTTGTTCCTTGAATGAATCATTAGTTATGAAGATTAACAAGTATGTGACTTGTTGGTGAAGCTCTTTTAACTTATGATGATGTCGTTCTAAAAGGTATCCCTGGTCGAAAGTCACTGGTCGGAACACTAGTGACTCTACGACCAGCACATGTATTGATTGATAACCATGTTTCACCAGTCATAGATATAGAGATATCGAATCGATAATGTGAACACATGTTAGAGAACATGGTGTTGGATAAGACCCACGTTGAGACACTATTGAGATTGTTATGATTCTATGTGTCATTAGTTGGTCTCAAGCAATGATGATGTATAATCCTTAGACCTGAGATCAGCATGGTTTTCTACATGTGTAATAGCACTCTTAGGGGTTGCCAAATGCTACTCGTAACTAGGTAGTTATAAAGGTAGCTTTCGGGTATGCTATAAAACATGCAGAGGGATGTGACTGGTCGGATATGGGATTTGCCCCTCCTAACATAACAGGAGAGATATCTCTAGGCCCCTCAAAGTGGTCGGATAAAGAAAGTGTATGGCCATGCCACTAGTGGTCGAAGAGTTCGACCACATAAGGTTATCCGATACTCGATCGAGAAAGTATTAAACAGTCCATGGATGACACAACACCTCACTTGGAGTTCAACCAGATATCGTGAGGCAAAGGGAGAATACATGAGTAGGTTGCTTAGTTCGACCAGTTACGGACTGGTCGTATGGAGATACGAGCTGGTCGTAGACTGGTCGAACGTAATCACAGAGTGGTCGAAACCAAGTCGTAAGAAGTTACGAGCTGGTCGTGACCAACTACAAACTGGTCGTATAGAGATAGGACCTGGTCATAAGTGATGAGGACCTGATCGTAGATCATATTGCATTAAGGTTCGTCCGATATAATTTGTGTGTATTCGGGAATCGTTATGTCCTGCTAGGAACCGCTACGACTCGTGGTCGGAAAGGGTTTCCGAGTCACAACCGAACTACGCATGAACCTAACGGGTCACACACTTAACGGGTTGGAACAAACCAGTACGGATACGATTCGTAAAGAGTGTTCGGATAGGATCCGTCATGAGCACTATATAAGGAGATGCATGAGGCTGTTGGGAAGCAGAAGAGTTGACGTGAGTTGCTCTCCCGAAACCCTAGCCGCCATCTTCTTGAGAGCCTTGCCATGCGACTTGGTGCTAGCACACCGGCGTACGGTTGTTCCTTCCCTGGACGTGTGGATACCGATCTGCGATCTTCGCAAGGAACTGTAGAGGTGCTGGAGGAGACGATCGACTACGACCACTGCATCAACGTGCTTGACGTTGTACGATCGACTGCGACCAGTACATCGACGCGCTCTTCGTCGGACCAGGCTGCTCCGACGCTTCTTCTGCTGCTCTGTGCGTCTAGTGGTAACGATCTGTGATCATCTTCTTGCTTGGCTTCCTGGTTTACGCGGTAGAAATTTTGAATTATTGCTATCATAGCCTACCCGTATCCCTTCAGTGGTATCAGAACCATCCTGCGTAGTTTTTGATCTAGATCGGTCGCATATACTTGATATGTGGTAGTAGTAGGTAGTATGTGTTCATGTCACCCGATAGAATTGGTTTCTATGCGTAACTTGTTTTTGCAGGGATTGATGTGAATATTATGGCCCATTGTGTATGTGATGCATGTATGGATTTTCATGACCTGCGTGTCATGTTGTGAGATAGCCATCGAGCTACATGTTATTGTATAATGGTATGTGTACCGACATGTGATGCTTGATAATATCCTATGTAATTCATTACTAGCTCTTAGGAGTAATTGCTTAGTAGATGAATGCGGTCGGAGACTTCAAGCATGGTGGTCGGAGGACAGGAAGCATGCTGATGGAGATCGTCATGTTAAAGGGCCATACTATTTCACAGTGATATGATTATCTGTGAATGTTTGTGTTTATTCCTGTCATGATATTAAGTCATGTTTTTCATTAGATGCTTTTACCATGATAAAATTAAAATTCCCTCATATAATGTTAAGTTAAATTGATGCCCTTCCAATAAGCTGCACCATCAAAAGTCTTGTATTTTAATGGTAGGTCTTGCTAAAGCGGAATGCCATTAACTTTCCTTGACTAGATGGGTTTGTGTCGGACACTTACACGCATTACATTGGTTTAACTTGACAAGGTCATCATAACGGTTATGGACCTTGGGGCATATGGTTGGGTGCCGAAGCATAGAGATGCTGCCCAACAACAATAGTCATATAGAGATATGATTAGCAAAGGGTTGCTTACTGAATTCACTAATCTTCTAGTAGTGATGCCAAAGCTCACTAGTAGATTACCTGATTGTGGATCTTAAATCGCTAAATGTCATAAGAGGGATATGGTATTTAGTGGGAGTATCTTTATTAAATTGTTTAATAGAAGTTACTTTTCTTGAACATATGTCTTAGTTTTGCATGTTTTATGTTGTAGATCATGGCACCAACTGCTGTACCTACATCCAGTTTTGCATTACGTTCGATACTTGATAAGGAAAAACTGAATAATGGAACAAATTTGCGGATTGGTTCCGCAACCTAAGAATTGTTCTTAGGCAAGATAAAAAGGAACATGTTCTAGAGGAACCAATTCGGATGTGCTCACGATAATCTTCTTGCTACTCTTAAAACCGCCTATAAAAAGGCATGTGATGAGTCCCTTGATGTTAGCTGTCTCATGCTTGCTGCGATGAACTCAGACCTTCAGAAGCAGTTTGAGAACATTGAGGCCTACGATATGATCGTGGCGCCCAAAGGCTTGTTTGAGACACAAGCAAGAACCGAGAGATATGAGATCTCAAAGAACTTGTTTGGGTGTAAGCTAGCTGAGGGTAGTCTGGTGAGCCCACATGTGATCAAGATGGTTGGTTACACACAGAGCTTGGAAAAACTTAGTTTTCCACTTAGTCAAGAGTTGGCTACAGATTTGATTCTTGCTTCGCTTCCTGCAAGCTATGGTCAGTTCATTCTGAACTTCCATATGAATGGCTTAGACAAGAATCTCACCGAACTGCATATGATGCTTAAGACTACAGAGGACAGCATTAAGAAAAGCAACAGTCATGTGATGATGGTGCAAAAGAGTACAAGCTTCAAGAAGAAGGCTAGGACTTGGGTCAAAGGGAAGGGCAAGAAAGTTTCGGATGTGATCCAAACTAACAAGCCTAAGCCCAAGACTAAGTCTGGCCCGACTCAAGAGAATGAATGCTTTACTGCATGGAACCAGGACATTGAAAAAGGAACTACAAAAAAATACCTGGCTGACCTGAAAAAGAATGGTGGGACTAAGCCTTCCACTTCAGGTATTAATGTTATCGCTGTTTTTCTTGCTGATTCTTCTGTTAACTCATGGGTATTTGATACCGGATCGGTTGCTCATATTTGCAATTCGATGCTGAGTCTAACAAAGAATAGGAGAATTGCAAGAGGCGAGATGGATCTTCGCGTCGGGAATAAAGCAAAGGTTGCTGCATTAGCCGTCGGGACTTTACCATTGTTTTTGCCTTCAGGATTTATTATAGAATTAAATAATTGTTATTACGTTCTAGCCATGAGTAGAAACATTATCTCAGCCTCATGTTTGATGGCAGAGGGTTATAAATTCATTATTGAGGACAATGGTTGTTCTATATTTTTGAATGATATGTTTTATGGCAATGCTCCTGTTTTGAACGGGTTGTTTATTTTAAATCTTGATGATGCACCTGTCTATAATATTAATGCAAAGAGGCTTCGGCCTAATAATATGAATTCCACTTTTATCTGGCATTGTCGTTTGGGTCACATAAGTGTGAAACGCATGAAGAAGCTCCATGATGATGGAATTCTAAACTCATTTGAAACGTGCGAATCTTGCCTACTCGGGAAGATGACCAAGACACCTTTCACTAGTCGGAATGAGAGGGCATCCGACTTGTTGGCACTCATACATACTGATGTGTGTGGACCAATGAGCATGACAGCTAGAGGTGGTTTTCAGTACTTCATTACTTTCACCGATGACTATAGTAGATATGGGTATATCTATTTAATGAGGCACAAGTCGGAATCGTTTGAAAAGTTAAAAGAGTTCCAGAATGAGGTACATAATCAACTTGGTAAGACAATCAAATCTTTGCAATCTGATCGTGGAGGTGAATTTTTGAGTCAGGAATTTGGTAATCATTTGAAACAATGTGGAATTGTTCCACAGCTTACGCCACCGGGTACTCCACAATGGAATGGGGTGTCCGAGCGGCGTAATAGGACCTTGTTGGACATGGTTCGATCAATGATGAGCCAATATGATCTACCATTGTATTTTTGGGGTTACGCTCTGGAAACCGCCGTTTTCACTTTAAATAGGGTACCATCTAAATCAGTAGATAAGACACCATATGAGATATGGACTGGGAAGAGTCCTAGCTTGTCTTTTCTAAAGATTTGGGGATGTGATGTCTATGTTAAACGTTTGACGTCTGATAAACTCACACCCAAGTCGGATAAATGCTTCTTTATAGGATATCCTAGGAAAACCAAATGATATTATTTCTACAACCAAGAGGAGGGCAAAGTTTTTGTTGCCTGAAATGGTGTCTTTTTGGAAAAAGAGTTTCTTTCCAAAAGGGTCAGTGGGAGAAAGGTGCAACTCGAAGAAATTCGGGAAACATCTGAAAGTGTTTCAACTCCTACTGAACCTCTATAGGATGAACAAAATATTGTTGAACCTATAGATGAGGCATCAGCCCCACGTAGATCTAAAAGGCCACATCAATTGCCTATAAGGTATGGGCATGCCGTATTATTATTGAATAATGATGAGCTTAACACTTATAAGGAAGTGATGATAGACCCAGACTCTGAGAAATGGCTTGGAGCCATGAAATCCGAGATAGACTCCATGAGACACAACCAAGTTTGGAACCTGGTCGATCCAATTGATGGTGTTAAAACCATTGAGTGCAAATGGATCTATAAGAAAAAGATTGATATGGATGGAAATGTTCACATTCATAAAGCTCGACTAGTTGCAAAAGGTTTTCGACAAGTTCAAGGAGTTGATTACGATGAGACCTTCTCACCGGTAGCGATGCTTAAATCTGTACGGATCATTCTAGCTATTGCTGCATATTTCGACTATAAGATATGGCAAATGGATGTCAAAACGGCTTTCCTTAATGGAAACCTAAGTGAGGATGTGTACATGACACAACCTGAAGGTTTTGTCGATCCAAAGAATGCTAGTAAAGTGTGCAAACTTCAGAAGTCCATTTATGGATTGAAGCAAGCATCTCGGAGTTGGAATATACGTTTTGGTTTCGTAAAAAACAAAGAAGAACCTTGTGTTTACATGAAGGTTAGTGGGAGCGCACTTGTAATTCTAATCCTATATGTGGATGACATATTATTGATTGGGAATGACATTCCTATGCTGGAATCCGTTAAGGTATCATTGAAAAATAGTTTTTCTATGAAGGACTTAGGAGAGGCAGCATATATCTTGGGAATAAAGATCTATAGAGATAAATCGAGAAGGCTAATTGGATTAAGCCAAAGTACTTATATTGACAAGGTGTTGATTCGGTTCAACATGCAAAATGCCAAGAGAGGGTTCTTGCCTATGTCACATGGCATAAGTCTTAGCAAGAGTCAGTGTCCTTCGACTACTGATGAGCGAGACCGCATGAATGGTATTCCATATGCTTCACTATTGGATCTATTATATGCGCCATGATATGTACTCGACGGATGTATCATATGCTCTAAGTGTTACTTAGTAGATACCAAGTCGATCCGGTGAAGGTCCTTTGGACATTGTGAAAAACATTCTTAAGTACTTGAGAAGGACTAAGGATGCGTTCTTAGTTTATGGCGGTGATGAAGAGCTAGCTGTAAATGGTTACACCGATGCAAGCTTCCAAACCGACAAAGATGATTATCGTTCATAATCTGGTTTTGTATTCATTTTGAATGGAGGTGCGGTGAGTGGAAAAGTTCCAAGCAAGAGACGGTTCTTGATTCTCTGACGAGTCCAAGTACATTGTGGCGAAGTCGCAAAAGAATGTGTTTGGATAAGGAATTTTATTCTTTGAGTTGGGTGTGGTTCGAGTGCCTCGAGCCCAATGGATCTCTATTGTGACAACAATGGAGCCATTCTTGTGAGCTAAGGAGCCTAGATCCCATCAAGTCCAAGCACATACTCAAGCGTTATCATCTCATTCGCGAATTGGTGGATATAGGAGATGTTAAGATATGCAAAGTTCATACGGATTTAAATGTTGCTGATCCGTTGACAAAGCCTCTCACACAGCCAAAGCATGAGGCACACACAAGAGCTATCGGTATTAGATACTTAAATGATCGACTCTAGTGCAAGTGGGAGACTGTTGGAAATATGCCCTAGAGGCAATCATAGAGATGATTATATTTTATTATGTTCACAATATTTGATAATATGTTATCTTGTTTCTTGAATGAATCATCAGTTATAAAGATTAACGAGTATGTGACTTGTTGGTGAAGCTCTTTTAACTTATGATGATGTCGTTCTAAAAGGTATCCCTAGTCGAAAGTCACTGGTCGGAACACTAATGACTCTACGACCAGCACATGTATTGATTGATGACCATGTTTCACCAGTCATAGATATAGAGATATCGAATCGATAATGTGAACACATGTTAGAGAACATGGTGTTGGATAAGACCCACGTTGAGACACTATTGAGATTGTTATGATTCTATGTGTCATTAGTTGGTCTCAAGCAATGATGATGTATAATCCTTAGACCTGAGATCAGTATGGTTTCCTACATGTGTAATAGCACTCTTAGGGGTTGCCAAACACTACTAAATCGGGTAGTTATAAAGGTAGCTTTCGGGTATGCTATAAAACATGCGAGAGGGATGTATTTGGTGGGATATGGGATTTGCCCTCCTAACATAACAGAGAGATATCTTTGGACCCTCAAGTGGTCGGATAAAGAAAGTGCATGGCCATGCCACTGGTGGTCGAAGAGTTCAATCACATAAGGTTATCCGATACTCAATCGAGAAAGTATTGAACAGTCCATGGATGACACAACATCTCACCTGGAGTTCAACCAGATATCGTGAGGCAAAGGAAGAATACATGAGTAGGTCGCTTAGTTCGACCGATTCTGATCGGTCGTATGGAGATCTGGTGGTCGTAGACTGGTCGAACGTAATCACAGAGTGGTCGAAAGCAAGTCGTAAGAACTTACGAGTTGGTCGTGACCAACTACAAACTGGTCGTATAGAGATATGACCTGGTCATAAGTGATGAGGACCTGGTCGTAGATCATATTGCATTAAGGTTCATCCGATATAATTTGTGTGTATTCGGGAATCGTTATGTACTGCTAGGAACCGCTACGACTCGTGGTCGGAAAGGGTTTCCGAGTCACAACCGAACTACACATGAACCTAACGGGTCACACACTTAATGGGTTGGAACAAACCGAGACGGATCTGATTCGTAGAAGCGTGTTCGGATAGGATCCAAATCACGGGCACTATATAAGGAGATGCATGAGGCTGTTGGGAAGCAGAAGAGTTGACATGAGTTGCTCTCCCGAAACCCTAGCCGCCATCTTCTTGAGAGCCTTACCATGCGACTTGGTGCTAGCACACCGGTGTACGGTTGTTCCTTCCCTGGACGTGTGGATACCATAGAGGCGCTTCTACGTTGTTGCGCTTGAGGACGATCCGCGATCTTCGCAAGGAACTGCAGAGGTGCTGGAGGAGACGATCGACTACGACCACTGCATCAACGTACTTGATGTTGGACGATCGAGTACGACCAGTACATCGACGCGCTCTTCGTCGGACCAGCTGCTCCAACGCTTCTTCCGCTGCTCTGCGTGTCTAGTGGTAACGATTTGTGATCATCTTCTTGCTTGGCTTCCTGGTTTACGCGGTAGAAATTTTGAATTGTTGCTATTGTAGCCTACCCGTATCCCTTCAATCTGAGCAGCGAGAGGGAAAATGGTTGGTCAGAGAAGCACCAATGAGGCTAGGAGATACTCTGAGAGGGATTAATTGGGGAGTGGCTCACTCGAGCTAAGGCAACGGTGAAAATGGCCGCTTCGGCCGGAGTCGGGGAAGAACAAAAAGCCGATGAGTTCCTGTAAAGGAAATGTACAATTAACATAGGGGAAATACTTGTCATGCTCTAGAACGTATCATGACGCAGTAGGGGAAGGACGATCATCACTGGATTGCCGGCGGCAAGTGGGCGGCACCTTGGCCAGAAATGAGAGCTCATGTTCCTCGGTGGAATTAGGCACAAAAAGGAATGGAGAAGAAGAGAGTTGTCTCGGGGAAGTAAAGAGGAAGCTCAGGGGGCTTTGGCCGGCTGTATATATAGGCATTGCGGCGATGAGCTCGTGAGAAGAGACGGCATGGGCGGTGGTGCTCTCGGGTGCACGACGCTCGGGCATCTGGCTGATTGATGGCGAGTGACAGGGACTTGACCGTGGTAAATGCGCGCGGGAGATGCGGCCGAAGGTGGTGGAAACCAGTGGGTAGCAGCCAAACTGGTGTGGAGCTTGCGCGGTGTGGCGCGGATGCGCTGGAGCGGCATCCATGTGCAGGCGTGTGCTGGCGCGGCTACGCCGGTCGCGTGGAGAAGAATGCCTGCGGGTGGTCCCTGCAGGCCAGTGAAAGAAAAGGAGGGGCTGTGCTGAGCCGATTCAGTGGGAACCTGGCTCGGCCAGTGGAATAGGAACCTGACAGTGGGGTCCACCCGTTAGTGGGGGAAGGGGAAAAGATTTTTGTTTTCTAATTTTTGTTTAACTAGAAACGGCTGAGGGTTTCCAGGGTTTATTTGACCTAGCAAAACATCTCCAAAATTTCTGAATTTTTTTTGGAAGGCTTAGGTCACAGTGGAGAACCTTGTAGAAATTTTCTAGGGTTTTTCATGTAATATATTTTTCTCTAAAATTCTTTGAAATTTCTTTTTACTTGTATTTTCATAAAATAATAGTTTTAGGTTTTACAAACAACAAAAACCTGATTTGAAATCCAAATAAATTGAATGGCCAAGAGATGCAACAAATTTTTTTGAAAGATCATATTTTTATACATTTGAAATACAAACCCTAATTTTAGGATATTACACTAGCCATCCATCAATTTTGTAATTTCAGATCCAAGCATCAATGAGGAGAGGGGAGGGGATCGGATGGGGGATATCACCAGTGATGAAGGAGAGGCGGCGATAGCGCCACCGTTGTGTCACGACGTGACAATGCACAAGACACTATTACGACAAGAGTGCCTTCTGCAGTGAACCGTTGCATCACAACTAGAGGCGGAAGAGCTCACCGTGGTAGTCGGCGTCGTCGGGGGACGGGGCGCTTCGATCAATTTGGGGGAGGCAGCGTTGCTTCGGTTTGGGGGAAGAGGCGTCGAGGAGGCGAAATCGTCTGAAATATATATATATATATATATATATATTATATATATATATATATATATATATATATAATATATATTTATATAGCGGAACCGATCTGGAGTAGTTGAGAGGTCACGGCGCTGCTTCGGTTTGAAAGTTTGGGCGGCGAAATATCACAGATGGCTTTTAATACAAATCGTTTGTGATGAGTTAATTATCACAGACAAGTTGTATTAAACACCGTCTGTGAAGTATCACAGATGGTTTAAAAAACCCGTCTATGATACTTCACATACGGTTTTCAACATGAACCGTCTGTGATACTCTTCGCAGATGATTTTTACCGCAGCCAGTTACACAGACAGTCGCTAAACCAAAACCGTTTGTGATTGTATTTAATACTGACGGTTTTGGTCAACCGTCTCTGATGAGGCGTCCAGTATTAGGCCTTTTGTAGTAGTGCCCCTAGTGTCTGCTACACATGGCAACTCTGGACATCGCCCTCGAGACTGTTTCGCCAGGCTAAGACTATCCTTGTACGCCGATGAAGCAGTTGTCTTCATCTCCCCCTCAGAGGGCAACGTCAGAACCAGGATACACATATTTATCAATAGGAGAAAAACTATAAATACATTCCTTTTGTTTCATGTAACCTCAACATTTTCCCCATCGACTACCGAATAAATTAACGTCACCTACAAACTAAGAACAAACTTGGACAAAGATATGATGCATTTATAACTTGCATCTTTAATGCATCTTCGGTAGAGATACACATATTTTTCAGTAGGAGAAAAACTATAAATGCATTCCTTTTGTGTCATGTAACTTCAACATTTTCCTCGCCGACCACCGAACAAATTAACATAACCTACAAACTTGGAGAAAGATATGATGCATTTATAACTTGCATCTTTAATGCATCCCCGGTTGAGACTTGAGATACACATTTTTCAACGCGTTAGGTATTTGCGCCACGTCGAGGCAAATTTTGTGGCCGGAGAAGGGGATTCAAAACTCGGTGATGAGCGTTTCTTTGTGCGGCTGTGTCGTGGCTCCTATTTTCCACAAAAGGCGAGGCTTGCTTAAAGCTTTTTTTTTTTTACTGAACTGATACTACTTTTGTCTAAAACTTGTAGAAACCTGGCTAGTACTTTCTTGAAACCTTAACCTGAAACGATACTCCGTTGGGTAGATGTATCTATATATTGTGATTAAACTTGTGGGATTTGTTTTTGTGTACAAATTAACCCCCTCCCGGTGATTTATGAGAATCAGAATACACAGCTATCTAAGTGATATACATGTATTTACTACCTTTTCTTTCAGAGAGATACAGAGACAAACATTTAAAACTCCCTTCATTTCTTCATCTCTATTTAGAGGATCATCATGTAACACTAACCAAAACTTCCAAAATCTCCATTACAAGTTATACCATATGCATCTGGACCTAGGAATATATGCATATCCATACATGCAAAACCAGTTGTCAATATAAAAAAAAGCCTACTATAAAATCGCATTTTTCTTAAAGAAAAGAACCATATAAATACAATGGTTTGGCCTGGCAAGTGTGTGTGTGTATGCGCGGCAACAACTAATACCACCTCCAGCTCAAGACCATGAAGGCCAATGTCCTCCTCCACCTCGTTTTCTCCTTCGCTACCCACCATCATCTTCTCGTGGGTTCATGCCCTAACGTGCCATCTATGACCGTGAAGGCGGCCTGCCGCAAGGTGAGTGGCACGAAGGCCATGTACGACATGTGCATGGACACGCTGCGCGACATCCCCCACCCGTCGAACAACAACGAGGCCACCGTCTACGCGCTCGCCGCCGCGCGGCGGGCCCTCGAGTCCTACAACGTCACCATGAACACCACGTTCTGGATGCTCTTCAACGCGTCGCTCGCCGGCGACGAGAGGCAGGCGTACACGCTCTGCATGGAGTGGTACACCACGGCCGACGAGGCCATGGGCCACGTCGCCGACGACATGCTGCCGCACTGCCGGTTTGACAGGCTCAACAAGGAGTACATGGACGGGCTGGTCTACCTGGAGAGCTGCAGAGAGCGTGTGAGCTGGTTGAAGGCCTCGCCGCTGTACGCCATGATTATGGTCGACCGGAACAAGGCACTGCTGGCTTAC
The DNA here is from genome assembly GCA_036346405.1 of Phyllostachys edulis. Classification (NCBI taxonomy): domain Eukaryota; kingdom Viridiplantae; phylum Streptophyta; class Magnoliopsida; order Poales; family Poaceae; genus Phyllostachys; species Phyllostachys edulis. The sequence goes on along the minus strand of CM070560.1, from coordinate 7,003,656 downwards.
ATCCTCGGTAGATTGCTAGGTATAATTACCGTATAAGAGTTTGAAAGTGGCAGTTGAATTGGTTAATCAATAAACCCCAAGTAATAAGCAGAGTGTGTGATGGTTTGCCTCTCACTATAGTATCCTGACGGCCGTGTGAACTGACTGAATTTGGTCCTGTTCGGCCGTCCCTTTTGATTTCATCTGATCCAACAAACAAAGAGGGCGAGGGCATTTCTGGTAGTTCATGTGAGGAAAAATGGGAGAAAAGGAGAAATAGATGGTAAACGTTGTTGGAAAAGAACAGAAAATGGCACGTGGCAAAGAAACCATGATTCTGAGTGAGATTTTACCAGTTCTTTGATTTTGAGTGGCATATATCAAAATTTACCTTTCTATTAAGGAAGCAACTAAACAACACTACATCAACAGGTTTCATATAGTTTCAGTAAGTTTCATAAAACATTTGAAATATTTAATATTTCTGTGAGTTTCACATGTTTTCAAAAGATTCTAAGAAAGTTTCAAAGCCAAGTTTCAGATTTTGGAACTCAAATTTCAACAAGTTTCGGTCAAAGAGTTTCAACATGTTTCGGCAAGTTTCAACCAAAGGTTTCATGAAGTTTCAATAGGTTTCATGAAGTTTCAACCAAAGTTTCAACAAGTTTCAGCTAGTTTCAGTGAGCTCACCTAGCTACGACGGCATAACCGCGCCCCCATGGAGCCGCCTAACACTGCTTGCCGCTAACGCACCCTCTTCTTCGGATCCGGTGTGACTACTGTCGCCACCGCTCGTCATCATAACCGTCACTACTACAGAAAATGTCATCACAGACGGTTCAAAATCGTTATCACAGACGGTTTTCTAAACCGTCTAGCTTTATGTGTCTGTGATGACATGAGATCATCATAGACGGTTTTTGAACCGTCTATGAAAAAAGCTATCACAGACGGTTCTAAACCAGAACTGTCTGTGATAGTAATTGTCACAGATGGTTCTTTTCCAAAATTGTCCGTGATAGTCTATTTTCACAGATGGTTCTAAATAAGAACTGTCTGTGATAGTAAATATTATAAACAGTTATTGTTCAGAACCGTCTGTGATAGTTTTGTCTATTGCAAAAAAAAACAAAACAAAAAAAATCGGCACACGTTGTTTCCATTCAACATAGAACGGTGTTTCCAGCACATGTTGTGGAGCACCAGGCCATATTGCACGCCCAAACACATTTGTATAGTCCATTTGATTTATCTCGATTAGCTTTTTGCTTATACAGAGGATGCGCAAAGCTTTCCTCAGTAGCTAGGAACCTAAATGTTCAAGGAACTTTGTAATGTGAAAATTAAACTACAAAACTATAGAGTAGAAGCCCCATTTGAAATACAAACAAAGAAAGGATTGAGCAAACACCTAGTCCCTAAGCAAACACCTTGAGCACCAAGTGCCAATGCTGCAGCATAGCCACGGCCATCTACAATTCCACCAGCAGCAATAACCGGAATGCCGCTATTTGAAACTAAATCCATTACTCTCGGTAGCAACGGTAGTAGTCCTTCCTGTTTTTCTTTCAAATAACAGCTATTTGAGATGAAAGTCCATGAAGACAATTAACAAAAATAGTTTCACAAACAGCCAATAAATTGTGTATATTTTGGGGATGTACACGTACCTTCCGACAGCCTACCTCCTGTGGCAGACAAGGAGCTCCTCTACATCCCTCCTCCTCCTCATCGGGCTGTGTCTCCTCATTGAACCACGACGGAGAATCGATGGGGGTCACCGGAGCTCGGTGTGGGGAGAGAGGGACTGATGGAAGATGAAGCTAGGGTGGCTATAATATATAAGAATAGCGCCAAAATATTTTGCCTCCCGCACACGCATTCAAAATTTTTTGAACTCCCACACTGCGAATTATAGATGGTTTCATACAAAAACCGTCTATGATGACATATCACAAATAGATCGTATCACGAACGATCTATGTTAAGTATATCATCACAGACGGTTCTTAATATGAACCGTCTGTGATAAGTATCTCATCATAGACGGTTTGTATTAAAAACAGTCTGTGAAATTGAATTTGTTTCAAGTTAAAAGATTATATCAAAGGCATAATTTTTAACAAGGAACGAGTTCAATTTCAAGTTCCCGGATATGTGTCTCACATTAGTTCCTAAGATCAATGACTAATGTGCACATATCCTAAACAACATTGTACAAAGTCATACAAATACCATATATTTATAACATAAATTTACAAGACCAGTGTTTCAATACATTAGTTACATATGGGACCAACGGTCAACTAAAAATAAAAGTCTGCAGTGGAAACTACTATAAACACCAAAAGATACCACTAAGTTGATGTACTGCAAGGGGTCCGGAGGACCATTTTTTTGCGTTGCTATGGCCTCCACGGAAAGATGTGGTAGCACCGCATGGAGCTTTACCGAGGAGGTGCCAGACCTCCCAGAGGTCTTATGCGGACCTCTGGAGGTCTTGGTCGCACATGCACCTCCCAGAGGTCTTGAGGACCTCTGGAGGTCATGGCGCCACACGCCCTCAGTAGCACCTCCGGGCACATCACCAAGAGAGGTCCGCAGACCTCCCAAGCTAAGTCCGTGGGACCTCCTGGTGGTCACCTTTGTGCATCTGGAAGCTAGTCCCGACAACAGAGCTAGCTCGCACAAGAACACAAGCCAATACCACAACCACGAGGTCCAACAAAGATGAAGCGAGATAAGTTAAACTTTATATAATAGGACCTTATGGTCAAGCTTGTTAACAAGAGGTCTGCCATCGAGGGCTTACAAAACCAACGAGGACTTACAATCATGGCGACAAGGAGCTCTAGGGCTCAAACACCAAAACACGCAGAAGCCATCCAACAAGCACCACAGTCGTCGGGTGGAGGACGCCCTAGGCATCTTAGTCGTCAAGAACTCCTCCTCGAAGAGGTCTCAGACCGCCTCGCACTTGGTCATCCTCATAATCTGCTTTGACCACAGGGCTTAAGCCATGAGTACTTGGAATGTACTCAAGAAGTCACGAGAGCAAAGATGCAATAATATTCATGCAAGGACTTACCAATGGATAGGCAGTATGGTTAGTTTGCATAAAGCCAAGTTTGACAATAATAGCAATAATAGATTGAAAGGCAAGGTAAAACCATAATACATAATACTTTTGATATTTTAATAAAAGGTGGAGTGAGCACCAACTCACGGCCACAACAAAAATTGGGGGAGGTGCGAGTCACACGGTGGCAGTGTCCTCACCCAAAACCCACTCAGAACACCCATTCCAGAGATCAAGAACCAACCTGGACCACTACCCCGAGCCAACCTTGGCCCCTCTGGAGGCCGCCAAGGTCTCTTGAGGCAAAGCCAAAGCATCTCGCTGAAGTGTCGATGGCACAAGCTTTTGAAACATCTACCCCTTGCACCATTTCCTTGAGCATGTCCATGACCAAGGGCGTGGCTATTGAATAGATCTTTTACTCTGCAGAGGTGTACAACTTTACCCACAATCCACGATCTCTCTAGCGGGATGGGTTCCGGTCACCCTTGCTCACTTCCTAAGGTGAGCAGATCTAGAGAGCGGCAAGGCCTTTACAAAGCTTTGGAACCGACTAGAGTGCCCGCTAAGGTTTCATAATCCCTCAAATGGTCTAGAAATCCCACGGGGTTATGGGGTGCCCCTCTTGCGCCAACTAATCACACGCTCAACCAAAACAGCCCCAAGCCATCTCATTGCTAATTATTCAGCCTGACCATTCCCATAAAATGATCTTGTGGTTGCACTAATTGGCCCGAGCCGACAGACACAAAGTGAAGTCCTTAATTGTGCTAAGGCAAGACTTCCACAATCCGGTGTGCCTGACACCACTACTCACTCCCCGCTTTCTTGCCTTAGCAAAACAATTTGTATTAGCCCATGCCAAAAGACCACCCACCTGGCACACAATTTTAACCAAGTGGTCTCACACCACAGTCGACACAGCCTAGGCATCCCGCCATAGTCGCTCAACAATGGCACCAACCACACATTTCATAACTTATTAGTCAAGATTATTAGAGATGAAGCATGATACGCTCAAACCACGTTTTTCTAAGCGAGGCTATATAAGACCCTCGGCCCCCATGTTGGCAAATAACGAGAGAACACCAACTAAATTATCCACCCTAAGGCTCACAAGGTGAACATGACAACATGATGGAGACAAGGTATAAAGGAGGCATAACGACAAGTAGGCAAGTAACTAAACCCCAAACCATTTTCTTATAAACATAGCCATGCAGATAATTTAAACAGAAATACATTTGCAAAACTTGGTTCAAGATGATCAAAAAGGAGGTCTGTGGCTTGCCTTGGTCAAGCAATGGAGAGCCTTCTGCAGAAGAGCCGGGTCCAAGATCTCCTCAAACTCGTGATCTACCGT